>VZRU01013412.1:147-95122 GCA_013398155.1 Pedionomus torquatus
GAGCGTCTCTTCCTCACCGCAGTCTGAGGCATGCGAGTCGTCGTGCAGGGCCAGGTAGGGCTCCGAGATGTAGCGTTGCGGGGTGGACTGTCGGCTCTGCTTCCCCACCGGGGAGCTGGAAGACTCGGTCAGGCCGGCAGTGTTGGGCTCCAGGGTGGAGGAGAGGAGCGGGGAGCCCCCCTCGCTCTCCTCAGCGGGCGGTGAGGCGTCTCCAGCGTGCCGCAGCATGGAGGCATAGGAGAGGAGGGGACGTGGCTTGGGGGGCACCGGCGGGAGCTGGCGGCGACCTCGCCGGGGGGTGCTGGTGTCCGAGATGGAGGGGATGGAGCTTTCACTCAGGGAGCCGGTTCCCTGCAATGCACCAAGACATACTGGGGAATACAGGGACAACAGGCAGCATCGTGCACTCACTGGCCCCCACCCTGAGCCCGGGGTCCCTGGAGCACCCTCTTGCTTGGATGAGGCCCCACTGTGCCCTTGCCTGCACCATCCCTGCCTCGAGGTCTGCTCCAGGCATGAGGATCGTGTCTGCTCTTGGTGGTCAAAAGTAAAAAGCACCTGCAAAAATGCTGCATGAAGAGCTAACAGCTCACCAGCTGCTGGTCTCTACAGGTAGCATCTCTATAGGCTTCAAGCATTGGCATTTCCAGGCTTGTGTATCTGGGACACCTCAACCTTTGCAGGGAGCGGTTGCCACAGCGGTGAGAGGATCAGTGTGGAGATCCACCCCTCTCCGCAAATGTTCTGCAGGGTGACTGAGCAGCTCCAACCTGCTTAGCTCACAGGGGACACTGAGATGCCACCATAGGGAGGAAAGATGTACAGAGCTCCTGGAGCTGGGGCTTATCTTCCTGGTTTTGACAAGGAGCTGTTTCTGCACCTCTGTGCTTAGGAAGGGGTTTCTTGTTACCCACCTGCCTGTTGGGTGTCTGTGATCTGCCCTCACTTGGTGACCGGGACTCACGCCGCCGCTCCGGTGACTCGTCGTGTGCCTGGGGACTCCTCTCCTCAGAGTTGCAGCGGGAGATATCGGGGGACAGCAAGTGCTTGCGCTCTTTGGATCGGCCCCGCTCCCTGCCACCTGAGCGGTGTCCATCGGACCGGTGGCCTGTGGGACACCTCCATCAGTCCACACTGGCGCCTCCTCAGGAGCAGGGGATGCTTGGCTGAGGGGATTTTGGCATTGGCATGGGATGGGCCACACACCCTTGCTCACCTGAGTCTGCATTGAGGCGCCGGGCAGAGAGCTGGAGCGAGGAGTGGTAGCTGCGCCGGCGGGACTTGTAGGTGTTGTCACTGCTGCGCTCCATGGAGAACTCATCCAGCCAGGAGCTGTTGGTGCGCTTGTCACGGATGGTAGAAAACGATCGCCGCATCGAGCTGGTGTCTGTCACCACCTGCAAACAACCCCGGCCGGCCAGGGAGGGGGTCAGCACTGGGAGAGTGGTGAACCAATTACTAGTTCACCCACCATCACTGGCCCACCAGCCACCTAGATGGGGAGAGTCGGGGCAGGGGCACCATCCCAAGCACAGCCCCACCAAATAATTTCTGCACAAGTTGGGGAATGGGAGGAAAGTGGGGTTTAGCTTTTGTGCTTGTGAGCCAGCTGGGAACTGTGCTCCACAAGCAAAGCCAGGGACTGTGGTTTAAGCCAAGGCACTGTGTGTCAGGGGAAGAGCAGCAGCCTCCCACCCCAGGGGTGAGGACACAGATGGTACCAGACCATTGCCTCCCAGGCTGTTTCAGCATCCCTTCCTGCCTTGAAAACAGGATGAAGTGGAGCAGAGACATTGAAGAAGAAATCACTGAAAGAGCAGGTGGAGGATCCTTCAGTGCCCCTCGTTTGGTGTTTATTTTCCTGGCTGCTGCCACTTTTCCAGTAGCAGCACTGATCCTCCTTGGTCCTCCTTTATTTCCACATCCCCTTCCCCTAGACTCATTCCCTGTCTTCCCACTCATTCTGTTGTTTTATCATCCCTCTCCTTTATTTTCTCCCTTCCTTGCTTCTCCTTTCTACCTTCTCTCCTCATTCTAGCTTGAGTTCTCACGTTTTGTGGAAAACATCACCTCCTTGTTTATTTTCCTTTGCTTTATTTTAGCAGCTTTTTGCACCTGCAGCCTCGGGCCATATTCCCTCCTCACACCATACCCTTTCTGCTCCCATCCCCTCCTAATCATCCCCCCCCACTGCCAAATGATCAATAAAACCCACAAGGCAGGGCATCCCTTCCTCATCATGCCCCACCAGAGTGCCATGACATGTCACCCTAACACCAACACCAGGACCTCTGTGAGAAAGCAGACCCAGAAACTTCACAGCAAAACCAAACCCCGTAAGAGTGTCTGTGTCTCGGTGAAGGCTGAGTACGAGACAGAACAACAAAGAAACTGGGCAGACAAATGAGGTGAGATGTGGCCTGTGTTCCCCTGGACAGACAGAGAAGCGCGTATGTTGGGACAGTGAGGAAGGAAGAAAAACGCAATTCATCACCCAGGAGATCATCTGATAGCTGGGCTGGCACTCCTTGAACTTCAGCCAGCACCCAGGGCTGGAGGAAAGTCGGAGTGTCCCACACCCTGCAATGTTCTGGTATAGCCCTGCTCCACCGCAGACCTCCCACCTGAGCCAGATCATTATCCCAGCTATTCTCTGCTGCTGGTGCTCCCCGTGTACAGGAACAGCAGCTCTCCTACTTGTGCAGCACCCCAAAGATGGAGAGATGGTCCAGTATCAGGCCATTGGGGAACCTGTGGGGCTCGCCGGACTTGTTCAGTGCAGAGAGAAGCCTCAGTGTTACCTGGTAGGCTTTTCTTGGACCCGGCACCCACGGGGGCTTTGCTTGGTTTTACCTGGGGATCCACAGTGAGACGAGGCATGGAGGAGGCCCTCCCAGAGACAGCATGGTCCTGAGTGTCCACGGGAAGGTAGTTGCCACGGTTAGAGGGCTGCACTCTTTGAAACTCCCTAACCTCTGGTTCCTGGAAATAAACACACAGCCAAGCTCTTGGGATGGGGTTGGAGCAGGGCAGAGCACTGGTTCTGCCGTATTTGCAGGGGAGAGCCCTGCTCGCTCAGTTGGGTGCAGAATTTAAGTGGGCCAAAAAGGGAGTCTAAGACATATCACTGAAAAATAACATCCAAGTCACAATCCATTGCAAGTGCAATGTGCAGCATTGAGCACTGAGCCCAGATGTGGTGCTTCAGTCTTGCATGATGGCCAATTCATCTTGCACCTCTTCAGTGGCAGTGGAAGCCCTGCCTGGATCTGGGGATGCCCTGACTGCCTGGGCTTTAACTCCTCCTCTTGCCAGAAGGGGACAAATATACAGGATTTTCTCCCTGACGGTGCTTTAGAGGCTTTCTGGCCACATCCCCATTAACAGAAAGCACACCAGCTGTGGCACATTTGCACTTCAGTTAATTCCCAATTTAGGGGACTCTTTTGTACAGGATGTGGTGTCAAGAAGATGGGCAAGGAGTGACCCTGGAGATCTGCTAGAAGGTGACTTTATAGGGAAGGGGAAGTCTCATGCACCACCTCCCTCCCTGCCGGCAGGACAGCGGCGTGGTCGGGGCAGGGGATGCCCACCTGCATGGTAGACAGCTCACACAGAGTACTACAGACCCCGGGGACACGGACCGGGCTGGAAATGTACAGTGTACAACACTGCATCCAACAAGCGTCGGGGTGGTGCGCAAACGCACACACACAGACATGGAGAGATATATATAGATATGCATATATATATATATACACACACACACAGACAGACACTGCTGCTGCCCGCCGGCATGTGTGTGAGGCCGGAGGGGTGTGCTCCTGTTGGAGACAGTTTGACAGATCGATTTGGGATCAGGGACACCAGCACTGACAACAAAATGAACATGAATCCAAAAACATCAGATACCATCACTCAGCACGGGTTAACCCACTGAAATGAGTGTTCAGTGGAAAAAAGAACCGCCTGTGAAAAGAAGAATATTTTACTCCAGGACATTGGATCTTGTTCACAGTTCTCACCCCAGAAACACTTGCTGCTGCATGGCCCCACAGGCCAGGGCTGGTCCAGGGCTGGCCTGTGTCCTCAGTGCCTGGACAGAGGTGTGGGACCAGAACCCCAGCTGGGGGATACTTGGGGACATTTGTCCCCTGCTCAGATCCATGGTTGACCCAGTGACTGCCATCTCCCCACTGCGCTCACTGCCACAGTAGCTGGGAGCAGCATTTCACTGCTGTGCCAGCAGCCCCACACCTCCCCATGCCCACCAGAATCTGCACTGCGATCACAGGTGAGTGCCCGCCAGTGTATGACTTTACCAGAGACTGGTGCTCCTGGAACTGCCCATGGGCTGGATCCATGCACGCCAGCTGGAAGATCTCCTGTGGTGAGAGAGGGCTCAGCGAGGGGAACCCACTCCGGCTGCTCCTGCAAAGATGGTCCAGCTTCAGAAAGGTCACAAGCCGGGTGATGCTGTCAGCGGGTATTACCTCTCCAGTGGCTCAGAGCTGGGCAGCCCCCGTGCTTGCCCCTGAGACCTCCAGGACAAACACCATGTTCTTTGGACATCTGAAGTGGTGCCCAGGCAGCAGAGGACACCAGTGCCCCAAGTCCTGTGGCAGCAGTGGGACATACCAAGTGCAGTACCAGCCACTTGTGCTATCTCATTCCCACCAGCCAGGGTGCTGAGATCCCTCACTGACCCTGCACCACTCAAGGACCTGCTGTTCAATTGCTCTGGAGGTTCAGACCCACCCCAGGCTCCCCAATAAGAGAATTTGCACTTAGTGCCAGGATGGTCCTGCAAGAAGAGCACCCATGCAGGTATCTGTACATCTCCACTGACCACCTCCACTGCTGTTGGTGATGCTGATGCACACCAGCTACCTGGAATCCCGCAAAAGCTTTGTGCTTGGAGCCTTCTGCCCCAGACCGGGTTTCCACTGCTCTTGCCAGCTCTTTAACCCTCTGCGCATCCCAGTGCCAGCTCCAGAGAACAAAAATTCGGCTGTAGGACAAAAAAGAAATGACAGGACTACCTCTCTTTTTCTCATGGCAATACTCACAGGCCCGAGAGGGTGTCCTGCTGGAGGTAAGGCAAAGCCTTCGCGTTTGAGATGATTTCCTGTGGTAAGGAGGATGGTTCCATGCGCTGGAACATGGGGGCGTTTTTCTGTATGAAAGAAAGGAAGGAGCTGAGCCTGAAGGAAATGCAGATGAACATCCAGTGCTTCACCAACCAAGTCTCCATTGCTTGGGAATGCGATGGCACGCTCATCTTTGCTGTCAGAGACTGAGGATGCAGGTACGCATGTCACAGAGTCACCAAACCCCACCCTGTACTACCATCTTCATCCCTCAGCTGCACCCTATGCAGCAGGCTGCAGATTTGGTTAGGACATGGTAGGAAGCAGTAAGGGTGTTCTGAACATCCCCATCCTGCCAACCGTGTGCCCACACTAGGCCTCACCTGCTCCTCCAGCTGCTGCCGCTGCTTCTTTGCTTTGCTCTGCTTGTAGTAATCCATGATCATCATAGCTGCATATATTTTGCCAACAGTCAGGTCAGAGGCTGAGAACACAAGAGGGAACAAAATGGGGACACTAGTGTGTTAACAGAAACAGCAGGTCTGAAGGCACCAGCGTGGATCTCTGGACAAGCCCTGCTGTGGAATACCCTGGTAACCTTCAAACTCCGCTCACTGCTCCAGAGGAGAAAGAGAGATGAACACCCAGACACTCCACATAGAGATAAAATGGATAGAGATGGCTTAAAAACATCATCATAAACCACTAAGACACACATCTTCATCACATCATCATGTGTAACAGAGCAAATGATGCTCAGCATCCTACTCTTATAGTCTCCAGAGATGATTTACAGCAGACTGGTTTTGGCCTGAGTAGATCACTGCAAAATGCGCAATTTTCAAGAGGGTTCCCAAGCAGCCAGGCAGAGCAAGGCAGAAGCCAGCCTGTAGCAACACCTTTTCCCACTTCTCCCCTAGCTGGAGACAGGTCTCACCAGTCCCCATATCCCTTTGGGAAGAATTCTGCTGCAGCTATAATGGAAATTTGGCAGCAATGACAGACCCCACAAAGACTCACTTTTTGGCATGGGTACCAACAGGTCAAGCATCTTCTGGGACAGGTGAGGCCAAATAGTCAGGATCTCCTTTTGAAGCTCAGAGTCTAACTGCTGCCAGTCTGCACCACCTTGAACAGCAGGGGGAAAAAATGGTCCACATACATCAAGACCTGGCACCAGGGCCCAATGAAAAACACCCCTTTCCCATCCTGAAGTGATGCTCACAAGCAGCAACCAGCTCCCTTTGGGTTGGGAGGGCCATCTTGCATGAGCAAGAGTGGTCTTCTGCTCTCACAAGGAAACTTTCCTACCATCCCTTCCATATGTGCCTCCATCTTCCCATCCCCTGCCCTCCCACTCAAAGCTGCCATCTTCAAGCTCGCCTTGGGTCCGTTTCTGCGGCTCCAATCCTACTCCAGCCCACACACACCTGCTGCTGCCCCACTTTCTCTTTGCTGGTGAGCGGATCATGTGCTGGTGAAAGAGCAGCTCCACTTGGTTGAAATCCTTAAGCGCTCAGTGATATTGTGCAAGGAGAGCAGAGCTCCCTGGACAGTGGTGAAGGCATTTGCTGAGCTTAGGAAGACCGAGGCTCAAAGGCAGCTGTCAACATGTGCCAAACAGAGACACCTGAGCCTGGAGCAACTCTGCTGAGCTGCAGAAGACCCAGGTTCAAATCTGTGCTTTACCTAGAGGGGCTTGAACCCAAGGAGCTGTCACAGTACTGGACCTTCACTCCTATCTTGCCCTGGGTTGGGTTATCTTCCAACAGCTAAGCTGCTCCCAGGGGATGTTGTATTGAAAATGGCATGTTTCCGCAGAAAGCTTTTGATCTGATGAATCAGAGTGTTTCCAGTAACAACAATAAAGCAGGTTTTCTTGCCTTGAATGTTTTATCTTCTCTGAAAGAGAGATTTCTATTCCCCAGCCTTTGAAAGCCAAGCACATACGATCTTTTCCCTCCTTGGTTTGATTTTGTACATGAAGAGGAAGGGGAATTCTCTCTCTCCCCGTTTACACAGTGGAAATCAAGCTGTTTCTGCTCTCTACAAGCAGCTTCTAATGGAAAACTGGCAACCTCCTCCCTAAAGAAATAGATTTTTTATAGAGAGGGGCAGAAATTTGCCTGTTCAAGGTAATCGCTTCCATCCACAAGCCAGGCTCTGGGCAGGCAACCACAATTTGGCTGCGATGTTGCCAGCCTACCCAAAGGATGAGTGCTAGTCACTCTGAAGCCCTCCTGGCTCTGTCCCCTCTCTCCTACACTGGCCTTACCTTTGGCAATTTTGATGTCCAAGGCCGTGCGTATCAGCGCCATCAAGGTGGAGGTAAAATGGACTGTCATGTCCTCAGCCACAGGCATGTTCATCAGCACCAGTCTCTGCGCAAGAGAGAGAAGAAAACAGCGGACGGAAAACAATATCGAAAAACACATCGACCAGGCTGGAGGAAAAGAAATTAAACATTAAACAAAAGGGAAAAAAAAAATAAAAAATAAAAAGCAACAAAGAGTGTCAAAACAGCACAGCCAAAAAAGAAGGGCAAGGATCACCCCCCCACCCCCCCTGGCTCCTTCCACCCCAGGACACCGGCTCACTGCCTTCCAGGGCTCCTCCTGCACCCCAGGAACAGCCCCTGAGCCCCTCTCCCCACAGCACCAGGGCTGCCACGGCACCTACCAGCACTTTTGGGAAGACACGCCTGATGCATCAGGGGGAATGCTCAGGAAGGGGAGAGGAGGCTCAGGTTTCCGTTCCTGGGTGATTTGGCTTTCCAGCTCTCAACCCTTCCCACCTGGGGCAGGGGAGAGGAGGGTCCCTAACCTTCAGGGACTTCAGAACAGCTGGATTCCTCTAGCATGCTACATCCTGGCGCTCCCTTTTTGCGTCTTTGATAGATGAAGTTTGCCAGCACATGCATAGGGTCCAAATTATCCAAAGGTGAGGAAGGGAAGGAGGGGTAGAAAAAGTGCAGAAGGAAAGAGAGAAGGGCAACCAAGGCAGGTTAGACACGCCATGCTCCTTCCCCACCCTGGGCAGGCGGGGTGCAAACTGAAGTGACCAGATCCACTTTCCAGAGAGTATATTTTGCTTTGCGAACACCTTGGGTCATCCCTTCCCTGCCCATTCCTTTTCACCCGGCTTCTCATGTCCTTTCCCTACCTTCAAGCCTCCTATTTTCTCCTGGAAAAGTGTGATGGCAGATGTATGTATGTGTGAACAAACATGTGAGAGCTGGAGAAGGTGGTAGCCCATTTGCAAGTGTGTAGAAATCCCCCCCCCCTTTTCCAGCTCTGAATGCTGCTGAAAGGGGCTGCAGACAGCAGCCCATGGCCAAGAATAGCTTCAGTTTGCTCTAGACCTGGGCAACACATTGCTTTGTAGCTCCAGCTCTTGTCCTAACAGCTGCTGCCCTTAGCAAAGCTGCGTAGCTCCCACCCCACATCCTTCAGGGCTTCCCATTCTCCTGCTTCATGCCTATGCAGTCAGGAGCATGCTGTGCCTGTGCTGTGAGCTGACTGCCAGCCGCTACCCCAGGAGGAACAAAGAGGTAAAACTCAGAGACACCTTTTGAAGGCATCTGGCTTTGGCCTTGCACAAGCTGTCTTTGGAATAGCTCATGCTGATGTGCCTGGCTCCTGCACTTCAGAGCTGCTCCTACAGGATATGCCCTTGCTGCCCACCTGTTTCTCGTCTCCATGGGCTTTAGCCCTGTTTTTGTGCTGGCCAGGACAAGGATGGTTCCAAGCCCATGGGATGAGCTTGGGGTCACTGAGCTCCTAAGGACATCTCATTCTCCTAACTATGCTACGGATTTACTCCTCACTTCATCTTCTCTAACCCTTCCACTTCCACACTATTGCTGATCCTTCTCCTTTTCTTTCACTGGGGTCTTCTACCCCAGAGCTCCTTGGACTTGTGAGTGAGCACAGCAGCATCACATCCGTGGGCAGTGAAGACCAGCCAGTGTGGCCAGAACTCTTCTGAGCAAACCATGCTCCCCAGGAGTGAGCTAGACATGCGTTGGATGCCCCAACGCCTCCCCAGCTTCCCACAGCCCCACCTCCCACAGCTCCCTTGAGCCCCAGCTCCTGCTCAGCTCTTAGCCCCCGTAGAAGGAAGGGTTGATCTACCTTATAGGCCACTTTGGAAGGACATCTCTTGCCGAGGCCTAGCGGTGGTGACATAAGAGTCAGCATTTCATACATCTCAGTGTAATGGATTCGGCCACTGCTCATGAAGGGGGAAGGGGAGGGAGGGAGATGCAGAGAGAGAGGAGGCATTCCCAGAGAGCAGAAAAACATACAAACAAAAATAGTACAGGAAAACAGGAGAGAAAAAACAAACGGACAAACAGGAAAAGAACAGGAAACCCGTTAATCAAGGCAAATCATACATGAGAGACTGTCCTGATGTGGATTTATAGCACTGCTCACACAGACCCAGGAATGCTGGCAGAAAGCAACTCACCCCTCTCCTCTCTGCTGTTGGCCTCAAGTGCCTGCCTCGCTAGCAGTCTGGGAGTCCTCCTCTGGTCTCAACCCCTTTCCTAAAGCCCTCCAGCAGCCCCCAACTTGTCCCACAGGTTCCAGGGCTGTGTGTGAGTGGTATAAATCAGATACACGGCACTCAAGCCATGGGTTATTTGAGATAACAATGGTTTGCACCACAGTGCTGTGTGGCCTCCGTAGCGTCTTCCCTCCCGGGGGCGGGGGGGGCTGGGTATTGCTTTGCTTGGCCACCTAACCCATAGCTGGAAGGCTGTGTATCCCCAGCTCGTAAGGTCTATGCAATTAGGAGGCAGCATCTTGCATAGAAGGCAGTGGGCCAGGGTCACTTGTCAAAGGAAGATGCCCAGTTGCTTCCGTCTGGCTCTGCGGATGGACCACTTTCCCACCATGCACCAGTGCAAAAGGCATGCTGAATTGGCTGAAAAAACAAAACCGGGAGGAAAAATTGTACATGCCATGCTCCCGCCCTGGCTCTCTCCCACATGCGGCTGCAAGTTCCACCAGGTTGGAGTTTAAAGAGTCTCAGCAGAGGCAGCTGTTTGGGCCTTCCAACATTGGGGTTCATTTGGGTTTCCCAAGGGAGGCAGCTAGGACAGACCCCCACCTTGCGCTCCTTGGCTCCGTAAGGACCTGCCTGGGATTGCTGCAGTGAGCAATGCGACCAAAACCAGGCCACCTGATGACGCCTCGAGCCCTCTGCCATGTTGAGATAATCTGGGCTGTGTCTCCCTCTCTGCGCATCCAGGAGGCCAAGTACATTTCCCAGGCATCCTGGGCTCAGCTACCTCTTCTTTCCCTTGTGCCAGGCTTCTATCCTGCTCTGCAACATTCAGGAAACCTCGCAACAGCAAAGGCATTGACCCTTTCAGCTGGGCTGGGAGAATGCTACTGGAGAGGAACCCACCTCAGGCAGGGTGGTCTGAGAGATAGGGCACTGCAGAAAAAGTAAGTGCTCCCCACAGCATTCTGGCCTTTCCCCTACCCATGTGTTCAGAGTAGCATGGAAGGTGGAGAAGAATATATCTCCTCTTCTAAGAGGATACCACTGGCTTGAAAGGAGACCCCTGCCCAAAGAGGCTCCCAGCAAGGTAAGTCCTGACATTTCAGATGTGAACTAGAGATGGTCAGAACCTGCAATGGGAGCTGTTCAGAGTGCAGGCACAGAACAGTATGGGCAAGCCATCCCCTTTGAGACCTGACACACCTAAGCAGGTTGGAAAGAGGATTGATAACAACATTGGAGACTATTAAATGGGATGATCAAGAGGAAATATCCAGGTCCAGGAGTCCATAAGCAGTGTCTTGGCAGAGCTGGATGTGCACTGATGCGAAGCAGCTGAAGGGGAGAAAATGACTTCAAAATGTTCATGCCTCAAGAACTTTCTATAAAAAGGAAGCAAGACCGTGATCCTCCAACCCATCCTTCCTGGCAGGGGGAATTTTAGTGTACCCAGCACCTGTCAGAGACTGTCTTTTGTCCTGAGGATCTCTGCACAGTGAAGGAAGAGTGGATTCCTTCAAAAGAAAGAGTTGCATCAATAAGCAAGATGGACTACGTGAGAACTGTGGTCTCACAAACAGGCTGTGCACTTTGCTGCTTCTCAGAGCAGAGAACTTACAGGATTTTGAGCAGCACAGCGCTGCCCAGAAATCCCATCCCCATGGACTGAAGCACAGGAAAGCACATGCAATGACATCCATCTGAAAAGGATGGCTGCCAAGAGCTGGTCCCAGCACGGGTGCATCCTTGATGGGAGAGCTGGTCATCTCTCCTGTGTCTGGAGGGAGACGTGCCCTGTGGCTATGGCACAGGGTGGCCTGTAAAACTACCAGGCTTGGTCCTGGTGCTCTGAGAGAACCCTGTGAGTGATGGAGGAGGAAATCTGGGGAACACCTGTCCTCATGTGGTTCAGAAATAGGTACTGTGCCTTACCAGACTGTTAGAGCACAAGAATATCAAGTGATGTAAGAGTAGATTTAGGAATAATAAATGTCCATGGGGACACAAAATGAATTCACCTGACCCATGACCATCTCAATGGCTACTTTCAGGGGGTAAAGGTAATGACCATCTCCTTGGCTCACTTTTGCATGACTGCTAGAAGTAGATGGGTTGAAGAAAGGCAGAGAAAGCCACAAGGAGTAAAGCAGGCTTCAAGGAAGCAGTCTCAGCAAGATGTGATTACAAGACCTGTTTTCCCCAGCATAAGGAGAGTGCTTGCTGGACTTCCACAAGAAGTCTTCCTACATGAATGCTCCTTTGTTATCTCACCTGTGGATGATCTAGCAGGTATGCTTCCATACCAAGCCTCTCCCCTATGCAGCTTCCTGAATTTGCACAAGCACCATTTGTTCTAGAGCGGGCTGCACAGTGCTCCATAAACATGTTGGAATGTTTGTTTCTCCAAGTCATCGTTGCATTGCCTGGCAGCACAGGGGTGTGGGCTTCAGGAAGGTGAACTTGTGCAATGTGATATTAAGGGTAGGCTCATCAAACTGAAAGATTAGCAAGTTGGGTAGGCATTTGGGATCTGGACCAAGGTGGCAATATGAAACAACCACGCAACCACAGGGGTTTACTTTTTTCATCAGTTGCCTTTTGGGAATTGTTCCAGGGCAGTAGGAATCCCTGAAAACCTCTTATGTCCTTGAAATATCCCAGGCACAGGAAGCAAGAGACCAAGGTAAGACAAGGAAGAGATGGGTATGGTCTCCCCCACATAACAGCAGAAACTGGTCTCACTCTCTCTGCTTCCCGCTCCCCTTGAGTCTATCCACCTTCACTGCTCTGGCCATCCCACAGAGTCAGCAGAAAGCTGCAGAGCTCCCTCTTTCTAGGAGACATTACAGGTACCCTCCTGGACACCAGGTGATCCAGCTTAGGAGAGCAACGTTTCCCAGTGAAGCCCTGATGTCAATCAAGAAAGATTAGAAATTCTTCCTAAAGGTGTCTTCCATCTGCAGAGTCCTAAGCAACTGTCCTCAGCAAAGCCACCATCCTTTGCCAACAGAGAAGAGTCAAAAGATTGCAAGAAGGCCCTCCTTGAACAAATGAGTCATCTAAGATTCTTGCAAGAAATCTCCTATCCCTAAATACCGCTTCATAAAAAATTATGACCAAGCATCCAAGGCCTCATCTTGCTTGCTCTGCTTCACTTTCGGTGGTATACTTCGAGACTTCAAATGTGTGCATCATCCCCATGACTGGCTGTGGAGGGTGACAGCCCCATTCCAGGGATGCTGACTGGAAGAAGCATTTCTGATGTGGTGAAAAGGACATGTTGGCTATACCATGCTACACCAAGGAACCCTCTTCCCTTGCAAGAACTGGGTGTTTCTAAGCTTCCCTTCCCTTGTACATCTCCTCAGATGTGCAAGGGATGCAGAGGGAAGAACAAGCTCTGTGGTTCATCCTTTCATGCCACAGTCAGAGACATCGGCATCGTGGCACTTTGGAGGAGGTGGCAGGCACAGAATTTTGATCATCACCCAAAAATAAAATAATTTTTTTAAAAGTGCAAGCCAGAGAGGCATAAGGAGACCAAATTGTCGCTGTGGACTCATGGCCAGCAGCTGGAAGCTTGACTCAAGCAGAGGAAGAGGAGCTGTTGAGCTCAACAGATGTGCCCAGGTACCATGACCTCCCAAGAAGATCCAGCAAGCTAAGGGCAAGACTAGCAAGAGTCTTACTCCCCAGAGATGTTGTCACATGTCCTCCAAGTGCCTCACTTGAGGAAGAGTCTGCTGGGTACAGCACGGTGTCCCCCAGGGAGAAGTGTCACCCTGGCCTCCTCATCCTCCCTCCAGTCCTCACACTCCAAAACAACAGCAAAGTCCCCAACATCTTCCTACCTTTGTTCCTCTTTGACCCCCATGAAGAAACCACATCTAAGTCCTCAAAAAAACTCCTGCACCCACATGAGGTCACTCTGAGACACAGGGATGGCGACATTTAGCTCGGGACCCTTTGTGGGCTCTCTGCACTGATGGTGGCTGGGGCAGGGGGCTGGCTGGAGGACACTATTTGTCGAAACCCACCCCAGGAGGCTCTGAGCCCCCCCCTTGCCCCACTCATGCTTCCCCTTGAGGGGGACAGCTGCTGGCTCTGGGAGGCCATGGACCTCTTTAAACTCAAAGGAAAGCAACGTCAGGGTTCCCTCAGGAGGCGCGGTGGTGGTGGAGCGGGGGGGAAGGAGAGGTGGATGGTGCGTCCCGTGGCCAGGTTGTGGCGGAGGACTGGGAGGCAAACCTTGCACGCCACCCTGTAGGGGCAGTTCTCTCCTAGGCCCAGAGGAGGCGAGATCACCCGTACTAATTTGTACATATCCTTATACGAGATCCTGCCGCTGCAAAGGAAGCACAGGTGGATTAATAGGACACTGAGAGAGTGGAGGGGAGGATGGACAGCTTAACTGGGGGATGCTGGGGCAAGAACCCTGGGGGCGCATGGCTCTTCTGTTTCTGCCAGACTCAGAGAGGTGAAAGCTGAGAGCATCAGCTACTGCCTTCTCCACCATGAATCAGGCTTGTACCTCCTCACACTGACCCATCTTGACCCTGGAGAAGGACAGTTTTGGTGGTGAACACCAGCCCATCTCCCTTTCTCATTGTGCCCCTGGCCGCCTGTGCCTGGTGGGAGAGGGCTGGGATTTTAGACGAGGTGAGCCTGCAGCTTGGTTGGGTTCTAGCTACCATGAGCCCTTTTGATGGAGTTGTGTCCCATCACACCATCAGAGAGCCTGCCCTCACACAGCCAACTCTCTGGTCCTCACAACATCCCAGGGAGCTTAGCAGCTGAGTCATTTGTATCTCCAATGTCTGGCGAACCTGAGATGGGGAGAGATAATGTGACCAGCTGGTGACCAGTGGCTGCGGCACTAGCACCTAGGTCTCTCATGGTCCAGTCCTGTGCTCTGACCACCAGACCACATTCTGCCAAAGGTACACATTATTAGAAGCAAATTCTCCCATACACACACCACTTCTTGCTCACAGAAGCACATCTCTCCAGGCCTGGGCACAGTCTTTGCAGGAAACAGCCCCATATCCCTCCTGCACCAGCTGAAATAACAAAGCAGTCAAGGCAGAGAGCTGGCAGGAGGGGGTGTAGGGGCCATTGAATGCTGGGCTGCCCACTCCACTCTGGACCAGAACCCTTTGGAAGCAGGACCATGTGGGGTGGAAGTGCTGAGGTGCAGCATGCTGCAGCCTCCTGGGCATCCTTAGACAAGCTTGAAGGGAAACCACATGAGAGAGCAAAGACCAGCGTTACTGTCCTACCCAGTGCCTTTGCCTCTGGTTTCTCCTTGCTCTTTTCCCATCCCCTCTCCATTGCAGGCCAGAGCTAACCCAACCATCTGGACAAAACCCATCCTTGAGTCCCCCTGGTGCTGGGCAATCTCCCCATGAGACCTTCATGTGATGGTCCCTGTGTTAGGATGCAGAACTGCTGCCCCACTTAGATGGTAGGACTCATTTGGATGTACTCACCGTTCCTCACCCAGCAACTGGGGCCAAGGCTGCCCCCATGGGCTCAGCACCACTGGTTCCTGTGCACATCCCCTAACCACTGGTTACGTATCATGATGGAAGAGCCAGGCTTGCTCGAATCAGAGGGGATGGCATTGACAGGACAGCTCAGGCATACTTTTTCAGTGACTGTACTGGAGACTCAGGCCACCAACACTGGGGGTGAGAGTCAGTGAAGCATCTGATGTGAAGAAATCCTTCCCAAAAGCCACGGGTGAGGAGCCCCACACCAAGCAGTCGGATGTTTCACTGCTCTCACCTCCTCTCCCTTCTATAGTTGTCCATCAGGACATCTACTCACCCATACTGACTTCTCCCCCTTGCACAAGGCACAGTTGCCCACAGGAATCTTGCACAGCAGCAAGAGTGCTGGAGGAGGCCACACAGGAAAGAACCTGGCCAGCACTGAGCTGCACAGGGTTGGACAGGAACAGCGGAGGAAACTGTGCCAGTAGTTGATGATATTAGGCATTTAAAAATATCTTGTCTGGAGTTGGTCTCTTGAGGGGTAGGACATTAACAGTAGAGGCGAGCAGTCTCCAAAGAGAGCATATGTGGCTGTCAAGTGCTCTTGAACTAAGATCGCCCCTGCTACTCAGCACAACAGCGGTGGGTCATGGCTACAGAGAGGACGTTGTTGGGCTGGGGGAAGGAAGAAGGGGCCACACAAAATGCCCTCGTAGCACTGGGAATGAGTAGAAGGCATACATGCTCCCAGAGGTGCTGAATGCTCCACACTGCCCTAGGTATACTCCAGACTGCCCCGGGACGGGTGGTGGAGGACAGCTCCTCTGCAGCAGCAGCGGGAGCAGAGACAGCCCAGCCACCAGGAGTATGAATGGTTGCTGTGAACTTGTCCCATTGCTGGGGACATGCTGCCAGCAAATGGGAGCCCCGTTTGCTGGGATCCTCATCAGCAAAGACGTGAGTGCAGGAAACAAAGTCCTCCCAGAGTAATAACACAATTGCCCAAACCATCAAACACACTCCCAACAAAGTCTTCCAGAGGTGACTTGGCAGGAGCCCAGCAGACCCCCAGCATTCCTCCCATTGCTGGGAACAAGCCACACTCAGCCCTGCTCTGACAGGGAGCAGTGGGTAGTGGGGACTAGATGATGGTGCCAGTCTCAGGGCAGAGGCACCTAGCTGGTGGGCAGGGACAGGAAAGGAGGCTGAGAGGGACTTGCCCACTGGCCAGAGAGGAGAGAAAGAGTAGGAACCTCCACCAGCACTCAGAATAAACACCATGGCAAACTGTGAACATCACCCAACACACCTGTGCCACCAGGTGTTGTAGAAACCAGCTGCTACCCTTGTAACAACTGCAAGTGAGGGCAGCCCTTCCCTGACCATCCCAGGCATCGCAGCCAGTTTCTGACAACAGAACACAGAGACGCCTGTTTAAAACCAACTCTGAGAGGTTGCTCAGGAGAGCAGGAGCTGGCTACATACCACGCTGCTCTGTCATACTCTGCCCAGATCCGGACAAACTCATCTAGATGGTGAGGTCCCAGGATGGAGGAATCCCGAGTCAGGTATTCGAAATTGTCCATGATGACCGCCACGAACAGGTTGAGCATCTAAGTGAAAAGGGAAAATGCAGAGAGAAAGGAAAGTAGTGGTAGAGGGAGCAGAGATAACTCTATGGCTGGGGTGCAAGTTTGGAGGGTGGGGGGCTGATGAGAGGAGCCCCCAGGGCTCACAGGGAGGAGAAACTCACCAGGAAAGAGCAGAAGAAGATGAAGGAGACAAAGTAAACGTAGGCCAGGTCAGTGCCACAGCGCTCATTCTCATTTTGCCCAGACGTTGCCGTTGTGTCCGGCTCACAGCCTTTGCCCTCCAGGCAGGACAGCATGATCTCCTGCCATGCCTCTCCCGTGGCACTCCTGCACCCAACACAGCTGTCCTCAGCAGGTTGTGGTGGCACAGGGTGGACCCAGGGCAGCATGCCCCCTGAAGAAACCTCACAAGAAGCTGTGCAACCCCTCGCCCAAGTTAAATACATCTCCACCATACAGAAGAGCCAGGCTCTGGATCAGCAGCAACCAAGCTGGACCCACACAAGTGTGCCAGATTGTGGCTCCTGGCACATGGGACCAACTTCCCCCAGCCAGCCAGTCCAAAGAGCTGGGAGACAGACATTCTTTTTGGGACAAGGGAGGGAAAAAAAAAAAAAAAAGGGTTTCCTAAGCTCCTGTGGCTATGTGTTTGCCCAGCTGCTCGCTAGCACCAAAAACTGATGTCTGTCTAACAGCCGGCTGTGATAACCTGCCCAGCCTGGCTCCTGGCACACCTGCACCCAAAAATGCCATCAAAGGAGTTTTCCACTGCTGCATACCTGAAAAGGAGCATGAGGGAGCCCAGGAAGCTGCGGAAATTGTTGTGCCGGTTAATATGGCTTTCTTCATCTAATTTGATATTGCCAAAAACCTACAGGAGAGAGAAAAAGGGCTCGGTTATTCAGGCAAGAGCTTCATGGCCAGAGAAGTGGCTGCATGTTCATCTTCACTGCAGGGACCGATTCTGCCCCAGATCCATCACCACTGGCACAGCCAGCCCCCAAAGCAGCCAGCATCCACCCTCTCTGTGAAGTCCCCCATGGAAAAGCACCCCAACAAATGCATGCCGGTGCACAGCCAGCACACTGAGGAGCTGGTGCCGAGCAGCCATCACGAAAGGAGACTCCTCTGCTCCGCAGGGATCTGTGGTGGGCGGCAAAGGCTGCAATAGGCCAAGCTGCCATGGAAACAGGAGCATAGAGGACCTGGGACCAACCGAGTCCAACCGCTCCACATCCATCCCTCTGCTGCGCTACGGGTAACATCCGAGCACCACAGAGCAGCCAGAGGTCTAAGCACACTGCTGGCACAGAGACAAGCTGCACCACCCTGGGGCTGGTGCTGGGTCCTGGTCCTGGAAACTCCCAGAAGTTTTTCCCTTAGTGGGGAAACGGTCTGTGATGCTAAGGTCAGGCACGATGGTACACAGAGGCGGGGCTCAGTGAGGGAGGGACAGACTGACTGCTGATCCACCATGGATAGCCAGACACCTGGGACTACCATCCACAGGGCCAAAAGAGGCAACAAAACCCCAAACATGGACAATATCCTAATAATGATCCACAGCTAAGGCCGTGGTAGGACATAACGAATGTTCGTAAAGTGCCTCAAATAGGAAAAATGTGCTGTTATTACTGTTAAATATTTATTCCACTTTCCATGAGCCTAAAAATACACTAACTGCAGAGTATTTTTTTCCCAGTACAGGTTTTTTGGAATGTGTAATTGTAGAATATTTTCTGCCTCCAGCTATTTTGCTCAAATAACGCCCACATACTTTACTGCTTGGGGATTTGTTCACAATGGTGTTAAAAAAAAATAAAATAAAATAAATCAAATACTACCACACGGCAGGGAGGGGGGCTGAGTCAGATGGTGGTTGTTTAGCGCAGAGAACACCTGGAGTCGGTGCCGAGATGTGTAGGACAGACCAGCCAAAACCAGCCATGCGACTCTCTCAGGGCAGGAGAGAGGGGGTGGAAGAGATTAAACACCAGTACTACCAAGCAGCCCAAGCAGGGGGCCACTGCACTGCCTGCTGCCTCCCCAAAATCTGCCTGTCCAGGCAACGGTGTTGGGAACTGCAGCAGCTCACTCAGCAGACGGCTCCATATTCTGAGCATTTGTCGTTGAAGATGCTTTGTCAGATCCTCAGCGTGGGATTTAGTCACCACAAGCTGAGCCAGCCCCACAGCATCTGTGGAGCTGAGGGTTTTAGCTCACGTGCTGCTTATTTACCAGCTGGAGCCGGGAAAGCTAACATCATCCCATGCTCTACAGACCTCCCACCATCTGGTAGGTCATCACTGGTCCCTAAACACAAGAGCCCAAGTAGACCATCAGTAGCAGGATTACAACATAAAACCTTTGCAGAGGGAGACAAGGTGGATGGCAGACTACAGGGATCACTGCCATGATCCAGCCATTTGGATGGGAAAGGCAGCAGGCTGCTCACCAGGCCTCTCAGGCATGAAATCAGTCTCTGGGGGGTGCTAGGGAGTTGGAGATAGGGTGTAATTTCTAAGTGAAGGGGGGACCCTATTTGAAAGCAGCCATCGGACAGCATGCCTAGCTGAGTCCCCAAGGCCACATCTCCAAGGGTATAAGTTGGGAAGGCAGCTGTGCAGCTTGACTGAACAAGCCCATGGCAGCTCCTCGAGCGAGTGTGGCTCTGCGTCTCCCAAACAAGCTGTTCCACCCTCGAGACCTTTGCAGACACCATGATCAAGCAAGGCAATGACAGGCAGGCATAAGGCTGGTGCTATGCATAACGCTGAGGACATGCTGGTCCAGCCTGTCTGCACCAGAGGGATGCACGCTGAGATGTCTGTGCTCACCTGCATCCCAATGATTGCGTAGATGAAGAAAAGCATGGCGATCAAGAGGCAGACGTAGGGAAGGGCCTGCAAGATAAGCAGATGAGTCATCTCATTTAGCACAGGTCCAGCTCCAGAGGAGTACGAAAAGCACAGCGAACAGGTAAACTGTGCCGATCCGTCTCTCCTACAAGCCAACAAGTTAGCAAGACAGCTTGTATATGGGAGCAGCACCTCAGCACCATGGCCTGGGAGGGGACCAGGGCACATGTGACTTACCTTGAAGGACTGCACGAACGTCCAGAGCAGGATGCGGATGGTGTAACCCTGGCGCAGCAGCTTGATGAGCCGAGCAGCCCGGAAGAGCTTCAGGAAGCTCATGTTGAAGCTGCTGGTGTTCACCAGCTGGGAGAAGATGAGAGGGTCAGAGGGAGGCGGGAGCCCCCCACCCCACAGCAGTATACCCTGTGGCTCCCCACCCCCGCTTCACCTTGGTGTCCGTCAGGATGATCTCCGTAATGCTACCAATGACAGTGATGAAGTCAAAGATGTTCCACGTGTCCCGGAAATAATTCTGCAAAAGGAAGGAGAGAGGGAACATGCATTTAGGCTCAGGGATCACAGGTCTGAAGGGTGCTGGGTCAGAGGCCAAGGCTGCTCATGAACAATGGTGATGGTGGCAAAGACCTTGGTGCCCATTTGTACACAGCCACGGCCATGGTAGCAGACCTGAGCGCATCTGCAGTGAGCAGCTTCTCCTGGGAGATGACTCATGCAGCCAACAGGCCACCCTAGTGAGCGGGAGTGGGAAAAACAGCCACAGCCAGCCTTGGTCAGGCTGCAACAGCTCATCACACTGACTCTCACAGCCATGAGGCTGCTTTGCCCTCCTCTTCATGGGCACCTGGACCCATCCAGCACCTGCTGCTTGTGCAGCAGCTGGTACAAGACTAGACTTGACCATGGCTGACACCACAGAGCAAGGAGGATGGCTAGAAACCCTCCTGCTAGTGGATCTCATCTCCCAGTATGGATTAGGAACAGGAAAGAAACTGTAAAAGAGCAAATACAGCAGTTGCCCATAAGTAGCAAAGAGTAGTTGAAGAAAAGGCAATCCATGACTTCAAATCTTAAATGACCAGCTGGGGATTTGAGGACTGTTAATTCGGTAGGGAGGTGTCACTGCTGGTCAGGTCTGGTCCAGCTGATACAACCCCCAAGGACAGCAACGCACCAGCATCTCCCAGAGACAAGGGATGACTGCAGTTGCAGTTGACTTTAGCAGAGTGGCTGCACAGCGTATACATAGTCCAGGTATCAGAGTATCACAGAAACAAAGCAAAAACTAAAGCAATGCTGTGGCTTCCCCCACCAGCATCCAGCAATGGGAAGTTTAATGAGAACTAAAGGAGCAATTCCAACCTAAAAGCAGCTTTTAGGCTGGGACTCAAAATAAATAGCAACAACCACACATTATTAGCACCTTCTCTCTGTGATCTGTGTGCTGCCAAAGTCCAAATTAACACCCTTGTCAAGAACAGGAGCAGCCACTCACCAGGAAGCCAAAAGCGATGATCTTGAGGACACACTCCAAGGAGAACACCATGGTGAATGCAATGTTCAGGTACTTCAGGGCCAGCTCATAGGTGTAGGGAGCAGAGTAGTACTGTTGGAAAGAGAGACATTGCTAGCCAGGAAGGGGCCTGCCAGCCTCTTGGCTAATGACTGTCCCAGGGAAGATCCGCAGTGGCCTGTGTTTCTTGACCTGGGTACTTCAAGACCACCTCCTCCTTCCCCTCTCCCATGTCCTTCTCCCTCCACCCATGTCTCATGACAGCTGCCACTCCTTCTAAGAAGGAAGCACAGAGTAAATCCAGATCTTTCTGCAGTAGTTAGGAAGTCCAGATTGTTTGTGTCCTCTCATTTAGGGAAGATCTTGTCTCCAGTTTGGGGCACATGGTGTTTCAAGTGACTATGCCACGGGAATGCATGCTCAGATTCTGTCTCAAACCATCTCCTAGAAACAACCAAAATATCCTCCAATTCCATCCTGACGGATCCTCATTCTCCCCACCACCCTAAATAGGACAAGCTCACTCTGACCAGCTCACCTTCATCATCAGCACCACGGTGTTCAATGCTATCATGGCCATGATGGTGTACTCGAAGGACGGAGAGACCACAAAATGCCAGACCCGGTACTGGAAGGTGTGCCGGTTCTGGGGCATGTATCTCGTGAGGGGCTTGGCGCTGATGGCAAAATCAATACAGGCCCTCTGGAATAAAACAATGTGCATCAGATCCTGGCTGATGGCAACATGGGGGACAGTGGCTGCCACACTTCTTTTCTCCATAGGCTGAGCACACAGGCAGCTCACGGGTTTCTTACACCTTTTCAACATCTAGGGAGCTCCAAGTTCACAAACTGCAGAAAACCCATGGAAACTTCCTCTCTCCCCCTCCCTAGACCATACCTCATTCTTCTCCAGACTGCACTCCTCCATCATTTTGTCTCCTTGCTCTTGGAACGTAATGATGATGAGAGCCACAAAAATGTTGACGAAGAAGAAAGGGAAGACCACAAAGTAGACAACATAAAAAATGGACATCTCCATGCGGTTGCTGCGGCTTGGCCCACGGTCCTCCTCCGTAACGTCCACTGAATGCTGCAGCACCCTGTGGGCAGACAGGTGAAGAAAAGCAACCAGAAATATGCCCATCAGGACTGCCACCATGTGGCATTTCTCATGGGACCCACTTTGCACAGCCAGCTCTGCCTATCCAAAGTTGTAATGATGACAATACAAACCTCTCAATCTACTTTACAAGGACAATGCTTCTAGGTGGCTACAGTTTGTTTTATGGTGCTTTGCCGGTGCCCCTGAAGGAAAATGAATTTTCCAATGCTCCGCATATAAAGGAAAAAAATTGTCCAAGCTCACATCAGCATGAAGAAAGGGTTAGTCATACAATCATCTCTAAACTGCAGCTAAGATATACCACAGGGCCAAAATGGAGAGGGGATTATCTACAATTCATCCCCTAAAGAAGAATCTAACCTCAACAACAGTCCCAGCCATTTTGTCCTGAGAATTTCCCACCCTTCCTCTCTTCCTCCCTGCCCAGAAGCTTCTCTCTCAATCCTGCCTGGCTGTTATTAACCTAATAACCTAAGCCAGTTATTAACCTAATCAACTCAATGGGGACATGCTCACCCTAGTTCAATGCATGTGGATGCAGCAGAATACTCACTGGGGCCAACCCTCGCCGGTGGAGACTGTGAATAGGGTGAGCAAAGCCCAGATGATATTGTCATAATGAAACTCATGGCGTTTCCATTCTCGGCACTTCACTTCCATTTTGTTCTTCTCATGGTCCACATAGTTCCCTCTGCAAGGTTGGAAGAGATTAGTGACCTTGCTTTTTACACTGACAGACTATGAGACAGTGCTTTTAAACCCTGGGGGCAGCGTGTGTGTGCAGTAGGAGGGGGGCACCTTTCCTCCTGCAGGGCTGGAGGCAGAAATGGGGAGAGGCTAGATAACAGCTAGGAGGAAGGGGAGAAGGAGACAGGAAAAGGGAAGACAGAAGGAGGAAAGAGAACAGAAGAAGCAAAATACAGAGCTCTGCATCCTACATCCCATGCAAGGGTGCAGAGCACTGACACAGCAATGAGGATGGGGCTCAGCCCACACCGTCCACCCCAAGTGACTATGGCCAAGAGCAAGTTATGACCAAGGACTTAACTGGGAACCATAGAAGACATTACCCAGCACCCTGCCTTTGCCAGAGGTGTCAGCAGCATCAGACCTACTCAACAGAGCACCTACATGCAGTCCTTCTCCGTGTCCTTAGAGCTGTCAGTGCAGTAGAAAAACTTCCCCTTGAAGAGTTGGACAGCAATGACAGCAAAGATGAACATAAAGAGCTTGTAGACGATGAGGATGTTGAAGACGTTCTTGAGGGAAGTCACGACACAGTCAAAGACAGCCTGCAGGAGAGGGCATAGCTCACCTTGGGGAACCAACAGCCTTGGCAAAGGGCAGGACTAAAACCTTCCTCAAGACTGCCACAGGGAAAGGAGGAAAGAGCTGGGCCTTCTCCCAGGCAAAGGGCTATTTAATGAGCGAGTTTAACACCTGGAGTACCCCCCCACACACACATAGAGCAGCCCCTGAGGCAGCAGCAGGGTTACATATTTATGTCCTGCACCATTCCCTGCAACCAGGGCAGCAGCAGGGAAAACGCTAATTGCGCAATCAGCAGCACTCAACACCAATTAGCAAACACTTCCTTGTTTCAAATCCCCATGAATAACAAGGTAGAGGGAATACCTCTGCTCACAATAGCAGCACCTCTCCAGGCTTGGAGGCTGCCATCTAGTCTCAAAGCACTTTAAGACAGAGAGAAATGTCCTTATCCCTGCCTTCATAGTGAAGACAGGTGTCCAGAAATGACTGACGTGGGCTGAATCCATCCACTGATCAGGAAGAAAATCTAGGGTCAAACCCCACATCTCTGGGGTACCTCCCTGGGCCTCATCCATCAGCCAAATAGCCCTTTTCACCCAGTCCCTTAATCCTTTCTTGCTCTATACCCTTTTGGCTAAGACAGGGAAATCCATGATCCTACCTGTGCTGCATAAATAATCCCTGTATTGAGATGGGAAATCCCCCTTTGGAGTGCCACCATGATGGCACAGCACACAAAATCCAAAGTTGCTTGCAAGTTGGTCTGGTAGGAAAGATAATCAACTTTGGAAAGAGATTTGAGGTCTCCCAAAGCCAGGGCAGCCTATTTTATCAGGAGAGCATCTGGGCTTTGCTGCCTCACGTCCAATTCAACCCCACTTTCCCTGGCAGAGGAACTATGACACCTTGCAGAGATCCAGCCTTGCTTTTAGTAACTCATTGCCCCTCGAGATATGAAGCAGCCTGAGAGGGGTCGTGTTTGAAAACGGGGCTCAAAAGACACAGAACGAGCTTTGAAAACTACTTGTTCATCGCTCACAAGCAAATCAATGTGTGTGGTCCCCACACCCACCAGTCTACATTGGAGAATACAGATATAAGGCAGGAGATAAGTATCATTACCTTCAGCTTGGGCAGTCGCTTGATGGTTTTCAGAGGCCTCAAGACCCGTAGCACACGTAGAGACTTGATGGTCTTGATATCTCGGCCCTTATTGGTGCTATCGTGTCAGAGGGAGACACACGCAGCCAAAAATGAAACAGAGAGACAGTAAACTTGCAAACCTGGCCTGGATGCTCAAGGGGTTTTCAACAGCTGACACACCACCCCACCACCCCCATCGTGCGTGAGGACAGGGATGGGAGGGCCACATGCCACTGTGGGGGCCAGCACTCACAAACGTGTGACTGCAGAGTGCTCAGCCTGCCTAAATGAGTCTCCTCCAACACACACGCTGACAGCTGACAGAGATGAAAAATAAAGCAATTCCCTCCTCCTCAGGATTAGCACTCTTTGCTGGGGAGCAGTGACCTCAACAAATCCCCTCCTTGTGAGAAGCCAGGGCTGGGGCAGGGGAGGCAACGCTCTCCCCAAGCAGAGGCAGCTGCCCAAGGGGTGCTGTGGCACTCTGCCCTCCCCTGTGTCCCCAAACCATGCTGCTCAACAGGGGCAGGAGGTTTGCTTCCCTACTGCAGACACGTGGCATTTGCAGATGGGGCTTGCAAAAGGCACCCCCCATGGCAAATTGTTTTCTGCCATTACTACTGGTCACAAGGAATTAGTAATAAAATGGGGGAGATGCACTCAATGGGGTCTACATGTAGGTCTCTCACCAAGGGTTCTTCATCCTGGTTTAAACTCAAGATTCGTAGTTCTCACATTCCCCTAGGGAAGCACCTGCTCTGTGCTTGGTTTCTTTGCACAAATACTGTCTTATGGCATTCTGCCTTCTTCCATTGGTGCTAGCCACCCTGGTCTTGCATCTCACAGTATCACAGCCCTCTCTTCCCTTTCCAGATCAGGGCTGCACTTGCCTCTACTCCAATTCAGCTGAGGGATGCAGAGCTTGCCATTAGATTATTTAGAAAAGCAGCAATAAGACCCCTCGTGACCCTCATTTCTTGAACATGGTGACTAATCCCAACCAAAATACAAGGGGGTTTTTGTTGTCTTTTAACTAAAGCCCATGGACTGGATCCCAGGTTAGAGAGGTCCTGATGAAGGTGGCACAGTTTGTATCCACTGGGCACCCTCAAAGAGCATCAAGGAAATGACTTACAACCACAGACATTCCAAATTACACGGCTCCTTTGCGAAGGTTAATGCAACGGGGAGCACAATAATGGGCTTAATCATTAAGAGATGTAAACAAAACCACTAATTAATTGTCCTCCCCAGGAGCACAGTCCCACAAATGCACCAGAAGCAACTGTACAAATAGCCGTGGGACTTATATCACACCTCCCATCTCCTGCCTTGCTCAGGGTCATGGCCTGGGTAATTGGCTGGGGCATCCCAGTTGGGTCTGGGGTGAGGATTTGAGGGCAGTGCTCAGCTGGTGCAAGCTGCCACCAAGGACAACTCAACGGCATTGGTTTACATCTGCTGAGGAGGGACCTCTTCAGACCTCCAGAAACCTGTTGTTTCGCTTGGGATCCAACATGGATATGGTATATAGCGCTGCATAACACTCGTGGCTTGGAGGAAAGTCTGGCCTTACTGTGTCTAGAGTGGAGGCTGAGCTTGGCATGAGCCACATCCCATGCCCTTGGAGGATGTCCACAACAAAAGTACCCTCCTCCAAAGGCAAGGGATTGCACTGCTTGCAAAGAAATTCCCTCCTGCACTTTCCCAGAGCACACCACTGTTAATGCACCCCAGGGCAATACCGGGGTGCATGCAGAGCAGTATACACCAGTCTCTGCAAACACAGCTACGGGTCAGCACAGGTGTTGGACAGACAAACACCAGCCTGAGCCTGTCCCACCACACTCCCCAGAGCAGCACCCTGCAGTGGCCCGAATCGCATAGTTACCCCAAAGCATTCCTGTCGGTGATCCAGCCCAGCAGCCACCAAACAGCACCGAGAATAAAAAAAGAGAAGAGAGGAAGAAGGTAAGAAATACACTGGGGAAGCAGCACAGGGATGACTGCAGTCTCAGGTGCAGGGCCCCTGCAGCAGCCTTCCACTGCTCTGCACCTGGGTTGAAAGGCACGATGAGTAGACCACGTTGTGTCCTCCAGGATGGGGCTTATTCTCCAGGGAGAGATTTTCCACTGGAGGTTTTGGGAGGGGGACATGTAGTGAAACCTCTGCTGCAAGAAGAACCCGTGTAGAGCAGGACAGTGGGTGACAGCAAGCCCGCACATGGTACTCCTCGGCCAGGAGTCAATGCTTGGCCCCAACCAGCCAAAGGCAGGTGCCTCTGAGGGAACCCACCTGCAAGGCCACAATAATTTCCATCAAAGCAGGCTAACTCTGCTGAATTGCCTCCATCAAGAAATCAGCTGATTAAGAGCCTGAGCTGCAATGTGGGATCTCCTGCAAGCCAGCAGGAGACACCTACTCAAACAAGCCAAGGTGGTCTACAAGGTCCCTAGTTGTAATCAAACCTCCATCCTTGCTTGAGATATGTCCCTGCCATGTGCACACAGAAGGCTCAGCACTGGGGCCAAAGCCTACAAAGTAAAACTTTTCTTAAAACCAGTAAAAATAACCCCAGACCCTGACTGAGTGTTAGCGAAGTAACTGGAAGGTCTGTTGAAAAGGTAATAGTTTAACTCTGCAGCACTTCTGTGATGCAATATCAAATTTCCATCCTGAGCAGCCTCATACCATGTTATTTTGCAGTACGTAGGGGTCCCTCTGGCTTCCAGACAAGCACAAGAAGATGCTCCTTAGCAAAGAAAGAGGCACCTCTGCTGGGTACCTCTGGATGGATAAACTCTGCCCTTGATCACTAGGCAAGGCAGCAAGGGCTACACACTGACCACCACTCAACCTTTCCACTAACCATTCCACCAGACTTTCCATCGCTCAGCTTCTCCCGCTTGCTGCAAGCCCACAGGTGTAGGCACCACCACCTCTCAACGTCTCTGCAAAGCCACAAGCGAGCACTGCTCCTCTGCACAATGTCTCTTTAGAGGGTGCCACAGGAGGCAAAAGCAAGCAGCGTCTTTAGTTATGGTTCTGGCTATTTCAGCTAATTTAATTTGAACTCTTTGGAGATTTATGGTTTTATATTGGGCTTTTTATTTAGGCTGCATTTAGATTGACATATTAACTTTCCATGGAGAGAGCTGCAAATAAGCCAAGATCACCTCTTGCTCAGGATGTACAGGCTCCAAGGGGGTAGTGGACAAGTTACAGTGGCACAGAGGGAGATGGCTTTATGGGTGGACACTTGTTTACTGGTGATTTCAACGTAGCACCGACGGCTGGCAAATGATAGTAGTACCACTGGACCAGCTCAAAAACCCCCTGCTTCACCCATGGTTACCCAAGTACCACCATGAGAAAAATGAAACGTAGACAGGAGGCAAAAAGGGCAGAAAACCCAAATGGCACAGCATCTCCCAGCACTTCTTCCATCAGGAAGTGCTGGACCTGGTCATCAGCTGCTCTCAGCCATGTAACTGCAGCAGCCACACCATGGGCATTGCTTTGCCTACTCAGTGACATGGAAGTGAGGGAGAGAGGGAGGACACATTTCCCCACCCCGGCCCTGGCCCCACATCAAGACCTCATGGAGGGAGAAGAAAAGGAGAGGGATTTAAACATCATGGCCAGAGTTTTTCTCTTGAGACCAGGATGGAGGGATGGAGAGAGGGAGGGCGGCAGGTTGGGACACATGTAGCTGGCAAACATTCTGCAGCTCCTGGGGCCGTGGCAGTGACAAGCTGCCAACAGGAGAGGCAGGTGTCCTTATAAATGCTTTATAATGTATAAAACCATCAGAAATTGCTGCAATTCCTTTGTTCCCTTCACCCCCGAAGCCATGAGATCATCTCCTCCAGCAGGAGCCACTGTCAGAAGTGGGGGAGAGGGACAATCCTGCAGGTTTACATTATAAAGAGCCCTAGTCCATGACACAAGCAACTCGGTATCTATCCAGCTACAGCTACAAGAGTGGGTAGGACATAGATGCTTGCTGCAAACACGTGGAGGTACAAAGACCTTCCTTCTCTGTGGGAAGGGGTTTGGTGCTGCAGCTGATGGGGGGTGCTCGCCCTCGAGAATTCAGCTGTCCCAAGCCCAAAGGGACCTATCCTTCCCTTGGGAGGCTGGGTTAGAGGCAGGCAGGTGTCAAGTGGGGCTGGAAGGGGCATGGCATCTTCCGACATGCTTAGCGCTGGTACACAGGGATCTTGCCAGCTCCAGGGACCACCCCAGAAACCATGCCACTTTTGTGGGGTGGCAGCAAGGGGACAGTAAGCATAGATTACAATACTGTTAGTGGCAGTGAGGACACCTGTCCATCCAGGAGCAGGCTGAGCCACCAACCTGCCTTCCTTCAGCCATCAAAAAGTCTTGACGAAAGATGCCTTGGAAGGAAAAGGCTCTTTTGTCCTCCTAAAATGACCCAAAGCACCTTCAGGCTGCTGATGCCTTTGAGCCCCACCTTCAGACATGCTCTGAGGGGCTGCCCCGGCAGAAGGTCTATCAGCCAGACCCTGGAAATGCTCCATCCATCCTCATGGTGGCCTGGGTGGCCTTCTGGGGGTCAGAGTAATGTCACCAAGCCAGAGGAACTGCCCCATGCCCTAGCCAGTGGTCAGTTCATCCCTGTGCTGAGCAAGCTGAATTCTCCCATGCTCTCCCAAGGAGAGAGCAGCAGATGAAAGCACCAGGTGAGGGAGAGGGTGAGGACGGTGAAGAAGGCAAAAGCAAGGAGTCAGGGTGGGTGTAGTAGATGAGAGTGAGGGGAAGAAGGTACTGCCCGGCCAGGGATGAAATGGGACGGATGGATTACAGGTTGTAATCCATCAAGTGACATTGGGTCTCAGACCCAGCCACCCCAAGAGCCTCACACAGTACCTGAGCTGTGGACAAGGACAGAGCTCCAGTCTGCGCCGCTGCCAGGCCCTCCCCTCTCACCAGCACTAACGCCACCGCCGTCAGTGTCAAAGGCACAAAGAGAGAACAACAGCGTGACAAAGGAGTGTAAGCCTCTCCTGTCTTCTCCTCTCCCTCCTCAGGCACCAACGGGACACCGCGGCCCCCAGGGACCAGGAGGTGCCCCTTTGCCTGTGAGCATCACATTGGCACACACTCATCATTCCTCAAGCTGCACTGCCTGCCCCTGCTGGCAGCACAGAGGAGGGCAAAGCAGCACGAAAATCATCCCTGGACACTTCTCCCCTCCATGGCATGGGCACTGCAGACATCAAGTCCCTTCATCCTGCACCAACCTGCAGAGGAGGACACACAGGTGCCACAAGCCCAGTACCAGAGCCCAAATGCAAGGTGACACTCAGCAGGGACACACTTTCACCAGAAAGCTCTGCCTAGCATCTCCAGCTTGCCTTGCCTTATCCCTTGCCTGCTTGCTCACCAGCATTTGACAAACAAGGAGAAACCCATCTCTGGAGCTATACTGGCTTCAGGCACCAGCGGCACAGCTGGACTTTGCAGTCAGCCACACACCGCTGCCAGGAGCCATCCCAGAAGCAGAGCAGAAGGGTGCAGAGAAATAAAAAAAAAAAATAAAAATCAGAGTCTAGTTGCCATAACACACAGTTGCACCCTTATCTCACCCCAGCCAAGGCAAGGCAAAGAGCTGACAGGAATGACGGCCACTTACGCCAAGGCAAAAGCCACCAAGGCTCCCACTACCACGATGAAATCCAGGATGTTCCAGAGATCTCGGAAGTAGGATCCATCCTGCAGGATCAAGCCCTGATCGATCATCTGCGGGGGGAATATGGTGACAAAAACAGACAGGGAATGAGCAGCTCGGCCATCAAGTGGAAGCAGCTACAAGGCAGAATGTGCTAGGGACAGGGACATCACCAGGGAGCAGTGGATCTGTCCCTGTGTCTCAGGTAGATATCAAGGAGCATCATATTTTGGGAGCCTGGAAATTTATAAAAGTGGTCCTGAGCATTCTCAGCTCCTGCTGCTAAGAACCAGGCTTTAAAGTCTCCATCATCCAAATTTAAGACCAGAACTACTGAAAAACTGAGCAATTTCCCACCCACTTCAAGGATGCTGCAGGACACAGCATCCCCCCCAGCACAGCCAGCCCACAAGGCCTCTTACCTTGATAACCATCTCAAAGGTGAAGACGCCGGTGAAGACATAGTCAAAATACCTCAGGACCTGCAGAGAGAGGGCAGGGGTGCCCTGCAGCTGCTGCCAAGCAAAAGGGCTCACTGGTGCCCACCCAGACCCCACACTGGGACTTGCCCAGCTCAGGTGCAGGGGGTCAGTTTGCTTGCCTCAAACTCAGCCTGTTCCCTAAGAGTTCAGGACAGCCAAAAACCCCACCTGCGTAGGCAGGAGAGAAACATTTCCCATGCGTAGTGCAAGTGGCTCTGAAATCATGCTGTGAGCCGAAATCATGCTCCCCATACCAGTCCCTGTGCACATCACCATCTCCCCAGCTGAAGCTACTCTACAGATGACAAGTTGCCTCAGTCTGCTCCCCAGGCTCCAAAACCTGCATGTGGGAGGCTGATAGTGATTTCCAGGGTTTATAAAGGAAGGTGATGGGGAGGAAGTCAGATCCCATGGCACAGTGCAGATCCTGCCACCTGTCCCACGTGTGCCCCACTATGGAAGCTAAAATTCTACAGGACACCTGACTGCACTGCCTGTGGGATGGAGGGAGCAGGGGAGGTTTGCAATCACTTTGTTGCGGTCGGAGTTGGTGAGGACAGGATCCTCTGCTGCAAGGGCGATGCTGCTGGCGGCGATCACCAGGAGGATGCACATCTCAAAGTAGCGCAGGTTCACAATGTAGTGGCAGGCCCTCCGCACCCTGTGGGGAGACAGTCAGCACCCCTGTTTGTGAGCCCCTGGCATGTCCCAGACATAGGCCACATGCAAAACCCACCCCACATCATAGGCTTCCAGAGCAGAAAAGTGGGCAACCAAGTCTGAGGAGCAAAACAAGGGAGCCCAAGAGAGTGGTCTGGTCTTGTTGGCCCCTTTGCTCAGCTGTCCTAGCCCTCCAGACACACCATGTATGACCAGAAATAGTCTCTGAGGAATTGGGGGGCTTATTCTTCCAAGCTGCTGGAGCTGGGTAAGTGCTATGGGGGAGCAGACAACTGCAGAATAATGCAACAAACACTGAATAATAATCACAGCTGTCAATCAGTAGCCAAGAAAGAAAGCCATGAGTGTTGCTGGTACAGAGGAAGAGTTCTGCTAGGGCTTGGGGAACACCATGGCTATTTGGGAGATATTCAGCCCCCTTCCTAAGGGGATCCCCTGTCTTAAGTGCTGTCTAGGAGTCCTTCCCCTTGCAGCCCTCCCCAGCCCCAGGCTCCTGCAGTTCAAAAAATGTCTCACGGGTTGGTGGTGCTGAAGATGAACATGGAGCTGTGCGGCACCATCGCTTTGCCCGTCTCGCTTTTCTCCTTCTTTCGCTTCTTCTTCTCCATCTCCTCCTCATCCTCTTTGCTCTCAGCCTCCTTTAAGGGGCTGGCTTCGCCGTCTGTCTTGTTGCTAACTGCAGGAAAGTGAGAGCCTTTGCCTGGCCTTGCACTCAAACAGACAGCACCCTGGGGCGTCTCTGCCATCCAGGCACGTGCAACACCCCCCTGGTTTCCCCTTTGCATCCCTATGACATTATGGGGACAGTGATTGGGAGGGAAGAAAAGACATGAGCTGCTGAGATGAAGCAGATGAAAGGGGTTATAACAAGGCCAGCTCTCATGGTGTTGTTTAATTAATAACACCATTTAAAGCAGACCACCTTGACAGCGAGGATGCTGTTACGGGGGTTTGAGCAGCATTGTGTTGGGCAGAAGTTCTGGATATGTTAGGAAAAACAGGGGATGCAAGTGTTTCGCCCAGGAGAGAAGAAGGGAGAAGGAGATCAGGTGAAGGGGGGCGGGTGGGAAGGAGGTGAGAAAGGGAAAAGCTCCCAGGGGATGGTGGAACATCAGCTGCAAGGAGCAGCCAGGGAAACACACATAACCCCCCAGTTGATGCATGCAGATAGGAAAAGCCGTGCAAGCGGCTCTCCATCCCTGCAGGGACCCTGAGGGCTGGGAGAGGGGCTCAGGAAAGAGAGATGGGTCCTCACTCTGTACCACAGTGGAGTCGTGGACATCAATCATGATGGTGGTGCTCTCTGTGGCCTTCTCTGTGTTGGGGGTGATGGAGGAGAGGTCGGGCTCACTCCGGCTGACGGTGTGGCTGGCCTCCAGCAGTGCTTGCTCACTGGTGTCTAGGCTGCTGCAATCCTGCTCTGTCAAGCTGCCCATCTTCCCCTGGGGGGGCTCAGGTACTGCTTGCAGGGCACTCCTCTCCTCGGCAGTCCCAACAAGCTCAGCTTCACCAGCAGGGACCCCGTTTGTCCTGCAGGAGGGATATGGGAGAAAAAGGTGTGAGAAAGTAAGGAGAGAGGACAAGAAGCTGTGGAAACTGCAAAAATGCTCTCTCTGGATACCAACCTGACGGGCTCCTCGCTTTCCTCTGGCTCCCCCTGAATCAGTGCCTCTGCTGCAGCCACATCCCCATGCCGATCCCCATCCTGTGCCCCTTCCATGGGACTANGCCAACTCCTTCCCCTCCATCCGGGCTCTGCGGTGCCGGCTGCGCCGCTGGCTCTGCCTCATCCTGGCCCTGTCCTCGATGCTGCCTCCTGCTCCATCCTGCTCGCCTGGCTCACAGTTCCCATGGCAGGATTTCTGGTGCCATGACTCTTTGTCTCGCTTGGCTCGAGGTGATGGGCTCCTCCTGTCCTCACCACTGCTGGGGTTGGCCCCCGGGGCTGGCTGCTCAGGTCCCTCAGCTGGCGGCCGCTCAACCTTGCTACCCTGCTCCTCAGCACATTTCTCCAGGGTGACACCATCCCCCGGTTTCTTCCTGCGGAAGATGCTGGCATGAGGGTTGATGAGGTGTGGCTCATCCTTGTTGATGCCCTCCTGGCTGGACATCTGCATGTGGCGGCGCAGCTGGCTGGTACGCTGCTCCCACACTGACATGTGGTGCCGCCGGCGACGCTCCCGCCTGCAATGGGGGACAATGAGCAGTCAGCATCCTGGACACCCACTCTGCTCCTGGTGCTTCAGCCCTCCCTGGTGAAGCACCCAGCCTGGATTTAATTTGGGAATCCCAGGGAGAAGGAAATGCCATTCTCAGGGCTATGGGCTGGGCTTCTGCTTTGTCCCCAGCCTCTCCGTGCTGACAGGGGCTGGAAATGGGGTTGAAACTGTACTTTCACCCCTTCAGACACATCAGGCTGACAGAGGACCAGCCCCAGCAGCCTCAAAGCTGCCCTGAAGCTCTCAGATGGCATGCCCAGCTTGCTGGGAGCAGCCAGCACCCCAGCTTACCCTATCTCAGCTGGGTGGTGACCACCTCCCTCTTGCCTGATTGCCTGGGGGCACCTTAAATACAGGCACTACCCTCTCACTGCAGCTGGAGATCTCTCCTTCCACTGGGTATGTCTTTCCATCACCAGCTCCTTGGAGCCAGGCTATTTTTCATCACAGTGCTGCCCTAACAGTAGAAATGATGGTGCAGGGGACCCTGGCTTGGCCAGCTTGCTGGGAAGAATGGCAGTCCTGATGGGATGGGGTGAATAAGTAAGAGGGAAAAAGATGCCTGGTCCAAGACCTGCCTTTCTCAATGAGAGATGGCCCTCTGAGACATTTGCAACAGAGAATGTTGCTGGGCACAGAAGGCCCCCACCTTCTCTGCGCTCAGCTATGCTTGGCTAGGACAGCCCCTCACCCATCACATCCCCGAGCCTTGGGGAGCAGTGGTTTCAGCTGCTGGTGGTGGAAGAAGCTGTACTGGGCTTCTCTAAGTTCCTGCAGGTGTGTTCTAGGGAGGGCTGGGCTATACCATGAAACCTTTGCAGTGTCATAAACACACACACAAACACTCTGAAGAAGACAGACAGGCCGTTCCCAACACACTGAGGCACATGGAAACACCCACGAGCACACACACGTGTACATACACTGCTCACCCCCAGAGCACACACGGCTGCACATTCACAGGTAGCAGCACACACCGACACATACCTACAAACCCATGAGTACACACACAGAATCACAGAGGTGCACACACACACACACACAAAGAGGGGTGCAAAGGAGGACACTGAGTAGAGGCACACACACACAACCCCCCCTGCCGAGGAGGGGAGCAGTGTGCGCTTCTGGCCCCACGGATGCACAAAAAACACAGGAGCCACAGACGACACGCGCTCCCGCGGCCCACATACAGGTGGCTGCTGCGTGGCTCCCACATCGACATGTGGTGTCTCCTTCGCCTGTCTCTTCTGGGGAGGAAAAACAAATGGGTTCAATCCCCCCTTCACCCCTCCTTCGACTCATGGGAATGCAAAGAGGTGTGGCCCCCCTGGCCCTGGGCAGCCGGCGTCTCTCCAGCTGCTGGGATGCTGGAGCGTGACAGCCAGCAGTTACCCCCCCCTGCATGTCCCTGCTTGCACACCGGCAACAAGTTGCCCATGGGGCTGCCCACGCTTACACTTACAAGCTGCACCCAGATCCCCACATCCCACCATGGCACAGGTTGCTGCCATCCAGGAAGATGCTTGCAGCAATGCTCACACCAGAGATGCATTTTGTGGGGGCCGCGGAGCCTTTCTCACAGCAACCAGCCATGCGGCAGCATGGCAGGGTGAGCGGTGGAGGACCATCAGAAGTCCTAATATGTCCTTGGATATTTAACAGCTCTTTCAAACCGCTCCAAATTCCCTTTTCCAGAGTGACACAGCCATTTTTTATGTCAGGCCAGCCCTGAGCTGCTCAGAGCCATCACCGTGGGTTAAATGCTGCCCTGAGACCACAGAGGGGAACACAGAGCTCCCCTGCAAAACCAAGGCACGAGCCCAGGGCTGAGACACTGCCGAGCCCCTTTCACTCAAGTAGCCCCAACACTGGGAAGCCCAACAGGGCTGTCAGTGCCTTTCAGCCCTGTCAACTACAGGGAGCTGGGCAGATTCAAGGCTTTATCCTTTGCGTTAGCACAGAAAAGATTCAGATATAAACAGTCATGATCATATGTAAACGTGCATGGAGTGATTTACAGTTTTTGCTTTTGTAAAATGCTGTGTATGTTTGTGCATGTGTGCAGGACAAATATACAGGCAGAGCTCATGCAGGAGAGACGGGACATGTCTCCCTGCTGTCCTGGGAGTGCAATGATACCCTCTGCCCCTGAGTGAGTCACACTGGTGATTGTCTCCTTACAGCCTTCTTATGGCCACCTGCATGGGAACAGACCAGTGCCAGGCTCAAGGCAGGGGTTGAACCGCACAGCCGAGCCATGCAGGCAGAACCTGCAGACAGGGATCCACCACCATCCCTGCAGTGAGTGGCCAAACCTTCAAACTCACCACATTAGGCACCAACACATGACAGCATCCGCATGTGTCCATGTGGCCACCCACTTGTCAAACAGCCCTGAGCCATCTGCACCATCGGCGCCCATGTACAAATACAATACTCCGATCAGCACCGCAGCCGCCCACACCAACCTGGCCACGTGGGAGCACTCATCCCCAAGTGCCACCGGGCCGCTCTGCAGGCAGGAACGTGTGTAGCAAACCTGCCTGCACTGGGTACCCACATAGAAAAGAAGCCATCTGTGTCTGCGCACACCCAAAAGCAGACTCTGGCTTGGCTCCACCGTCCTGAGTTCCCAACAGCTCTTCGGTACTGGCTCTGCTCTGGCTTGTCTCTTGCTGTGATGTCCCCACTGTCCCTCCCTGGTTGCTGGCATCAGTGTAGCACCACTAAAGGCACATCAGACCTGATGCTGGAGATGGTTGCCCCCCCCCAGCATCACGCCCCCTTCCTGCCCCTAACACCATCCATCCTGATGAGTGGGGGAAGCTGGAAAAAAAGATCTGTGAATATCAATACCTCCCATTTCAATGCTACTAGAACAACAACAAAAGTTAAAGAAATCTGTTTTCCTAACAAGCTATATCTGACAATGGCTAGAAAAATCTAGAAAGGATATGCAGCATGGGCAAATCCTTTAGTGCCCTGATATAGTTCATCTTCCTCTCTCTCATCTGTCCCTTCTCCAGACCAAATCCCTCTATTCCCTTGCTTTATCCAACACATTCCCATTGGTATCCAGAGATGGTCAAAACACACAGACTCTGCCATCTCACCCATAACCCACCTCCAGCATTTGGCCAGGCACAGATTTATTATGAGCATGCTATCATCCCCAAAGCAGGGTGATATCTGTGGCTGCTGGCAGATCAGGCAGGGTTAAAAAGTACCCCGAGCTTCTGCTGCTCCTAAAACCACGGGTGATGCATGTAGGATGGGAGACCCTCTCATCCCACCACTGACAAGCAAGGGAGGAGACTGTTGCCTCTGGCCCCCTTAGATCAGTGTTCACCTGAAGACAGCGGTTTCTCTCAGCAAATCTGCAGGAGATTCTGACATGTACAAGCTTGGCTGGGTTCCAAAGTACAATGAAATCTGAAATTCCCTGGGAAGGGATTCTATTAAAAAAGGGGGAAAAAAATTCCCTTCAGCCATACCAAAATGTACTGTTTTGGGAAACAAATCAAAACACCTCATTCCAATGTTGACTTTGAAAGTTTTATGTGATTTAGACCATATGACACTGCAAAATAAAGGGGGGAAAAAAGGTGTCTAAAAAAAACCAGGAACAAACAGAATTTTCTTCTGCTGAAATGCAGAGACAAGGCTCCTTAACACCATGCCAAGGGTTTCTATCATTTGGGACATATTTTTTTTCTTGCCCAAATCAAATTTCTGTACAATCAAACATGACTTCATAAACCTGCTCCATCTCTCCTAACTGCATTCACTACCAGCAAAGGAGCTCAGAGGAAATTTGCTCCCTTCTCCTCCAGCCCTGGCTGGAGGCTGCAATCCCGCGGCTTCGCCACAAAGAAACACTCCCTGGAAATAAATATCACTCCTCCTCAAGAAAAAGCTGAGATGCCTTCTTCCTCCCCAGACCCATTCCCCACCCCTAGCAGCAGCTCTGAGTGTCTGAGCTGTACAATTGGGGCAGAAAGCCTTTTCTAGTGAATTGTGTTGTGCTCAAGCTCTGAAGCTGATGCATGGGGCAGAGGTGGCCAAGCCCAGGTCCTGCAGAGGAGCTGGTCCCCACTCTAATACCTCTTTGAAGGCACTGCTGCTCACAGGGAGCACACTCCTAGATCTCCATCCATCCTCAGAAAGACAGCCAGAGAGGGAGATGCCCTCTGCGGAAACCTCTTTTTACTGCAGCAGACCCACAAGCAGCCATGCCAGGGCTCTGTGTCAGCTCTCCACCCTGCTGAGAAGCCCTGCTGGGCTTAGAGGGGACACTGGGATAGCAGTGTGAGGGGGGAGTCACTCACTCGATAGCAGGCATATTTGGGGCAGACATAGGGCTGACTTCTTTGGCTTTCTGAAGGGCGTGCTTCTGGTTAAAGGCCTCCTCTTCCTCCTGCTCATCCTGCGGAGGAGAGAGGGGAGTTGCTTAGTGGGACGCTGGAGTTTCAAGGAAAGGTTCAGCCATCAGAGGCAGCAAGGGATGCATGAGGCTATCTCAGATGCCAAGGCATTGCAGGAGAAAAGGGGAGTGTTCACTTGCATTTCCAGAGACAACCTTTATTTTCTTATGGGAACACAACTTTCCCAGTATGCCAGATCTTAATGAAGGCGTCAGCAGTACTTAAATAAGTGAACCCAGCCCACTCCAGGCAAGAGCTGCACTGTGCATGCTAGAACAGCCCCAGACGGCGTAGACCAGCTCTGCCCTCCCTTCTTCATAGCCACAGGAGTGAGACAGGCATCCCCCCGATGGAGTGGGAGGCAAGGCATCCCTGAATGACCCCAGCAGAGACCACATTGCTTTAATGAGTATGGTTGTGTCTCCGGAGCAAAAAATGCCATTAGGAGTCATTAGTGCACATTTCAGCCTTTTCAAAAACTCAGCATTCCCTTAATTGAAGCTGCTGGTACACCACAGGGCTCTCCACCCCGCTAACCCCAGAAGGCCCTGGAAGTGCCACCTTCAACAACTGCAGGAGAGGGACCCATGCATGGACCCCTCAGGCAAATGAGCACCATGCCCCATTTCATTTGCTGCTAAAGGGGCCAGATTTACACCAAGGTGGAAGCCTCTCAGTAACCCCCAAGGACCTGAGCAATAGGCATGGGCTCTGCAAAAAAATGGGTCACATGAGATCATTGATCCTCTCTGAAAAAATGGGTACCACAAGATCACTGAAACTCTCAGAAGAGGATCAATGACCCTTGCAGCTCTTGCCTAGTCACTGTCATCCAGATGGTGCCCCAATATTTTAGCATTCCCCAAATATTTCCCAGCATGGCCTTCAAAAGAGCTAAACTCTATAATCTTCTCAAGCACCATGCAAAATTGCATCCTAAATCACATCCGCTGCCCTGTGGGCAAATGGGGAATAAATACTGACACCACTGGAAAGCGCTTCCCAATCCACATCTCCAGAGTGCTTGGGCAAATAAAAGTCCTGGCATCAGACCACAACAGACAGTTGAGGGTTATCTCGATCTGACTGGAGGCAAATGAAACTAGGGAACTTAAATGGAGAAATAGTTAAGCCACACTTGATGAGAAGTGTGGCTGCTCCTGGAGAGACACAGCAAGGTTAAGCGCTTTCCTAAATCAAAGTCTAAGTGGCTTTGCCCAGCAGTAGGGGTTTGTGTTTCAGGGTAGCACCCTGTATACCTTCCTGAAGGAAGAGCCCCCACTTCCAATTTGACCCAACCCTCTTTTCAAGACAGGCTGGACAAGGCAGCCCAGGCTCTGGAGTGAGGACAGCCACAGGTGCTGCTCCCAGTGCTTTTCCCACTGGCCCCATCTTTCACTTTTTTCACACCAGCAAGATAAGAAAGAAGAGCAACTGAAACATACCTTTGTGAGCTCCTGAGCATTGGCCAGGTTGTCAACCGCGATGGCCAAGAACACATTCAGCAGAGTATCTGCGAGCAGCTAAGGATGCACAAGGTACATGTTAAGGATATGGGTGTTTGCAGCCACCAAGGGAGGGTGGCCCTGATAGCTCCTCACCACCTCAGTGAGGAGCAGCCAAAGAGACAAACTCCTCACTAATCCCATATATACAGCCCTCAGTTCTCCTCCAGACAGCTCCTATGTGTTTGGGATATCCGGGGCTGTTGCATGTGTTATAGGACTCCCTCAAATGGGAGAGGAGGAAGAAACAGTGAGTGGGAAGCGGGATACCCCCAGAAAGGGAGATGAGATGGGGTTGTCTCCACTAAAAGCACAGCAGCCAGGTGGATACAGTTTCCAAACAAGGTAAGGACGATGAAGTAGATGGAGGACCACATGCCCGAGCGAACACCTCCCTGGGAGCGGATGCCATTGTACATCACCTCGTTCCAGTCCTCGCCGGTCAGGATCTGCAGAAAAGGTCACCAGCATCTCAGTCACCCACACCTTCTCATCCCCTGGACAGCCCCCTCAATCTATCCCACCAATGCACAGGAGATGAGTACGGAGACCCTCTGCAGTGAATAAACTAGCTCTCCAGCTGCAGCACTTGAGGAAGATGTTGGATAGTGCTGAGGATTTAGGCTTCCTCAGAAGAGTTTTGAAATTTTTCCACCTCGCATAACAGAGGTGGAAGAGTTTCCATCTCTTTCCATCCACTGCGTTATACAGGAGGAGAGAGAGCAAGTTACATCCTAAGAGCTCATGGAGGGGAACTTGTGTGGTTTAAAAAAACCCCTTCCAGCCAGCAGGGAGTGATCAAGTGGTCCCAAGTCCCTCTGATTGTGTTCCCTTGTAGCCCAGCTCCTACCTGGAACACTGTCATGATGGCTGCAGGGAAAGTGTCAAAGTTGGCTGATGGCGTCCCATCAATGAAGTTAAACCTAGAAGTGGAACAGGGAGGACATAAATGGGCTGCAGTACCAAGGCAATCAACCCCCTGACTGCTGTGCAATCAGCTTTCTTTCACTTAGGAGTATCTTTCCCTACTCTAAGGAGCATTTCCAGAGCATTTGGTGCCAGAACCCAAAAGATGTCCTGGCCAGAAGGACTCACACGGTCCAGAGGCACTTGCCCGAGCAGGAACTTTTGTATCGGAGATGTTCCACTGTTAATAGCAGGCTGAGGGGCAAGGCTACAGTCTTCCTAGGCACCAAAGAGGCTGTCATCATTTGGCTTTGACACCAAGAAATTCCTTTCCCCTACACTTGAAATGACCTACCTGCCTCCAAACAACTGCATTCCCAGCAGGGCAAAGACTACAATGAAGAGAAACAGGAGGAAGAGCAGGCTGATAATAGACTTCATGGAGCTCATCAGTGAGACCACCAAATTCCTCAGGGATGCCCAGTACCTAGAAAACAGTGACAGTGTCAAAGCACTCACAGTCATAATGTCAGGAGAGCAGTAGTGACTGAATCTGGGCTGCAGCCACAGTCCAAGACAGAGGGTGACAGGCACAGATAGTTGGCACATACTTGGTTATTTTAAATATTCGCAAGAGACGAAGGGCTCGTAGGACACTGATCCCAAAAGAGGTTCCTGGTCTGAAGATAGCCCAAACCACTTCAAAGATGCTTCCCACCGTGACCTGAGAAGCAGACACAGCCACGAGTCAAGGACAGGCTGCTGCAGGAAGTCTTCACAGGCTTGAAGATGAGGCACCCACTACCCTGCCCAAGATCTGCTGTCTTGGTCTGGTTGCAGGCTGTCCCAGCAGAAACGGTTACCTTGCCCACTGCGAGGGCCATTCCTTTCTTCAGCCCCTTGGTGCCTTGCACTGCAGACACCTGCCAAACATCTCTCCCCACACTCACAGCATCTCTGGGGCTGCTTACCCCACAGTCAAAGCAGTTGAAGGAAGAATGGAAGTAAAGGCGTGGCCCCATCCCATACATCTTTAAGGACATCTCCAGGAGGAAAAGTCCAAGAAACAGGAACTCTGCATAGTCTGAAAGAGAAAACCCAAATATGCTATCCTTGGGCCGCGGAGCTGCATGCAGTGCCCTGCACGCACCCACCTGTAACCGATCTAGCACACCACAGAGATGAGAAAAGTTAAGGACCAGGCACTGCTTCCCCAAGCTCTCAGGGTTTGGGATGCGGGAAGCTTGTCTATGAGGAGCTAAACTGTGTATAACAGAGCACCAACCCCACTAGTTAATCTTTCAGGGTAGGTGTCCCAAGGGTTTGAGAAGACCAGAGATGGCTGGCATGGAGTGGAGCAGCTCTTCAGCATTACACAACAGTGGCTGAAGCGCCTGCAAAGACATTAACCACATGATGCTGTAGGGGAATATTAGCAACCTGGATTTAAATCATTGCATGGCTGGAACTTTGCCAGGGTAATTGAGCTGAACAGCTAAGAGCCAGTGAAAAGCTGCTCCAGCTATTTCATGAACATTAACAGGCAACAGTCTGGCTTCTCACCTTGTCCAAAAGATGCTTCTCACCACGACCAGCTGCCATACCACACTGTGGCATGCTGGGATCCCGGCAGGCCTGACCATGCTAATGCAGATTTGGGTAGGCCCAGTGCCTGATGGGGACATTTTCAAGGTGAGTATGAATAACACAGATGAGAAAGCAGCACTGTCCCTAATGCAGCGGCTCAGGAGTATCACGTCTGCTGTTGAGGCTGACCACGCTGTTCTGCAGTTAGCACCATGCTAGAATGGACATGGTTGCATTGTCTCTGAGGCCTGACCTTGTACCACGGCCCACATTGGGCTGGGGCATGCTCCAGTAACTCATTTGAAGTTTGGGATCTCCGTGCTCTGCACCAAAATTTTAACCAGGGATTTCCCCTCTGACTGGTCCCATCCCTGCAAACTCGTGCCTTTCCAGCAATTGCTTGTGAGCATTCAAAGATGGATCTCCAGAAAGTTTTCCATCACCACTGTTCAAAATTTTAGGATAAACCCAGCCGAGACCTCTAGCCTGTTTCTCTTGACAAACACATAGGACCTGAAAGGCATGAGGCCAGTAGAACTCCTCCATGTTTGCTCACAGGGCTGATATAGCCATCAGTGTACATGGGGGCAAGGCCCAAGTTGAATTAAATGGTTGTACACAGCCCTTTGTTATCAACAGTGAACATCGTTCAGGTTCTTCCCCACCCAGCTCCATACCAGCCTGACTCTGGTGGGATTCATCCCCACATGCCCTGAGACAAGAAGCAACGGTTTGCTGCAACCTCCAGCTGTTGAGATAAGAAGGTTGCAGGAGGTTTTATTTGCCTGCACAGTGCTGCCACACCTATACAAAACCATGGACTCACAGAGGAAGTGGGTGAGCCAGGCTGGCTGGTTGTGATGGACAATGGCCACGCAGGCAGTATTGAGAGCCACCAGGCTCAAGACGATCCAGTAGAAGACCTGGGATTTCACCATGTGGCGAACGGAGATCCGCAGGAGTCGCTCCTTGTGCCGTAAGTAGGAGGCACCATCTACTCTGGCACCTTTGAGGCCAGAGTGACTCATGGGGTTACCTAAAGGAAAAGAGTGGGGAGAAGTTGCGTGCTCCAGTCAAGATGAGAGAAGGAGCTGGGTGCTTCAGCCTTCCCCACAACATGAGACAGGACAGACGACTCACAGACATTGCTCTTGTGGAACATGATTTAACCATAGAGTTTTTAAATACTACAGGGGGCAGCGGATGGTTTGCCCCCTTTGCTGTCAAACTAGCAGAGATGGCTGATCTGTGACAATCTCCATGTGATAGATGTGACACTCGCAACTCAATAAACTGGCAGAGGTTTTGAGAAAGAAAGTTCCAAACTGCACCAACCCAAGGTTGGATGAAGAGGTCTTCTCTGCGCCAACCTCCGCTCGCCCACGGAGGCGATATCAACACAGTGCTCATCACTTGAGTCACGGTTCATGGCATCCGTCCGGTTCCTTTTGATGGTGGCTCGCCTGAGCACTGGGAAAGGAAGAAGAAGGGGTGTTGGTGGCCCAATTCTGCGAGAAGCCAGCTCATTGGACCAGGACATGGTGACCAGAAGAACTTGGCTAACTTAGGTCTGGTGACAGGAGGGACATACCCAGGTGACCCTAGTCCAGAGCTATACCTGTGCAACCAGACATCTCCTAGTGTCCATGCTCTCTTAGCAGTTATACTGTCAAACCATTTCCTCACACCCTTCTCTCAGACCACAGATCCCACTGAGGCATCCCCAAACCTCCCTCCTCTCCTTGCAGATAAAGGGTTTTAACTTCCAGCTGTTAGGAGGCAGAAGGAAGGGTAGATAGGTGCTTAGGCAGAGCATTGCGTGTCTTACCTTCTAAGGCTGAGGTCCCAGAATTTTTGTTCTCTTCAGCCAGCATGACTTCCTCTACGCAAAACACAGAGTTTAGCATCAGGAGACAAGACACAGTTGGCTGAGAAAATCAGATCTCACTGCCTTGTACCTAGCACTTTACCCAGCCTGGAGGTTGTTGCTCTACCTTGCAAACTCTTTTCAAGTATTGGTTAAGTGTCCAAAAGTAAACTCTGGAAGGTGGCAAGTGACAGCTACCACACATGGCATCAGAAAGAAAAATTAGTTGTAATTAACCTGATTAAAGAAGTTGAACATTGTAGACAGGTCTAGGGCCCGACATCCCAACCCAGAATCAAAGCTGACATCCTTGATTATTATCATCCAGTCTGAATGCTGGATGATAAACCTTCTCTTCCCAGAGCTGAGCACACTGAACCAGCCCCAAAGAGGTGCAAGCAAGGACAGGAACTATAGCAGTTTAGGGACTAGGACCTACAGGCTTCTGTGCATGGCTAGGTGTCAGCAGGAAGCCTGGAAAACTCCACTATCCTCACTATCCTTAGCCAACACCCAGGCCAAGGTGGGAGTATTAAACCAGGAACTAGCGAGTGCATGCCATCCAGTCTGCTCCAGGAGTGAGTTTAACTAGAAAAACCACTATCACCATTCACTGTTCTACTTCTTCCCGGGCCACCACTACAGGGGACTCCAGCAAACCTCAAGAGAAAGGAAATCATGGCAGAGTAGAGCTCGCAGTGGCGATGCTCACAGCCTTCCCTGGAGATGTAACATGCCTCGTGTTCAAAATATGACAGTTTCATGCCACAGAAGATGAGGCTTCATCAACTGTTGGCAATGTCCTTGCTCACAGACTGGCTGGACAATCACACCACCTGGAGCTGAACTCTCTCATGCGCCCAACACCACCATGTGATCACTTGTACAACTTTGCAGCTGCACTCATGCATCATCCCTGATACTCAGGGATCCCTTCCCATCCCCACCACTCTGCATAGACAGCACCCTTCAGTGCCCACTACCCCCCTGGATACCCCTCTCCAACTCCCCAGCCTTTACCTGCTTTGTCTATCCAGGCCCGGTAGCCATTGAGCTCCCTCTCGATCTGCTGCTGGCGCCGCAGCTTCATGAAGGCTCGGCGGTTCTCCACTCGCTCACGCTCTTTGGCAAACTCCCTGAGCAAGGGGAGAGGGGGGTGGTGAGAGCATGGTCAGGGGCAGTGGGGTACATGGGGAGCTATGGGTACCATAGGTCCAGGAGGAGAGGCTGGAACCAAGGGCAAGCACAAGCCAAGGGCTGCTGGAGCGCGTTGGGGCATGGATGCACATGAGCAAAAACCCTGCTTAGTTACTCAGCATCACATGTCCCAGCTGGGAGAAGCTGCTGTTTGAGGAGGATGCTCTGAGCACCACTTGACTGCAGAACCAGTCAAGTTTCTGTGTGTCCCTTCATGGAATAGAAAACAGGCACCTTGAGGAGGCAGCAAGGGAATGGAGAAGGGCAGGTACCGTCCCCTGCCTTCATTACCACTTCCTTTGAATCCTATCTCTTTCCAGCCCCTCTCTAGATGGTTTTACCAGGGCTTGAGACATCCCTGTTGTCCTCCGGACTTCAGTGTCTCACACAAACTGTCCAGGCACTATGACCAGTCCAGAAAAGGACAACAGGTTGGCACTGCATCAGGCAGGAGGGCAGGCAGTGCCACACAGGCTCTGCTCAGGCAAGGGCATGTCAAATGCTGAGCAACATCAGCCAGAGCTAATGCCATGCCCACTGCTCATGCAGCCTCTAACACACATGGTGCACAGATGTACTGTAGCATCTATGCGCTCACATGCACTCCTTGGCACAATCGCAAACAAACTCCTCAGTACATAAGATTTCATACATATGAAATACATATGATCAGTACATATGATTTCACCTACAGTCCAGCCCAGAGTTGTGCAAAGACCTATATACAGCTAGGTCTATACACACCTTCTCACATGCAGTCAAAACACAAGACCACACAGGCAAAAATGGTCTGCTTTCTGGTATACACAAGCTCGTGGCCAGACCCAGAAGGCCCATGCCAACTGCACTCCTGAGATTTTCACCCATGCTACACAAAGAAGCACCTAAAGCCCTAAGCATGTATGCAAAGGCCTTCACACACACTGAAATTAAAATATTTGGCAGGACAGACAGGGGTGGCAACGTAGGTAACGTCTCACCCATGCTGTGGGTTATATGAGAACCAACACAGGAGGACCTTTTTCTAGGACGTCCCACACCCCATACTCACACGCATCACATATATGTGGCATCCCGAGTTGCACATTATACCTATACTGAAACCATATCTGCACACAAGGAGCATCCCTCACACCAGATCTCCCCCCAGCACATCCTCCCTTCCTTGCAACGCTGTCACAGGAATGGAATGTCCTTGTGGCTGCTCCCTGTTCCTTCCCCAAGACCTGGTGGCTGCAGACCCTCAGGTTGCATGTACCCAGCCCGTGCCCTCAGCCCCCTCCCAGTCCCAGGCTGCTCCCAGGGAAACATCATTGCAAAGAACAAATGCCACTGTTCTCTCTGCAAGACAAACGTCTCTCTCCCCGGAGACTAGCGGCAATCTCTAGCCTCAAAAAAAAAAATAAAAAAAAAAATTCAAAAGAACTGAAAGAATTGGTCTGTCTGCTGCAGAGAGAGTTCAAGTGCATTACCCCAGCTGAGCTATTACACCCTTAATGCTGTGTGGGCTTTTGCGTGTGTGTGTGTGCACGCACTTGTTTGTGTGAAAAGCCCTGAACGTTCCTTGCATCTCTTGTTTAAGATCCCCAGACAATTCAAGCATTTTTAATTCCACCCCAGGAAGGTGAAGTTTCCTGCCGCTCTGGCATTAAGCATCAAATGGCTCTCCCCCTCCATCACTGGCTTTCAGACTGAAATGAGACTTTCTTCCTAGGGCAGGGAAGGGGGAGAAAACAAAAGGCAAGGAAGAGAAAAGCAGCCTAAGTGGAGGGAAGGAGGGTGGGAGGAGACGGAGGAGAAGGAAGGACCTCCCACAGCCAACAGCAAAACACACTTTCAGGTTTGGACATGCCATGCCAAAAATCTCCTTGCTCTATCTGGACGAAAGGCAGGACCATTTTGGCTGTGCCACCAGCCTTCACTGGCCTTTGTCAGCAAATCTGGAGTGTCAAGAGGTGAGAAGATGTTGTTTGTAGCCAGAGTTAGTGGGGAAGTTGCCTCCATCCCTCTGGTTTGATCCACTGGTCCTCCCACGTGCTGAATCTCTGCCTCATGGGCCATAATCTCATGCCAGCCAACATCTTGACAGAACTTTTGCCAGCCAGATGCTGCAGAAATAGTCTGTAACCAGGAGTACATGAAAAGCTTCCCCTGATTTACACCAGCTGGGAATCTGGCCCCTCTCTACTGCCTCCTGCTAGCCCATCCCTCTGTCTTCTAGCTCCTCCTCTGCTGAGACTAGTGTCTCCTTTTGCTGCATGGTGAGGAGCCATTGTCATGTGTCCACAATGAAACCTAGCCAGAAGGACCATCTGAGCCTCAAATCACCTTCTCCCAGAGAAGGGAATGGGAGCATCTTTCCCAGCACCCCCCTCATCAAAGAACATTTCCCCCTACTCAATTGTTTGCTCAAGGAGCTCTCCTTTGCAAGAAGCTGGTGCCACACACATCCAGGGACATGGTCCATGAAGCTGTGGCAGCGTCTCCGAGGGAGACACTTCCCACACGCTTGATCCTTAATGGAGCTTAATTGCTTTTGTCCATTAGAAGGAAGAAGGGGTGGCAGAGAGGGGAAGGGAAAAAAAAAAGTTAAGATCAATTTAATGAATTATTACATTTCAGAGAGACACGTTACCGAGCAGGGCAGCAGCGGGGGCTGGTGACATCTGAGAGTGGGTAGGCGATGCTGACAGATCAAGGATTGCTCAGAGCCAATTTGCAGCAGCGGGTAGAGATAATACTGTATGTGAGTGAGAATAGGGCCAGCCACGGTGACTGACAGCCACTTGGGAAGACTCCAAGTTGCAGGCAGGGCAGCATTGCATCGCCGAGAGAGCCGGGTGCCTGCCTCCCATTGAAGGGCTCTGCTCCCTGGTGTGTTTGGGTTACGTTGCCAAGGATGGCCCAGTTTTGCCTTGCAAAGAGCCCAGGACTGTGCTGCCTGGTAGGGTCCCTGCAAGAGGTGCAGAAGACAGCAGCAGAATCATAGAATCAGAGTTGTCTAGGTTGGAAGGGACCTTTAAGATCATCTAGTCTAACCATCAACCTAATTCTGATAAAAAATAACAACTCATCATGAAGCACTATCACTAAGCAATGTCACTATGCAAAGCATAGTCATGCTATGTCACTATGCCAAGCACTATGTCAACCTGTTTGTTGAGTACCTCCATGGGTGGTACCTCAACCACCTCCCCAGGCAGCCCATTCCAATGCTTGATAACCATTTCAGTATAAAAATTTTTCTTGTAATCCAATCTGAACCTCCCCTGATGCAATTTGAAGCCATTTCCTCTTGTCCTACTGCCTGTGACTTGGGAGAAGAGACCAACAACCCCCACCTCTCTACAACCACCTTTCAGGTAGCTATAGGGAGTGATAAGGTCTCCCCTCAGCCTCCGTTCCTCTAGGCTGAACACCAATCCCTTTAGCCTTTCCTCAAAAGGCTTATTCTCCAGACCCCTCACCCTTCCTTACCCAGAAAGCTTGGTTCCTACCAGCAACACCTCCACTGCCCATCTGGGTCTCCTCGCCTCAAATCCTGATGTCTCCAGCATGAGAATGTCCACCCATGACAGCTGAGCTCCAGTCATGTCTGCATTGTGTCATGGCAGCCCTTCTCCATCCAGCGTTGTAAAGCCAAAGGCATGCAGCAAATGATGGAGATGAGTGCTGAAGGTCATGGTGGGAGCTGGGGAGCGGTGTGCCATCTGTCCTCCTGCACACAAGGGCACCATCTCTCCACACACCATGCCCAGCCTGCCAGCGTGATTGGAGCACAGATGGTTTATTTCTCCTCTGGCTGCAAATTCTCCTCTACAGCCTCACATTCCCCTCATGTGGCCTGAGTGCATCTCTGCTCCTGACAGGAGACCTCAGTGGTCACCACCATGCTCAGCAGCCTTCCTCCCTAGCCTCCTGCACCCTCACTCACACAACAGCAATGATGTTATTACTTCATTGGTGTGTTCTGCTCAAAGGACTGGAAAGCCCAGGTCTCATTTTAATGGGAGAAGAACCCACATGAATGCATGTAGCTTGAAAATGGGCCCCCCTTTTTCGCAAAAAATAAAAATAAAAATAAATTAATCCCTTTTTGCCACTGTTAAAAATGCTTCCAATAAATCAGATATCAAATGGTCTTAAAACAATGCAAGGCAACAGAAAGGATGGGGTGGGAAGAGGAGAACAGTGGATTACACACTGAGGATGAGGCAATAGTACTCTGCTGCTGTGAAAAAAAACATGTAACAGGATGTATAACAAGGAACACCATCTGTAAGACATCAGGTAATACTGCTGCTCTTCCCAGCACTCGTGAGGTCTCCACTCATGGCTCCGGCTCAGCTTTGAGCACCATAATTTGAGGAAAAACCGCCTTTGACTCCAAGATGGCACCAGGGAATGTTACGGGACAGAACCGACAACAGACGGTTTGGAAAACACGGGTGAGACAGTTGCAAACCAGGGGGATCAGATGGTATTTACCCGAGAGGTGTAAAGGAACTAAAGCAAGAGTGTTGAACTAACTGTGCAGTCTGTAACCTGGTGCTTCAAGTTAAACAGACGGTGGCAAGCAGGCACAGCAGAACTGGTATTGCAGACCAGGATTATCGCACTGAACTGACAGCAAAGGCTAGGTAGAGCAAGGAGCTGAAAAGGTACAAAAACCTCTGCAGGGACATGATGTCTTTCACAGGTCTTCTATGAGGCAGGCAGAAAGTTTTCAGGATAAGGGTAACTGCTTGATTCACATTCACAGAAGCCAGAGAAGGTCGGGCAGGGCTCCGAGCAACTTCATTTAGTTGAAGATCTCCCTACCCACGGCAGGGAGGTGGAGTAGAGGACCTTTAAAGGTCCCTTCCAACTCAAACCATTTTATGATTCTATCATTCCTTAACAAAGTTGGATTGTCTCGAGAAAGTTTTCCCATGACGTACTAATTAGTGAAAAGAAAAAAAAAAAACAACACCAAACCAAACAAGAACCCAAAACAGAAACATCCTATTTCTTGTATTCCTTTTTAGTGGTGGCCGTTAGCCTTGGATCAGCCCTGTGTGCTTCGGTGAGAGTTACATGTTCACTGCATTGTGACAAAGCTGCAGCAAGAAGTGGAGTGTACAGCTGATGGTGCTAAAGAGAGCACATTTATAGAGCGCCAACAGACACATGAGTTGGAGAATGAAAGGCTGACAAGCTGTTGGCGACATCGAATGGTAAAACAGGAAGGAGCTGGGAGATACCAGCCCTGAGATTACCCATTACATCACTGTCCCACTTAAGAAAGGGCAGAAGCTAACAGTTACCTTCTACTTTGGAGAAGGGCTGTGATTTAAATCAGATTTTCTTATAGGTCTGTCACATCAACCAAGTCCTAAAGGGGCTTGTATTAGACAGGATTGACACCAAGCAGCATGAACGATTCAGAAAGACCTCATCATGCTAGTTTGCTAAGGGGAGAAGTGAACAAAAATAGAGACTGAAAAGAAAGGCAATGACAATATGAAGACACAGGGAGAAGGCAGTCCAAATGGGAAACTGCTTCCACAAGCAGGGAGGAGACAGAGGGCATCCAGATGAGAAGCCACCAGAAGCAAAGTCAAGGCTCCCAGCACTAAGGAGCTCCTTTTATAAGCTGTTCCTCAGAGAGATATGGGCCATCATGGCTCCATGAAAGGCCTAAAGCAGCAGGGACAGTGTCACCATTGGTCAGCTGTGCAACGGCATCCCCCAGGTTCAGGCTTTGGGCAGCTCTGAAGATGAAGTTCAAGAATTCAGATAGCTGGTATTTGATGGAGAGCCAGAGCAGCAACGGAGACACTGAAATGACTCAAAGCAGTGAAGAACACATGAGAACTCAGGCTGAGCACCTGCTGATGGGGAAGACAGCCCAGTGAACAGCAGGAACTTTAAATACGTCCCCTCTTCTCTCCAGTAATCACCATTTCTTGTTGACGGTTAGCTTCAGTCAACAGGCTCCTATTCATCCAGGAGCAGGATCATCAGTTGGGAACATCATTGAGCATTAGCTGTACCTTGCTGCAAAGCCTCTCCCTCACCAATGGATCACAGTAGAGATGCAGATGTCCAGTCCAGCCTCTGCATTTCAGGGTGGGATCAGCCCCTCTCCACACACTTCATGCATGCTCTCCAAGAAAAAGAAGTATTTCATGGTCAAAGTGAGAAAACCACACATGAACGCCTGCTTTGTGTTCAGCTCAACCCTGCTGTCACCTCTAAAACTGAAAAGGCAGCTTTTCCATGATGGTCATGATGTGCTCAGAGTAGCCAACAGTTTAGAGAGCTTACTGTTTTGAAGCAGAGAAAAATATGACAAAGGGGAGAAGCATCCCCAGGAGAAGGGAGCCATTGGCATCCGAGTTGTAGAGTCTTAGTTTCAGTGTTTTTCCAAGGGCTACAGTGCTGGGGTTTGCTTCTCTGTCCCCATTGCTTAGAGAAGCCTGTTGTTCAAAATGTTGCACCAAAGACAGCAATAGCGTGACTAACCCATGCTGCAAGAAAGCTACATAGAGATGGCAGAGGGTCTGGTAGCCCCAGCAGCAAGAAGCAGAGACACAAGCTCTGGGTTTTATTTCCCTCTTATCAGGCAGGGTTGGTATGAGCAAGCACAGCTTCGCTGCTTCAAGAGCCCCGGGCTTTGTTCGCAATCACTCCCACTGGCTCATGCAGTGCTGGGAAAATGTCACTCCTCCCCTTCCCTGCTATGCTCCAGTTTTTATCCTCCGTAAGCAGAGAACAGTTTTATAGTGACTCTTCACAAGTGATAGTGATGTGCAGATGAAAGGCGCAGGGCCAGTACTGCAGGTGAGTTACAGCATGAAAAAAAAATGACAGATTTTCAACATTTCACCACATTCACTTCCCAGGCACTTCCAAGCACTCTAATTGATGCCTTCAACACACAAATACGATGAATTCAGAACCAACCATCAAGTGTGAAACACAGAACGCAACTGATGGATATGTCACTCCACCACTGCAAAACAAACAAACAGCTGCCTACATGATACAAAGAAATGATAGTGCTACGTGATTCGTTTGGGGCATCCTGTCCACTTCACCCAACAGGAGTGCCCAGCACCCCCTTACAAAGTTAGACTTGGTCATGGAGCAACCGGGCATCTCCAAAGCCATCCGCCAAGTCAAACGGCTGTAGCCACGGCCGCACGATTGCCGTCATTAACCAAGATGATGGAAATTACAACTACCTGGAACAAACAATTCCAAAAGCAACCTGTAAGCATGAACTATCTGCTGAGTGCTTTGTTCAGAGGATCAAAACCGAGTCTTTTCAGCTACAGCCTGCAGACAACGAGTAGTCCACAGATCAGACTGGCAGGGAGGCACAAGTAAGAGGAAATTTGAAGCCATTGAGACACGCTGGCAAATAATTTGCAAAGAGAAATCAAAGTGGAAAGTCACCAAGTCATCGCTTTGTTGTGGATTTTTATTTTTTTTTCATCCTGCCCAGCTGGCTGTAAGCAGAGTTGTTACTCCCTACGGCACCAGGGGATACAGCACACCAGACACACGTGTCTCTTGTCAGGCTGCTTGTTTGCAAAGGGCTTGGATGCCCTCAGCAGAAAGGTGGTACAGCAGAGCAAGGCAGAGAGGCACTCATTGAATATGGATGCCCACCTGGCTGCTGAATATAGATGACGATCTCAAAGGCTCCTTTGCTTCACTCATGTCCAAATCCCACGTCATTGACACAATAGCTTCCCCAGAACAAAGTGACAAATATAGCCATTTCTCACCAAGTGTGGCCCCACCAACATGCATCCTGTGATGGTGCCGGGGGACCTGGCAGGAGGCATCACAGCCCCCCCTCCCCATTACACCCACACCTCCATTCAAAAGCAGTTCCAGCTATTGAATCCCCAAACACACAATAGGCACAGCCATTTTTACACCTCACCCAAGCCACTCCCTGAGATGCTACAGTCATTAAAGAGAAAAACCAACGATGCTTCCAGGCTTTCATGCTTTCAGTGCAGTATTTCTCAGGCATGTTTGTTGGCATCTCGCTGTCCTTCGTGATCTCCCCACAAGCCTTCCTGCACTGTGGAGACGCGTCTCCCTGCTTTCCCCTCCACAAACCGCCTACCTCCGAGACATTAATCCTCTTCCCAGAGTTTTTTGACTTCAAACCACCTGATCCAGCTTGAACGCACGGTGCCTGGGTTTTGTGTAGAGCTGGCAAAAAAAACCCTGCCTCCATTGAAAATGTACACTTGTTCCTTCAACACCCTTATTATTAATTGCTATAAAGCTTAATTTTATTCATCATTTGTTATGCCTCAAAATTGGATGGGAAAAAAATTCAAATTAAGTGAAGTGAAAAGATTTCAGAGATGGTACAGAAGGCTCCTGAAGGAGCTGAAGAAAACTCTCCGGAGACTGGGAACGCAGTACTAACCCAACCTGAAAGAAAGAAGATCTTAAGACAAAGAAATCTTGCCAAATTGATCCTTTAATTATAACATTAGTCGTTTCTTTCAAAGGCTTAATGCAAGAGCTGGAGGTGGGGGGCAGAAAAGACTTAAAGGGAGAAAAGACTTAACATCACCAGGATGAGTGGAAGCAATTAGGAGGATTTAAATTACTCTCTTGTTTGGAACGAGGCAGATGGATTTCATTTTTCTTGCCATCATGCTCAACTTCTTGCTCTGCCAGGGGTCTTCTCCTTGGCAGACCCAAGGACCCAGTCTTCCTGGGTTGGCCAGCATCCCCTTTCACTCTGCACCCACTCAGCTATTGCTGCAGACCACAGATTCCAGTGATTATAGCACCATTGTCACCCTGGAAAGGGGTTGGAAGTCCAAGACTCCAAAAAGGAGTTCACCAGGGCTACAAGTCTACTTCAACAGGAAGACATACGCTGCAATGAATGGAGGAGGCCTTTACTGCAGAAGCTGAGGAAAAGGAGGCAGAAAAGAGTCAAAACAGAGCCTGTCTGGTATCAGAAACTCTGCATGAGTCCTCAACATTATACCTCCAAGCATGGCTTATTTTTCCATCTTCTCTCTTTCATCTTCTTATTTCCAGTGACAAGTTAGACATAAGCCATCTTCTTGCCAGGAGGGGCAAAGCAGACAGGACCTCTGCAGAGTCTAGAACAGGTGAGCTGTGGTCATCACTGGGATGGCACTACTGCTACCGTGACACTGCACACACCACAAGCAGCAGGGACCAGCCTGCACAGCTCTCACCCAGTCTCTGATGCTCTGGAGATGCTGAATGAACACACAAATCCAAATTGTTTCACGTGAAAAGCAATTGAAAAAAAAAAAACACAACATTTCACAAAGAAGGGAGAGCAGATCTTTGCAAATCTCCAGTATGGGCACGTGCAGCTTTTGCATCCCCTTGACACAAAGCCAACTGACGGCAGGGCACTGCACACGACAGGCCATCAGCCACAGGGTCCCATCCATCCCTCCTACCCATCCCACAGCAGAGATGGCTGCAGCATGCAATTCTCTCTCTGCACTGCAGCAGTTCTCCCTGGGAAGAGATGCAGAGCTGCAGGTGCATCCTGCCCCACCACAGAAAAGTGCTGGGTGACACCAGCCTTGGGACACAGGACAGCAGCAGGCAACAGTTGATAGGAGCCTCAGGATCTTCCCAAGCTCCCAAACCCACCAGCTGCCATGTGGCAGAAAGCATGGTATTTGAGCTGATGCTCCATCCTCGCTCGCTCCCACTGACTCTCTTCTGCCAGGATTATTTCGGTAGCTTGTGTAGCTTTAAAAGCTGAGCAGTCACATCTTCTTGGGCTTCATACCTGCAAAATGCTCTCAAAGAGGAACAGGGCCAATTTTTTTTTTTTCCTTCCTGCTTTCAGTTGGAATTAATTGATCCGTAATTGCACCCATAGAGGGGGAAAGTTAATAGACACAGTAATAAATGCCAAAGCCCCAGAAGAACTGGCTCTCCAAGCCCCTGCCTGGAGCGACTCCATATCCTCTTAATAGCGTTGCAAGCAATTCCAGTGCTTGTGTACGTGTTAGTATTTAGAGAGAAAAATCGAGGAGCCTCAGTGTGATGGAAATCATTTCTTTTCCTCTCCCACATACTTTGTGCTTAGGACCAGATGGATCCAGGCTGTTTACATCACGGAGGTCATGCCTCAGCTTAACAGTTGGGGAACTGACTGTTGGGAGAGATGCGCATCGCAACCAGAAGATTGCTAAATCTGGGCTCTGGCAATCTTCTGATGGTAGCAAGTTAAACATACAAATGTCCTCCTGCAGCCTCTTCACATTCAGGACCAGCCTCAAGTGTTTTATTGTTTCCCAAAAAAAACCCCACTGCTGAGACAAAGCAAGGGCAGAGAGGCAGCTTTGCAGCAGCTCCAAGAGTGAACTTTGAGAAGAAGGCTAGAAGGCCCAAGTGAACTTCATTATTTGCCAGTGTAAATGGTGCAGTTTGCCACCAACATATGTCCAGGTTTCCTCAAGCAAGCTACCAGGGACCACTGTTCACCGCTGCGCCCTGAGTTAACAGAGGAAATGTGATTTCAGCTAGCCAGGCATGGCTGCCTGTCTTCCCCAAATCAGTGCAGTAATGCACAATGCTGGAAAGGTCTCCTTCATGTGGAGTTGTTTCCATGGAGCTCATCCCCAAAGTGACCTTCCACTCCCAGCTTAGCTCAGCCTCAGGGTGTGCAGGGGGATCCAGCCAGACCGTGGCTGCTCATCAGCTCAGAGACAGGGGGATGGAAAGGTCACCCTTCCCCTCCCGCAGCAGAGCCAAGTGCTCTCTTCCAGCACAAGAGGATTGTGAGAAGTGTTATAAACAATAAAAACTAAGCAAGCAAAGCGAGGAACAAAGCCCTTCTTATTGCACTCAGGGACGGGTGTTGTCTGCATGCAGAAGTACCTTCTCCCGCCTGGAACTGCACCCTCTGTGGCTCCGACAGCAGCTTTGGCAAGAGGAAGCTTTGCCATTGTCGAGCTGCTGCATCCACCAAGCTGCAGGGGATGCCTGTTGCTGCGACCATGCAGGAGGGCACCTGAAGTGGCCTTGTCATCAGGTGGCAAAGCCCAGCTCGCCACCTCCACTCACCTCGCTCAGCCCTCCAGGGAGCTGAGCAGTCACGCTTTTCCCTAGGTATCTGGCACACCAAGAGAGCATCTCCATTGCCAATTAGGCCACCCACCCACTTGCATCCTTCCCCAATACAAACCCTATTAGCAATAAACAAACAGTCGAAGTGCCAGCCGGTGCCTGGGAAGAGCCCTAGACAACTACATACAATTCAGCGGGTGCAGGATCACTGCCTCACACAGTCCTGGCATAGGAAAGCACTGAGCATGGACCAGGGCATAAGCCAAGCATCCCACCAACCACCCTGTACTTCTGCCAGTGGCTGGCTTGCAGGCCAGAGCAGTGCTGCCTTGCTGTATCCCAAGGCTGTTTTCAGCACCATATTAGCACCAAAAGCATCAGTGTCCACACAACACTCTATGTTGACACACTTCAACACTGAAATAAGGGTTTTTTTCCAGTTGCCTAGCCCTGAGCTTCCTAACTTCCCTTCTCTGGGCTTTTGTAGGAAAGTTTCTGCTTGACGCTGACACCCAGTTGGACTTTGCTCAAAACCCCAAGCTGGATGTGGCATAAGAAATGCAAAAGCCACCCAACACTGGATGTCTTCATCCTCCATAAGAGCTCCCTCCTTGCAAGACAGCACGAAGTCTTTCCTGCAGCCTGTCCCCAGACACCCTGGATTCAGTCAGACCACAGACGGAGAGCTGAGGAAATTCAATCTACCAGCAGACCCCAAAGCCCAGCCCGCCTCTTCAGGAGCACTTCTGAAACTACCACCACCACCACACCTGAACTCACGGGGACACTTAGGACAGTCGTAGAGGTGACCAGAGCCAGTCTCCGTATTGATCTGGAAAGCCCTTGGATACATGGATCTAGTGGTGGTGTTTTGTTTTTTTTTCCATGATGGGCAATTAGGAAAAAATTACCTGTCGCTGAGCACAGGGTCCCTACTGCCACCTGCAGCAAGGGCAGAGGAGCCCACATCCCTCTCCCAGTGCAGGAGAGGGCAAGCTCTCCCCAGAAACCAATGCCTGCCAGTGGTTGAAGATGTGCTGATGCAACCACAGTTCATTGTCATGGAGACAAGAAGCCTTTTTCTCTCCAAATCCAGTTTAATGGCTTGGATTAAAACCTCATTCCCCATGAGAAGAGCAGAACAGGGATAGATGTGTTTTCCCTGTGTTCCCAGCTTGTTCATGTGCAACCCAGGCACCCTCACCAGTGCACATACTCCACCAATGCTGGGCATATCCTCCCAACCATGGCCTGTACACAGTGGAGGTGCCCTGCATCACTCCCATGTGTGCCCCAAACCCATCCCAATCCAAACCTACCACACTCCATCAGCCAGCACACCCCACTACAAACATATTTCAGACTCAAAATACATTTCCGTGTGTCACTGCCATGTCCCTCCCCTCCAGGATGTCCCAAGCAGTCAGAAGGTCAACACTGACCATTTCTCACAGGTGACCAAAACCATGAGCTCTTCAGCAAGGAGAAACAACAAGAGGGTGTCTTCAGGGCTGCCCCTTTCCCAGCTCCCCAGGAAGGAAAGGAGCTAAGCAGAGTTGGGGAGTGATCCCTTGCTGTTTGGCCGGCAAGGGTGAAGGGGACATGGGGAACCAGCTACTGAGGTCCTAGGGGTCACAACAGTACCAGGGGCCAACCTCGGACATGTGCACACACAAACACGAGCATTCCCATCTCTCCACTCCCAAACATGACAGGAATGGCTCAGAGGCAAAGGACAGCATCTTTCTTACCCTGACAGCACTCCCAGGACAAGGTTGAGGACAAAGAAGGATCCAATGATGATGAGGGGAATGAAGTACAGCCAGTTCCACGTGGCTCCTAAGGCATCATTGGTCTAGAGGGAAAAGAAAAAACATGTGTGACGTTATCTTCAACATCAGCACCTGTGGCAGAGGAAAGGGTGTATTAGCTTCAGGGTGGTGCTGATTCTCCCTCCAGGCTGACCACACCAGGCTCCTCAAGGTGATGCCAAGCCTTGACGGGCACTGGGTGCTGCCTGTGCAGGGGAGATCCTGACTAGCAGTGCCCTGATGCCCCTCAGCATCCTGCCCCAATCACACTCTCTTCCGTGGTCTATAACCCTCATTGGGCAAGACTCTTCTCCTCCTACCAACCCTGCAGAGACACAGCGGCTGTAAGACAGTGCTACAGTCTCTCAGTGGTGGGCAAGCAGAGATCCAGGGGTGTGCAGCCCAAAGTCGTGGTGTTGAGGGCACAGGGACAACCTTGAGCATGCCTCTCCTGGCAGCTTGATTCAATGCTCTCCTGCACATCCCATCAAGACAGGGGAAAGCAGCCCCGCAGCAGCAGCACTGGCCAAGCACAGCATCGGTTAAGAGGGAAAGATTTATAAGGTGCCTTAGGGCCAGGGAAGCTGGCAGCTAAAGATGAGGCAGCCAGTGCTTGTCGTTCCATGCACAGAGAGAAAGAGACTGGTGTGGATAAGCTTCACATCTTTACATGGGTATTTTGCTGATGGCATCATCAGTAATAAATCACAGACACTCTCCCATCCTGGCTGTGGTACCCCAACCCCAAGGAGCTGACAGCGGAGGGGAGCTCTGTACCGCAAGGCAAAGCCCGACAGCCAAGAAGTCTGCTGGCGAGCCCTGCTCTATACCTCCAGACGTTTATTCACTGAGGCTTTTAATAAAGGAGTGCCCCTCTGTACCTCGCAGCTGCTTCCCAGGCCCCATTTGTTCTCCGGTGTCAGGCACGGCACACATGACGCCGAGCTGGAGGGTGATGCGGCAGAACGTGACTGTCTGGGGGAGGTGGTATCAATCTTGTTGCAATGAAAGGTTCTTTCTCTTTTCTCTCTCTTCCCCCCCTCTCCCCATGCTAATTAAGCCCTCATCTTCGTCTGAGTCATTGTCACCACATCTCCCGGTCAGCCAGTGCAAGAGCCGAGATGAGGCTCTGGAAGGGGAGAAGCTCGTCTCCAATAAGGGTTTCCTGGTTTGAGGACCTCAAACCAGGACAGAGGGAGAGAAAGGCACTGCACCGGAGTCCTCGTCTGGCAACCAAGGCGTCAGCAGGAACCTCAGCTTCACATCCCTACCACCCTGACACCAAGCCCAAGGCAGGAAGGGCAATGCCAGTGCATCCTGCTGGAGGCATTGACCACAGCAGCAGGCAGGGGAATGCTGTGGGCAGAGACCCCAGTGCCAAGGAGCTCTTGGCAGCGAGCAGAAATAAGGACTTTGAGCACCTGGAAGGACTGAACACTCTCCTCCTTTGGCCCCAGGGAAACCACACAAGTCTTCTCAAGTTCTTGCACCGTTCAAGAGCCCCAGTCCACCACCAGCCCCTTTTCTCAGGGCCACAGGAGAAGCAAGTGCAGGAAGGTGGGAATGATGCATGGGAATCCTATAGAGACAATGCTCATCACTGCCCTCCCACCATGGCCACTGTGCTCTGTTCTAACAGCACACTTTGCCATGGCATCAGCTTTCAAGGCATCACACAACCCTTCAGCCTAAGTCTGGCTGAACTTCAGCTCCTTGCCAAGATGCCATTGGGTACCTGGCACCCGTGCCACTTTGAAACTGGCTCCTGCCCCAAAATCATGGGCTTTCCCCAAGGTCCTTGAAACAAAGAATGCAAAATAGATGAGCTTCTTTCTTACAGGTGAAGGGAACAACTTCCCCCATGACTAGCCATTGCCACCCCACCTTTGGCACTCTCCCCTTTTCAGAAAGAGATATGCATTGATGTGCAGCAGGAGATGGAGTGGGAGACAGGGCTGAGATGATGGAGCAGAGGGCAATTTCCCTGGGGTTATCAGGCAGTGATAACAGCAGCAGCACCCAGACCGCCTCTTCCCACTGCAATTTGTGGACATGGCCAAAGCTGGTGACACCAGGACACTCAGGTGGGAAAGCTTGAGGCAGGGGCTTAGCAGGGACCTGCCAGGACAGGCTGTCTGTGATTTCAACTTCTGCGTGTGCATTTGTGTACCCAGTTCCCATGGGGGTGGAGGTAAAGGGCATTAGAGAGGTTTTAGAGGTTTTCCAAGGTTACATGTCCAGCACTGCTAGCAGCCAGTGGCTCCCACACACCCAAGAACACATTACTGACCACAGCAAGCTCAGGAATGGTCCCAACCACCCAGGACGATGCCAGCAGGCCCAGTAACTGTTCTGTCCTGAGCAGCCATGGGGGTACCCTGGCTGGTGCTAGCTTTGTCAGGACCTTCAAGCACCAAGATAAAATTTCCCAGGGCACATCCCAATGCTATCTACAAACCCAGGAGCCCAGCCAGGTTGTGGTGGCTCTAGTCTCTCATCTTCTAGCTGCTCAGCCACCCTGCAGAGTGCCCAGGTAGGGAGACAAAGGGGTTTGTCTGGGAAACACAAGGGGCCTGGCATTTTACAGGCTCTGCATCTTCCACTGTTTCTCTAACCCATGGTATAAAGCATGACCACAATGCATCCAGTGCGGCAGGGCATCAGCACATAGAAGAGCATGTGTGTGTGCACATGTGCACACACAAACACGAGCATTCCCATCTCTCCACTCCCAAAGCTGAAGAACATCTGCCAGTGAAACCAAAGAAAGTGCCACCCCTGGCTGCATTTGCCTGAAAGAGGGCACAAACTGCCAGGGTCTCATAGAACTGACAACCCTCTCTCATCATGTAATCTCCCCCCGTCATCAACTCAACCTTAAAAATTCACTATTCCCACTGGAATATTCCTCAAGCAGATTCTCTAATGGTTGCTCTAATTTTCAACCTAAATTTATTTCTGGTCATTTTATATATGCCTCTGTTCTTTTACCAGCATTGGCCTTTGGCTGAAATACTGTTTCCCATCCTGATGTATTTATAGATAGCTATCATGGCCAACTCCAGCCTCTGCTTTGTTAGCCAAAGCAAGGTTCCTCCAGTTCTTTCTCGTATGACAGGCTCTCCCTCCCTGTTTTATCTAGTAGCCCTCTCCCTGCTCCAATCCAGGCTCAATTCATCTTTCCTCCTTCATCTTTCAGGAGACCTGAGTGATTCTGATATGTTCCACTCCATTCCTGCATGATGCCACTGAGACTTTGCCATCCTGCCTGCAAACCTCTCTGCTCCTCCAGGACACTGCCAACCTCCAGTCAACCTGCGCTGGCTCACTTATTCCCCTCCTCCTACTCCACACTACTACTTTCCAATCAGCAAAACCTGGGCCCCTAGGAGATATCTTTGCTGTTACTGAATAAGCACATGGCTTTCCATTTCTCTTGACATCCCACATCTACTCCTCCAGCCCTTAAACTCCTCCAGCCCAGGGTGGCAGCCTCTGTTCCCTCAACTCTGTCTCCAGCCAGTCAATGCTGTAAGCTGGAAGCAGGATAACGTGTGACTCATCCCCAACAAGCCCTGCCGGTCACCGTCAGCCACTATGTCCTCTCAACACAACCCAGTGCCATCCAGACACCGCTTGCCTCTCTGCCAGCCTTGAAGAGCTCCTCTTCTCCTTCCCCTTCTTTCCACTTCATAAGCACTTTCCCAGAGCAAAAGCTTTACTACTACAAAGAGCAGCTCTACACGTTTCCAGGTCTCTGATGCCAGGTTAGCCTGGAGTGACCTACCTTTGGCAAACCCATGATTCATTTTCATCTTTTGCCTTCCAAACCTGTTCCGAAATGGCATGCGATTGAGGTCAGGCTTACAGTCCTATTCCTGCCTGCTTTACTTTTTTCCCCCTCCTCCCCCCGCTTTTAAATATAGGCATCGCGTTTGCTATTCTCCAGTCAGATGGTGCCTCCCCCAACTCGATGGAGTTGTTAAAAATACTTGTTACCAGATCTGCCATTTCATGTGCCAGCTCCCTCCAAGCATGGGGATGGGAAGCTATCCTGAGTGCCGGGCTGATAGGTGTGATGGTCTCGGTGCTTGGCTTCCACTTCAGCTGCGCTCGTGCCTGTGTCCTCATTCCTACTATCCAGCCCTTTATGTTGCCTCTGTCACAGTGTTGACCAAAATCCGGGGTAAAATAGCCTTCTGTATCCAAATCTCCCCAGCCGTCATTTCACTATGCCTTGCTTCCATCTGAGGACCACTCGTTGCCCCTTTGTGCGTCCTTCATGAGGTCTGTGTCAGTGTGACTTTTGGCAGCTCCCGTAGCACTTCTTAACTTCTTTAGCACCAAGATGTAGTTGTGTTGACTGAGCAGCCCCTTTTCCCATCCCTCTGAGGCACTGTTCGTTCTTAATATCCCTCCATAGGCAGTGGTTTGTTGCTTTGGTCTGCAGCACCTTCCCATAATTTTTTTTCCCATTTGCTGAAGGTACCAGTAGACCCTCATGTGCAGATGTCAGGGTACACACAGGAAGTTCAATCCCCGAATTACATGAATGCTGTAACTCCTTTAATGAAGAAGTTCCTCTCTTCTGTCCCTGGCTCCCTGTGCTGGAGACCAGGTCCCATCGCTCAGCCAAGCCTTTGAGAACATGGAGAAGCTGCCTCACAGCTAATCTTTGTTGCTTTTTCCCTTCCTTGTCAGACAACCACCTTTTTGATATGCACCCCACCAGCCTACACCACCCAAGCTCTCCCATGGCCACCAGACTGAGAAATGTGTTTGTTGCTGTCTCCAGGAATACACAACACAGCAACACAACCAAAGCAGTCTTGTTGGTGAAGACTAGGGAGCCACAGTTTCCGCAAAGGGTGGAAGGGGCACCTTTCACCCTTTGCACCTACACACCCAAGGGTGTTTCTCATGCCAAAGCATTGGTGGAGACCCCCAGATAGAGCTGAAACACTACACTCATATCTTGGACACAACTCATCCCACTGCCAGCAAAGCCTTCCAGCCTATAAATGATACAACCAAGGAGTGGGAGCAGGACCCACATGGGGTAATGGAGCCTACACAGCAGGTACCTGGCAAAGGAGCCCTTGCTGGCTCCCTTTTCTCAACCCCTAGCATGGGGTTATTCTTTCAGCAGCTCTTGTGTTGTTTTTTGGTGTGGTTTTTTTCTCTTTTTTTTTTTTTTTCAAAGGGCGGGAAAAGGCGCAGGGAACTGCAAAAGCAGGTCTCACTTGGGGGGCCAGAAATCTAAAGAAATCTAAATATATACCCGAGCCGAATGCAAAGCACAAGCTCGCAGCCCACACGTACCCTCCCTCGGGCTGCATTCACATGGGAAACTTTAGGATTTCTTTGCTATAGGGGAAGGGGGGAAAATTAAAGAGAAAAAAATAAAATAATAAAAAAGCCTTATAAATTCAGTCTCTCCTACCTAAAAATAAACAGAAAGCGAGTTCTGCCTGTACTGGGTTCCTTTAATGGCTACTCATTGCCCACCAGCTCGGGGAGTGGAACTGGGGACTGAGGCTGTGGGCAGTCAACTCATTTGGGGAGCAGCAGGACATGGGGAGACACTGGACTTCATTCCCATAGCAATCTGTCTTCATTGACTCTCCAGTGTCTAGGAACAGGGCTGGGATCTCACTTCAGTTCCTACAGACCTCCATGACCAGTTTGGCCAACATCAGCTGCCCGTGCTGATGCCCCATAGGCAGTCAAGCCCCCTGTCAAAATCAATCTGCATTAGGAGAGAGCCTCTGTGATTTCTGTTTGAATCCAAACCAAAATGATACATAATTAGATTGAGGTAATATACATTCATTACTGTAACCAACTGGCCATGAATGCTCAGGGGATATGGCAGTGCTGAGCTACAGGAGCGGGGGAGAGTCCATGGGACCTTCAGCAACATGGGTGGCCCCATCCTATTCTCCTTGCAGCCCTCTGCCAAGGATCTCCAACCCCATGGAGAGGTCTCACAGGGACGTGCGGCTCTGCCTGCATTGCAGGCAGGCTTTAATGGGCAGGGACAGGGCATGAACCAAACTGCCCCAACCACCAAAGCTAGACAGGAGAGAACTGGCTGTCCCCCCAGCTGCAATCCCAGCAAGGGAGCTTGGGGATGATGGAGAATCACAGAATTGCCAGAGTTAGAAGGCACCTCTAGAGTCTAGCCCAACTCCCCTGCTGAAGCAGGATTGCCCAGAGCACATTACTCAGGACTGCATCCAGGCAGATCTTTAAAATCTCCAGAGAAGGGGACTCCACAACCTCCCTGGACAGCCTGTTCCAGGGCTCTGGCACCCTCAAGGGAAAGTAGTTTTTTCTCATACTCAAATGGAACTTCCTATGCTCCAGCTTGTCCCCATTGCCCCTCATCCTGTCACTGGGAACTGCTGAAAAGAGTCCAGCTCCATCCTCTTTCAACCCACCTTTCAGATACTTATAAGCATCAGTAAGGTCCCCCCTCAGCCTTCTCTTCTCCAGGCTAAAGAGTCCCAGCTCTCTAGAAAGCCAGGATCTCAGAAGGCTTAGCCCTGAATGGATTGCCTGACTTCCCCAGCGTTTCCTGGTGGCTTGCTGCCCAGTGCAGCAGCAGACCAGACATGCTGGGACAGTGGGTGTGAAAACACCACAGCTTCCATGATTTGTATGCCAGATCCTTAGCTTGGCAACTCTCAATGGGCTTTGCCTGGTGGTGACACGAACCATGCCCCCATCACTGCTGATGCCATGCCCCCAACATCACTTCCATGGCCCCCAACCTGAGCCTCCCCATAAAGTATGGCTGCATCCAGCTGAGAAACAGACCAGCAGAAACAGCCTCAAAATCTTCATAGCACAGCAAAAAGGAGGGGAGGGAAATGAAAAAAAAAAACCAAAACCACCGTATAGCAGATTCCCTGGCCTAACCAGTTCCCTCAAGACCTTGACACCCGGCGCTGTTCTCCCCAGTGCAGTAACAGATCTCTTTCTTCTCTTTAATAGCGGTAATTTGATCTCCTGCATGCAGGGCCATGCTTCGCTCCTGCCAGCCCTGCCTGGTATCCATCAGCGACCTCGGTGCTGGACAAGATCTGAATGAAAATGCTTTGCTTTTCCAAATCAGGTTAATAAGGAAATTGGTACATTTCCTTTGCAGGGCCAGGGCTGGCCCGCGGCGGGATGCGTTCTGCCACAGCCCCATGGTGGCGTCTGCAGGCAGGGTGGGCACTTACTGCCCCATGTCCTGCTTGCAGCGCTGCCTTTTGCTGGCCCTGGGGATGTTCTGGTGTGCTTGGGTCAGACAGTAGTCCCTGCATAGGGGTGCACGAAACTCAGCAAAGCCCGGCAGCACGTGGGCATGCTCGTGTCTGTGCACGTGTACAACAAAGGGTAAGGAGTGGGGAGACAGTAAAAAAATCCAATATATTTCATTTTTCTAAGTGGAATGCAAAAAACGCATTGCTAGCAGCATTACTAAAAATCCTGTTTTCAAAACATTTGAAATAGGCACGGAGACCAATTTTTGTTCTGTTCCCTGATCCACCAAGAAACCGCACCCAGATGCATCACATCTCAGCATCGATCCACAGACTCTGTCCTCATGTGTGCCTCGTCTCCAATGGGCATGTTTAGTTTGGAGAACAGGAGACTGAGGGGAGACCTCATTGTCCTCTACAGCTACCTGAAAGGAGGTTGTAGAGAAGTAGGTGTTTGCCTCTTCTCCGAAGGGAGTAACGATAGGACCAGAGGAAATGGTCTAAAGTTGTGGCAGGGGAGATTTAGATTAGATATTAGGAAGAATTACTTCTCTGAGAGGGTGGTCAGGCACTGGGAACAGCCTACCCAGGGAGGTGGTGGAGTCACCATCCCTGGAGGTATTTAAGAAACATGTAGATGTGGCACTTCATGATATGCTCTAGTGGCTGAGATTGCTGTGGCAATTTGTTTTGTGGTTTTGGGGTTTTTTTTGGTGTGTGTACGGTTGGACTCGAGGATCTCAGAGGTCTCTTCCAACCATGAAAATTCTGTGATTCTATGATTCCTCCTTTCCCCTCAACCAACCCTGGCTGTGACCCCTCACCTGCCTCCACCTCTGCTGCCAAACCCTCACCTTCCTCGATCCCTCCTGCACCTTCCCCAGCCCCAAATGAGGGCAGTCCCCTAACTGCCCTACAGGCAGATTGAACTGTTCCTGACAGAGGATTTGCAAAGCTTAAACTGTCCTTAGACCCAGTTCAGATCCTCAGCATCAAGGCATATGCCAGTGCTGCTGCCTCTCCAGCTGGACCTGGAGCCCGCATGCTTCAACGGGGCATGGCTTTCATGGGATCATGATTTTGGGGTGTTGTTTCAATGGGGCCAGGCTGGATCCCTGCTTTGATTTGAGCACACTGCAATCCCAGAGAGGCAGCTTGAACAGCATGATGTTTCCTGTATGCAGGAACATCCCCAGCTCTGGTTGTGGTGCTCTGGAGCAACAGACCCACACACGACCTCACTGAGGACACCAATACACCCGCAATCCAGCCCTGATGCACAGCAATACATGCACCACTACAGAGCCATGAAAACAGCTTTGCAAAACCAGAACAATTTTCAGCACCAAACCCACTGATGAAATTACAGGTCCTGGGCTTAACAAAGATGAGCAATGGTGGGCACAGGCAGCACCAAGACCCTCCTGCCACCCCCTCCCCTTCAGCCTGGTGTTTTTCAGCATCGGTGCTGGAGGATCAATTCTTTCACCAGCCCCTCTGCTCCTCTACTCTTGCCAGCAGACGGTCTAGGAACAAGACTTTCCCGTGCGGGCAGGGAGGAGGGTGTGGGCAGGGAGCTTTTGATAAAACATGCCTGCAAAGATGGGGATCCAGCAGACACTGTTTCTTGCTGTGTCATTTCAGCACACACACACACAGAGGGAAAAGGGGGGAAAAAAAGGAAAAAAAAAAAAAAAAAAAGGCAGGAACATTTGGCAAGCTGGTGAGGGTCTGGCTTTGCTGAGTGTGGAGAAAGAGACATTCTTTCCAAAGGGAGAAGAGGGTAAAGCAGGCTGGGTGTCGAACACGTGTGCCTGCTGGCATTGGGCTCTAGCACCCACGGCTGGCAGCACACAAGCTGCCTGCTCGGGCACCAACAAGAGCCTTTGGGGGAAAAATAGCTCATTTCATTAAAGGTTAGGAAGGTTTTAAACCTTCACGGTGGAACTTAAAGTCTCCTCTCTGAAGTCCTCACTAACTTAATCACACTTAAAGCACTCAGCATTTAATATTTCATGGGAAGAGGTGGAAAGGGACTCTGTCCTGCAGTGCCACAAGTGCCAGGGACTTTTTGGCAGCCCCTGTACCCCCCTACACCACAGCTCACTTTATCCACACGGCCAGGAACCACCAGGAATAGCTGCAGAGGCATTAAGATCTGTGCTTGCTACTGAGCTGCTAAGAGCACTGGGTGTTGATTAAATTTTCATGCCTCCCCAACAGGATTTTTTTTGTGTTGCATTTTAATTTAATACACACAAGAAGGGACTCCTTTTTCCCTTTGCAAGCATTCTAGCTCAAGAGTCTGGCATCATTCCATGGCACAGAGGGTGAAAAAGCCAAGTGGTTTCCCCCTTTTGACATTCCTCCCATCTCCTCTGCTCTCTAGCCTGCCTCCCTCCTCTTCCCAGACACCAGCTCTAGCCTCTACCACTCCTTGCTCGGAGCCACAGTTAACACAGCACACTCCCAGCTTCATCCTCCACAGTGCCCAAAGGAGCAGCAGGGCAGAGTCAGCCTCCAGAAGTGACACCACTGCTGTATTGAGCTCCTTTAGTCCTCTGCCCATCACTGTGTTGTCAGGGCAGGTGCTGGTTTAAGTGGTCTTTGCACCACTGGCCCTCACTGCTGAGTCCCTTCAACCTTCGGGATGTGGCTGGCACCTTGGGAGCAGGTACCTCAGGGCACAGGCACTGATGTCCAAAGAAGCTGCAGCAGCTCCTGGAAGCACCAGGGCTCAAGAAGGTTTCACAGTTCAGCTCCAGGTCCAAGCAAAAACCAACAGGACCAAACTCCTCTCTGGTCAAGCCACTAATTTCTTTGGGCCCTGGTTGCACATAAGCATTGCCTTTGCCCTCCAAAAAGGCGAGAGAAACACACCAAGACTTGTATGATGCCCAGGTCCCATTTACACTGTTCACACATGAGTGCTTTGGGGAGAGCAGCTGAGTGCTGATAATTGTGCCACCCCAGCAATTTATGCCAACAAGCGATGAGCAATTTTGTACAAATACACACACACAAAAAAACCTGCTTTGCAGCACATTCCTCCTCTGAGCCCCTCCAAGGCCACTCAAATAGCGCAGCTAGGGACCTGGCAGGGATCAGGACGGATGATCCTTGCACCCATTTCCAATCCATGTGCTCCAGCACAGCCAGCGATTTAACACACATCCCTTTCCCATGGAGCCCCAAATCAGGGCTGCCTGAACAGTCCCCATTTCAAAATAGGATGGATGTTTCACACTTGAAAACCAGGCTCCAGAAGAAGATCTCAGGTTTTGTGTTTCACGGCCAAAACTGGATCAAGGCAACTTTTGAAAACCCATTCCCGTGCTCAGCAGCATGAAACCCCAACCCATGTGTAAGGTTCACCTCAGCCTTTTTGCACCCCACATTCAAATGAGACAACCCAAATAACAGGGTGATGCCGGTCTCCAGCTCTCCCGCAGGGTGTCCTCTCCTTGCGTCCTCCTGGCCACAGCATCTCGGGCATGCGAGAAGCACATGGCAGCTGAGTCACGCTTGCTGCAAAACCCCTTTCCATGCAGCCACTCGGTGTTTCACAGCTGCTCCTGCAGGTGTGAAGTCTCTGCTGCCAGTCTCTGCATACAGGGCTAAAAGCAAAATACCTAAGGAGCGTGTTTGCAGCCACCGGGCGGTTTGCAGGCGGCTGTTCAGCTCTGCACGGGGCCGTGAGACCCGCACACCCCATCTCCCCTGAGGCTACAGCGCACAGATCTGCCCACAAGCTTTGCCTTTCAGTGGGTACTTTGGAAGCTGCCAAGGACTTGATTCTCTTTCCTCCACCCCAAACAAATGCTCTCCTACCACTGCAAAAGCATCCAGAAGGCTCCCAGCACCCAGCCCTGGTATTTCCTAAGGCTCCCTACAACTTTTTGCCCTCCTGCTTCCCTACAGTCCTAATCCCTTGTGCCACAAGATTCTTTCTGGGTTTATAGCAAGCAACTGCGGCCAATTAGCATCCATTAGGCCTTGCTAAGCATTTTTAATTAGCAGCATGGATGCTTTTCCAGCATGTGCTTTTCACTTGTGGCTGCTAATAGCCATGGCCCTGTGCAAAGTCAAGTTGGCTCTTTGCTTGACCCAGCTGCAGCTTGGTTATCACTGTCCTGCAGGTACTCCTGCCTGTTTGCAGGTTGCTCCAACTCTCAGGACTTTACTGGGGCACAACATCAGGACTGGGGGTGCAACCTGATGGCCAGACCTATCCAGGGAAACAGGCTTTCCCTGCACAGCAGGCTCTGCTCCTCTGCACCAGCCGTGCTACATTTGTGAAGCATTTGGAGCCTCTTCCAGCATGGACAGGGTTGCCCAAAGGCAAGGGTGGTCACACTTGTACCCATGGCCCCCTGCAACCTCAGCAACCACATGCAACTGCCACCACAGGCACCTTGTGGCAGCCACAGGCCTCCATGAGCAACGCTGCCAGGAGGTGCAGGCAGCCCTGTCTCCCCTGCCTGCATCCATCCACATTCCCACAGCTACAAACAGCAGCTTTCTCCATCCACTTGTGTTTTCCTTTGTCCTGGACTAACCAATTCCCAACACAGTTGCCATGCCGTGTGGCTGGTGTTACTTGCTCTGGCAGCTCCAGGCAAGGGACAGAGCTGGGCCAGGCAGGGTCTCATGATGCCTCTCGTTGCAGAGCCCACAGCCCCAGCACGTGTTTGCCAGGGGTGTTTTTCTTCCCATCTCAGTTCCCGGCAGCGTGGGGGGAAAAGAAGAGTGGCAGCTCCTGGCAAGCCAGGCTCCTCCTCACTACCTGCAAGCACAGCAGCTGAGCGCTTCCAAATGGGAAAACAAATAAACAATCTCAGTGAAAAATACAGTCTCTCAAGTTGGCATTTCCAAGGAAATCACAGTTTCAAACTCTCCTCTTGTTTGCTCCCTAGTACAGGAGTATCCAGGCTGATCATCTGGTTGGATGAACATGATGATCCTAAAGGTCTTTTCTAACCTAAACAATTCTATATGAAGCCACCAGCACCACTGAGGGCCTATGCTGTGCCCGGTCAGCCCCAGGGCTCAGCACCCCATGGCACGGCCCTGCCGCTCTCCCTCCACGGCCCCAGCATCGCTGTTTAATGACACAACCGCAGCCCAGCCCCTGACCCGTGCTGGCACACCAGCACAGGCGGAGAAGTAGGACAGCAAGACTCTTTGCCAACACTTATTTTCCCTCTGGTCCCGACAGAAACCAGGTTTGGTCTCAAGCCAGCCCAGGGAAGGGGCATCTGCTCAAGTATAAAAAGAAAAGAAAAGCAAAATACTCTTTAGCCCCTCTTTCTAGCAGCAGAGACAGCCAGAGGAACCACAAAGCCAAAACCCTCCTCTAAAAGAAATTAAAGTCCTTCGCACTTCCAGAGACAGGAGCTGGACAAGCTGTAACAGTCCACAGTTTAAGGCTTTTTTCCTTTTTTTCTTTTTTTCTTTTTTTTTTAACCTATACCATGATTTCTGCCTACCAAGACAGCACTGCACGCAGGCAAGGCTGATAAAACCAGGGTGAAAGGCAAGCACATCCCTGAAATGACACACGTGGAAAGTACCACAGGGCCGATTAGCTTTTCATGAAGCTATCTACAGATTCCAGGAGCACGCTTCTAGACCTGGTAAAATTGTGGGAAAATGGATTTTAAAATCACAATACAGTTACACAGGGGAATTCTATAGTAAGCAATTTCCTTGAGATACGGCTCAAGTGGTTTTCTTACGATCTCCACATCCTCTGCAAGGCTGCAACGTTAACCCGCAAGGACACAGCCTCTCACCACAGTACTCCGGTGGGAAAGCAGACAGTTCCCTGCCAATCTACCCAAACCTGAAGCGTGTGCTGGGAAAAGTCTATGCTGGTTAGCAGTGGGAGCCTGCTCTGGTTTGCTGCTCCAAATGATGAAGGTGATGGCAAAGCAATCCAGTGGCTTTCAACCCCTGTCCAGCCCTCCTCCAGCAGCCCCTGAGGACCACGTCCCCAGTAGGTACTCCCATATTTCTATTAAAAAAAAAAAAAGGCAAAAGCCCATTTTGCTGCCTCCAGGCAGCAAAAAGGACTGAGTATTCATATCCTCTGCAACCTAGAGGCACCCTGTGAGACAGCCCATGTCCCTGGGGAGGGCGGGAGGTGCAGCCTGACAATGCTGAGAACATTGTCTGTCCCTTGCCACCTCCCACAGTGAATCAGCAGCATTTTACTATACCAAAGCCCAAACGTTCATTCAATTAAAAGGCGAATAAGGTCCCTAATCCTTTCCATTATAGGTAAATAATAGCTGGTTCTTTGCAAAGGAGCAGGAAAGGGAGGTACCTTACGGTCCCAGCCATCGAGGACACAGTGACTTAGTGCCTCTGCCTGGCACTGCGACTGGTGCTAGGAAGAGTATATAGATACTGGGGCTGTGGCTCCCCAGGTGACCCAGAGAGCTCCCAATTTAGTGGATATGGTGGTAAATAGGGGACCCCACAGGGTAGGTCCTGCAAAACATGGCTATCAGTGCTCCCAGCAGCATCTCCTACCCTTACCCCCCAGTAAGATCTAGCTCTCTGCACACCACAACTGGAGCTCTAGTACTGACTATTTGCTGCAGATGCCAAAGGAAGGAGAGGAGGCAACATGGAGAACACTGATGGAATCAACCTCTGGCTTTTGCAGACAACCAGTCATTAATACAAGAGAGAAGGTTCAGGACAGTTTGCTGGTGCCAGGCATGGGCAGTGCTGGGCACACACGGGCTGCAGCACAGCGGTGTGAGCAGGCAGGAATTGCCCAGCCCTGTTCAAGGCAGGGGAACCACACCACCAGGCAGGAAAAATCACCTTTCCTGCTATACTCAATTATGCCTGGACAATAAGCAGTGTAGTTAAGTCTCTAATCCCATTGATACACCAGAAGCAGCCAAGAAATGTTCTTTTTTTTTTGGTCTGAACTCCCAGGTGGTTCAATCCAGCCTAAATCCCCCACCGAAGCAGCAAGATCTTGACAGCGGCATCTCCTTTAGGAGAACGAAAATCAAATCTTCACAGCACAGTTAAGCCCTCGATGTGAACTCTCCCCTTTCTATTCTAGTCTGGGTTTCATGGTCTGTCTGCCCACGCATGCCAGCCTGCACTTCCAGAAGGACCCTGGGATGGACCAAGTCAGGAGGGGACCCCAGGGCTGGCAACATGGTGCCCTCGTCTGGGGTTAAAAAACAGCATTTCTGCTCAAACCAAGTAACTCTCAAAGCATGTTTCCCTATCACAAGCCATCCAATTTGCCTCCCGCAGAGCAATGCCACTCTGCAACTCTACAGACACTATGGGAACTGGTGTATAAAAACATTCCCAGTGCAATGACGCCAAAATTGATGCTGAAATTAGGCTGAGGATGGAACTGGCATGGTTGCTTCTAGCCCATAAACTAAAACTTACGTATATGATCAATCACCCACAAAAATACTGCACTTTGTGATTGCCTGTAGCTTTTTTGCTGCTTCCAGCTTTGCCCCCAAGTTGTACCCTGGACACCTCAAGGGCTTGGGCATCAGCAAACTCAATCAGCTGCAAACCACCGGAACCCAGCTCAGTCATCCCCTCCTTCAGCAGCAGCAACAGATATTTGCAGCACAAATACCAAAGATCTCAGCTCCCTGTCAGACACTGAAATGCTGCCTCTGACGCAGGGAGGGGGTCTGAGTCCAGCTCTGAGGCTTCTCAAGGCCACCACAGGGATGCAGGTACATCTGCTGCCTGATCCACAGGGAGAGCAGATGCACAGAACCCATGTCCACTCTTACAGAGTTGTCCTGGGGAGTGCAGGAGAAAGGAAGGAAGAAGGACAGCCCTCAAGCAGGAGGCTTACTGCAGCCTGTGCCCACAAGGTTTTACTCTCCACAATGAGTTGCACAGCCAGCTTGGAGGCAGGGGACATGCCCGTAGAGCTCCCTTTGCCAGAGACATGTAACACACACCACTCTATCCCCCATCTCCTACCCAAATAGGAAGGACCAACTCCATTCCCATCACAAAGGAAACTCAGGATCTTATTGGTTGCCAGCACACAAAAATACCATCTCCAACTCCCCATCCCCATGCCCAGCTGCCCAAAGAGACCACAGAGCAGGACTACTCACATTGTACAGGACTGTGGTCCACCCTTCCATGGTGATGCACTGGAAGACAGTCAACACAGCAAAGAGGATGTTGTCGAACTGTGTGATCCCATCATTGGGACCGATCCACTCCCGGCATTCATAGCCCGGGGGGCAACCCTGCACCCCACATGGATGAGGGGGGTCCAGCTCCTCTAGTTCACCTGTGAACACACGGCAAAGGGCCAAAGGAGGAGAGGTAAGAGAGAGGCAGGGGACTGGTGAGACAAAGAGCCTGTACACAGACAGGCTTGGGGCAAAGCAGGGGATCCTGCTGGGACTAGCCCTGGCTGCACACAAACTGCTCCCATAAGAAATTGGGACATACCAAATTGGGACATAACCAGGTGATGCCAGTTGTGCACGAAGGAAAATGCAAGATCTTTTCAGCCTTGGGCTTTCCATGACAGCAACATGTTTTTGTCCCAGCTGTTTCCCACCCATGGGATGCAAAGGGGGTGCAGAGACCTTCTACCCACCTGAATTGTTTGTGTAGCAGGCTCGGTGCAGCTTCCCACTGTAGAACTCCAGACCAATGATGGCAAACATGAGGATAGCAAAAAAGAGCAGCAAGCCAATCTGGAGGAGAGGCACCATGGCCTTCATGATGGATTTCAGCACAATCTGTAGACCTGAGAAGGGAAAGAAAGAGCACGGCTCAACACAGTGATGCAACCCCCCTGCCTGGGGCATGTCCATCCTTCCTCTGGCAAGAGGAGGACAGCGAACAGAAAGGACAGACAGTCATCAGATTGATGCAAGAGGCCAGTGGAGCCTGGACCATCCCTTTGAACAGCTGAGGACCACAGAGGAAAGCACCATCCCAGGTGGAACAGGGAGGAACTGGCTGCAGAGCAAAACTCCAGGAGGACGGGTTTCTGGATCTGGTCCCCGCTCTGGCGTCCTGTCTGTCCTTGTTCCACCTGGACTTGGTGAGACATGGTCTGTGCAGCTCTGTCCCCTTGCTTCCCCAAAGGCACAGAACCAGCACATGGCCCAGCTGGTGCCCAGGGCAGGAAGGATGGAAGGACCAGTGCTGGCAGCAGCCTAGTTTCTTTATTTATCCCCATGCCGGCAGCTGAAATATTGCAGAAAAAAAATGAAAACTCCCCTGAATAAACCTCAGTCCTGAAAGGATCCACCCACCGCCTTCTGGCCAGGGAAGCAGAGCCGCTGGTGGGCCCTGGTGAGCCACTGAGCTCAGCCTTGTACAAGCACAGAACAGGCTGGGTGGGGGAAAATGCTACCCAGGGACACCAAATTACCTCCATTCAAGAGCCCCCGCTCCTACAGGCTACCCAAGGGCTGGCTGGGGAGATGGCACATGAGATCCCCACTCCATGGGAAGATCTGTCCCCTTCTTCCCTGATTGCACCCTACATCTCTGAGATGGCACAAGAACCCCTGTCACTATGGAGGACCTCAGGGATGGATGTGGACACCGTGGGAGGAGGACCAGCAGCATCCAACTTACTGGGAATTCCCGAGACAAGCTTCAGAGGTCTGAGCACACGCACGGCCCGCAGTGTCCGCAGGTCCACATGAGTGTTGAAGTGTGTCCCAGCAGTGGCAAGGATGCTGTGGGTAGACAGGGAGAGAGCAGAGTTAGCTCAGCCAAAGCCCCCAGTGCTGAGAGCCATGTTCTCACGCCAGGCTAGGGAAAGCCATGAGGAAGACCATGTCCCTAGGTAGGTAGAGATTCAGTGTCTCCGAGAACTCACATCCCTTTGAGCCTGGCAATGCTCAGTGCTGGCACCAAAGCTCATAGGCCACTATGGTCAGCCAAAGCCACCCAGGGGCCACCCAGCCCTGGCAGCCACATGGATGCCCTCCACATGCCAGGATGGCAGGGGACAGATTCACGCCACAGTGCTGGCCATTACACATGCCATGCAATCACACTCTGGGGTCTCAACGCTGCCAACACCATGCTCATCATGGCTACATGGGTTTAACCTCCCTTCCAGGCATGTGGCACGTGAACCAGAGATGGTGCCCCAGAGATGGGGGTCATTCCCCTGATGGTCACCCATGCTGCTCTGGCAGCACTTCCAGCCATCAGCTGCTCTGGCTTTTTCCACGCATGGAGCTTCCTTAGAGTCCTATCTCTGGGATTGCCAAGAAGGAACTGAGAACCTTACATGCATTCAAAAATCTACAGTAATGAAAGTTTGATGACCTTGGAAGGCAATCAGCAGGCACAGGAAGGACTCCAGAGATTTTCTTTGAAAACGTAAGGATTTTTTCAAGCCCATCTCTGGAAAACAAACTGGGGCAGAAGGGAGCTGATGCACACCAAGTCCAGTAGTGTAAATACTCAGGGGGATAGAGATACTGCAGCTCAGAGCCACAGGAGCACAGACAGCAGTGACAGAGCTAGTGGACTCCTCTTCCATCTGGGCTCAGTCTTCAGGTGCTGGGCAAGCAGGAAGAGGAGGAGCTGCAGCAGAGGCACAGGGGATGGGAGAGGAGGGGATGGGGAGGAGAGCAGGACAGAGGGAGGCAGCAACCTCAGGGTTGTTTGCAGCAATCCAAAAACCAAGGGAAATTGGGTCATTGTTCCACTAATTCATCTAATTACAGGCCAGAACAGCTCTCTGGCGCGCTGAGCAATTAGCACTCTTTCTCTGCCCCTCTCCCCAAGGTACAGCACGTACTAACCTGCCCCTCCAGAAAGGCAGCTGGGTTTCCTAGGATACCCCAGCAGCAGAAATGCTCTCACATCAGCAAACCAGGTTGTTTTGACTTCTCTTCCTCTCTGCCCCAGCACAAGTCATCAGCTGCAAAGCCTGGCTCCAGCAGCAGTTGGGATGCATCACCCCAGCATCACCCACAAATCCCTGTGTGTCAGGCTGCTTATCCCAAATATATATGGGCATCTTTTACCCTAGATTGCACTTTCCCTTTCACCCATCCCCCTTCAGCATGGTACCTGTGCCCCAGGCCGTGACCGGCACCCACTACCCACAGGGCTGATGGAAGAGCAGAAAAGGAATTTAATTGAGTAAGAAGCACCCAGAGGCTAGGGAGAGCTGTGTTGTTAAATTGGTTATAAGATCAAAATCAGTAAGTATAATAAAGCACAGCCACTCAGCAGCATGTGGGAGAGAGAATAGCATGGGCACTTTCATCTTTTTCATGCAACCTGCCAGCGAGAGCAAACCCAGCACTTCCCAAAATACCAGTGTAGAGGACATGCTGCACCCAGTGCTGCTTCGGAGACCCTGAGACCCTCCTTCAGCTTTTGCTCCTCACTTCCAAATGCCTGGTGTCCAAACAGCCTCCCAAAAGGACAGAGGGAAAGGCACTTGCCGCTCCTGTGCTGACTCCAGCCAGGGCTGAGCATGTCCAGGAGACCAGGGATGTTCCTAGGCTGGATGTGGGCTCCAGCCCTTCTGCTTATGGCTTGCCAATGCAAGTCCAGCACTGTGAAAAGCCCAGCTGGAAGGCTTCTGGGAGCAGACTGGGATCAACAGCTCTCTCCTACTACCACAGAGCAGTACGAAGAGTGGTCCTGCACAACCAGGCAGAATGATGGAGGTGGAGCCATCACCACTCCCAGCCCCACCACACATCTCCTCCTGAGGGCAGGACCATCACTGGCTGCCCATTGCAACAGAAGGGAGAAGAGCGCCCTGGCTGCAAAGTCCTCTGCTAACCCAGATTTATTTGAAGGGCTCAGGAGCCGTCGCGCCGAGCCTTCAGGCAAGGTTCAGGCGATTTCAGGGCACTACTTCCCAGTGCTCTAAATTAGCTGCTAAGAATGGGACTCCTCTGTGGCAAGGTGACATGCTCCTTGTCCTCGCTGGGGGACATCACGAGCTCTTTTGGAAAGAGGTTTGGACAGATCAGCAGAGCAAGGTGGTTGCACTGGAGACATGTCTCCTGACCGTTAACAAAAATATAACCCGGAGCTACAAAATAGGTGCCTGCACAGCCGTGGCTCCCAGCATGAGTGGATGCACTGGGAGCACATGCTCTGGAGCGGCTCCTGGGAAACTCATGCATCTCAGAGCACCAAGGCATGCCAGAATCTCTGAGCAGGGTCTGAGCAGACCTGGACCACCTTTAGACCAATTGAGGTGGCTGGATAAAGCCAAGCAAGCTTCCAGGCATGCAAGGATGGCTTCTGTCTGCCTTTCCCAAGCCTTTCAGTGGCTCTAAATAACAGACATCATCTCTTTGTGACAGCCAGGCTTCACCAGTACACACAGACACCACCACCACGTTACTGCTAATAATAAATACAACACTTAAAACACACCCTACTGATTTGGACTTCAGTATCTCACCTGTTAATTGCTTATTAATCCTCTAAATATGCCTTTTTTTTTTTTTTTTTCAGAGAGCCACCCATATCACCCAGCATAACCCATTCTTGACACATGTTAGCATTTCTTACAGCTCCTCAGGATGAACAGCACAGAGATGGGACTCAGCTATGACAGACCTTTGTGCTGACATAGGGCGGCAGCTCCGGTATCTACAGAACAATTTAAACCCTTTTCTAACACTTACAATATCCACGTCTGATGTGCTAATAATTATTCTTTATTTTTAGGCAAGGACCCAAACTAAAATTACATCTCACCATCCAAGTTATTTGAAAAAGCTGCCAGATTGGGCTATAAAAATCCCAATGAGCTCATACTTTTCATCATATGTACCGGAGAAAAAAAGAAGAAGGAAAAAAAAAAAAAAGTGAAGGCGTTTTTATAGGTCACCCAGGCAAAGGGGTTAGTTTTACTTCTTCACAGGAAAGGGGGAAGAGACTTCAGGTGGAGAAAAGAGCAGAGAGGAGCTATTGGAAGAATGCAAATGAGAGAGGAGGCAGGATGGGAAATATATGCTAATCCCCAAAGTATAATTCAATAGTGAGCAATCATCGGCAGACAAAAACATGCTTTCTGGGAAATGAGAAATTTTTTTTAAAAGTCCAAGGCTTTGTGTTTGCAACCAGGATGATTATTTTATTTTATTTATTTACAGGCTGTGAAGGGTGAGCTCCCACTGGGCCAGCCACACCTGCAAGCTCTGGAGCTGGCTGCCACCGGAGAGATGCTCAGCCCTTGGGCGCCGCTCCAGCTCGCAGCAGCTGAGCAAAGCACACGCCCTTGCCTCCAGATGAAGACCCAAACTGAGCACCCCTCGACCATTTCCATCAGGGACTACTGCAGAAACACACGCAGACAAGCTGTCCTAGCAAAGGGTTGTTCCAGAGTGTGCTGGGTAGAGGGAGGGATCGTCTGAGACAGACTAATCTCAGCTCAAAATCTGGGGCAGAGAGGGTGCTGGCTGGCTGGCTGGCACACAAATTAATATTTATAATTAAGTGGAAAGGCCCCTGAAGGCTTGCACTGCCACCTGACTCTACAAGGGAGACTACTTCATAATTAATACACTGGTCAAACAGCTCACAGAAACTAAGTTACTTGATGAATTTACCCATTCTTGCCCTTTTCTGCAGGTGAATAAACCTCTCCTCTCTCTGCAGACAGCATCTCAAGTAGTAAGATGGACTCTAGGTCTTGGGTCCAAATCTGACATGAGGCAGGGCCAGCAGGATCAGGTTGCCCAGCACAAGGATGTCCCAGCAGAGTGCAGCGGTCCTGCTTAGGGGATGCCAAGGGACCAGGTCCAAGTCCCGCCCTTGGCACAGTTCAGAGCAACCTTAAAGCCTCCATCATCTTTGCTTTCTCTTTCTAGGTTTTGGGGCTGTGACACAAGTGGATTGCAATACTGCAAAGCTGCTGATCCTGTCTTTCCTGGCAGCTTTGAGAGCCCTGCACTGGGCACCAACAGCTCCTTGCAAGGTGTCATAAAATATGCCTGCATCGGCTTTCAGTCTGGGGGAAATGATCCCCCCAAGGTCACTTCTTCCAGGAGAAGCCCCAAAAATTTTGTGCATAGACAGAGCATCCCCTCTGCACCCCATGAGCTGGCCAAACCCCGGGCCTCCTTTCTGCCTCCGGCCCCTGCAATGCCTCTCATTGGAAGCAGGATTTAGCAGGGCAAAGAGATGTTTGTAAAACTGTTTCTACACGTGGGACCTCATGGAAACTTAAAGTCTTTGCCAGGAGGCTGGAGAGGCATCCCTGCAGAGAAACACAGCACAGGCAACCAATTACCATAGCAAAAGCTGTCTGAACTCATGCCAAAGGAGAGGTCCAAGGTCCCAAGGATTTTTACCCAAGCTGAGGTGATGCCATCTCCTCACGCAAGGATGTGGTAGAAAATAACCCCTCTCCCCTTCCCTCAAGCCAGGCTTTTACACCACAAACCTCTCTCCTGGAGTGAGGTCCATGGTAGCACAAAGAAATGGCACATGGGGATTTTGCAGCTTGGCCCAAGGCTTTACCCTGGGAGGACAAGGGCTTCATCCTGGTCCAGGAGCTCTGCAAGGGTGTTGGGGATGTGGAGGGAGCCCCTGAGGACCATACGGGGCAGAGGGGTGGGGAGGGGATGCAATGCCGATGCCCCCTGGGACAAGCAGCCATGTGGGAGAGACTGACTCACTCTACAGTGCAGCAGCTGTGGAAAACCAGCCACCTGGGAAGAGGAGCTGGGAAGGATGGGGCAAAGCATGTGAGCAGCCATGGGGCTGGATCCTGCACCCAGAGAAGGCAGGATGCCTGTCTCCTCAAAGCCAGAGCTCTGAGTCTGCCTGTTCAGGGGTCACCCCATGTCCTGCCACCACCCGTACCCCACAGCGCAAAGCCTTTTCCCTCATCTACTCCACCCCAGGAGTGGAGCTGGTTCCTTTTTGGTTGCCAGGCTGGGGAAACAGTGCTGCCCTTTGTGCAAGGTGCCGATGTCAGGCATGTCCCATTGCTGTGGCATATGGCACATGAATCATTCACAGAGCTGGGGAATTAATTATTCATCCAAACGAAAGACCAAACACTTTACTAATTGTCCTGAGAGGAAAGAGCTGGGAAGCGGGTGGGGAGATGGGGCAGACATCAGGTTGGAGACCGGCACCATTCATGAAAAGAAAGGAAAAGGGGAAAAAGTCTTGTCTAGCGTGATAAAAGCATTGCTCCACTTCTGGACTTGGGACTGTCTCTCCACTGGTTTATCCTATAGGACAACACTCCTTGCAATCCTCCAGGTTCCAGGAGAATAATCCTGTTGGGGTGCTGCACTTGTGCTCTGATTTAAGCCTTGTATCCAAGGCTCTCCAAGCCTTGTATCCACTCCCTCAAACTTCCTTGCCTGGAGGTGCACTGTACTCACTTGGTTAGGAAATGAAAGGTGTCCATGCAAGAGCCTGTTCCCATCCCAGGTGTGCACATGCACATCTATATGCTCTCAAATGCACGTGGGGTACCAGGCACGCTGCTGGGTGCCAGCATCCCAAATCACAAGGAGATGGAGCACATGAATACACCTGCACAGAGCTTCTGCCAGCTCCCATTCAAGGTCTCACCCCTCTCCATCTCTGGACCTCTGAGACCAAAAAGACCACCTAAGACGAGCAGAATTTGCATTGTGCAGAGTGCACCAGAAAGCAAAGCACCCTCATGTCTGCCGTGGGATATACCAGGGGAATTGCAAAAATTGCAAAAAAACTGGGCACTTTCCAAGACAGTCATCCCAAAATCCAGGCAGCACCAGAAAAAGCAATAATCTTCCCTCCCCATCCCCATGCTCACTTTGCAACCCTGCAGCAAAGAGGAAAGCAGCCTCCTAGGAACCGCTCTCTGCTGCTTTGCCCAAGTCGCAGCTGAAAAACAGGGCATGAGTGTGCAGAGGATTTCACCAGGAGGTCAGAGGAACAAGCTTGTGACTGCCACTAGCCTTTGCCGGGAGAGGACTTGGGTTTTCTGGCCAGCTATCTGGGCTTGGAATGCCAGGCTTTCCTACACCAGCAAGGGGTGGTGTCCCTCCGCTTGGCTCGGAGTCTGCTAAAGGCATGGCAAGCACCACCAGCGATCCTTCATTCCTGCCTTCCCTTGGCCACATTCCACCCCACAAAATCCCTTAAAGAAAACCACAGTGCTCAAGGGCTTCACAAAAGGCATCCAGGTGTAGCGGCTGTTATTAAAACGTCCAAAAAACCCTGACACCAGTTCTTCCTTTTAGTGACCCTGGTTTTATAGCGGCTGCTTCCCTGGCTCCTGAGCAGCACAGCTTCACAAGGGCTTTTTCATTTCCATTTGGATTTTTTCCCGTTGTTAGAAGTGTTTCCCCACCCCTTCACCTCTCACATAACGTGTTATTGTATTACCACTGCAACTGCTATAAAAAAAGCCAGCACAGTGCTATGATGCTCAGGCTTTGGAGTGTGTGAAGCACACACCCACCTGGATATTTTCAGAGGGAGTTTAACCCTTCTGTTTCCATGGGCTCCTTCAAATACAATGTTGAACAAGGCAGGCTGGTGTAGGGTCCTTGTTCTCTTTTCATTATGCTAACAGCACCCCAGGGAGCACAGACCTGATGTTCCACTTGTCGATGGCTGAAGGTCCTTCCACCTCTCCCTCTTGTGATCACCAATTATGAAGTCACCAAGGTCTTGCTGCTCCTGCTGACCATTTCTGAGTAGTTTTCCCCTTTTTGGTCCAGGACGTGCAGCACTGAGCAGGTGATAAGTCCAGCTTCAGCACCCAGCCAGCTCTGGTTCATGCACAGGCCAGGTAAACATCCCCAAGCCCCAGGCGAAACACAGACACTCCCCTCCCCAGCTCTGCCTCAGAACCAATGAAGGTATTTTATGCACGTTTTCAGAGGAAAATATTTTTAGCTGGGGGAGAACAGGCCAGTTTTTTTTCAGGCAGCAATGATGATTTGGAAACCACAGGTTATAAACAGAGCAGGTTTACAAATGTGACTATTAGTTCCCCAGTGGAAGCTTTAGCATCAGGGAGTTTTACGTGGGCGTTGATTTCCACCGAGATGAAAAAAATCTGGATTTATTGACATAAGAATCAAATACCAATTGAACCCAAGTCAGTGCCATCCATTCTTGCACAGGGTCCCAGGAGACCACTCATGGTAGCAGTCCCTCATTAGGCTAATTTACGCCAGGGAAAGCATGTCCAGGAAATCCCACAGCTCATGGAAACACAAACACCATGATGCCACCTCTCACACCACTGGACACATGGCAAAAAAAAATAAGTCCAGAAAGGAAAAGTAATACCCTGTGTCACCCTCAGAGGAACAAGGGACAGCCAGTGTGATGCCTGGTCCCTCTAGGTCCATCAGGGATGGATTCTGGTGTGACTTCTGCTCATGTGGATATCCTCTTCGGTCCATCCTTGTGCCAAAACGGTCAGCACACCAAACCAGTCAGCACATCCCAAGGCGAACACTACCCTGCACCTCTGATGCTCACAAAGTCCACCAGAGCCACTGTCTCTTGACAATTCATGACAAGATCCCAATGACCATTAATTCTTCCAAGTTCCAATTCAACAGTCTCCATCCAGGCAATCACATATTAATCAAGCATAAAGTTTTAGCCCGCAAAGATAATCCCGAACCTGCCGGTCACCCGTACACATCCCCCATACAGACTTCACCACCCGCCTTAGCAACCAGCACAGCATGAACCCCCACATGCAAACCCTCTCCCACAAACTGTTTGCAAGTCATTTGCCAGCCGGGGATTATTTGCTGACGAAATCTACCAATAAATCAGCAGATCAAACAGGCAAGAGTTTCTTGCAAGGGAGGCACTGAAGAACAACAGCTTTGTCAGCACCGCATGGCAAAAGCAAGAGCTGAACAGCACAGGGGAGCCCGTGACCTGGTCCAGCTCTTCCCCCAGTGACCACCCCCAAAACAGGTTGCCTCCTCCACCCATCATACAATAGAATTCACCCCAAAAGCCTGGTGAACCTGTGCCAGCAGGTGCTGGAGTAAAGCTGACGGATACTCAGACATTTCTTGAAGAGGGTTTCGTTCTGCTGGAGCAAACATTAGGGTGCAAGGGGCATGATGGTAGTGAAGCAGACCCTGGAGGGCTGTGCCCTGTAAGCAGTGGTGTCAGGGGGGCCTGGGCACCTCCTGGCAGTGCGGCCGGCGTGGCACTTACAGCCCTTCATGGACAATTGATTCCCTGGCACGGGGCCCGGCACGGCGCAGCACTGAGAGGAGCTGGCGAGGCTTTTGCGAGTGAGTAATTGCCAAGCGCTGACTCAGCACCGACTCAGTTACAGTCAGCTCACCCGGAGCCGTGGGGAGGGCAAGGAGAGGTCCATGGCAACCCCCCCTCCCAGCCCAGTGCTTCCCCTTGGCCTGGCCCCAAAGGATGTCCAGGCCGGGAAACGGTCAATGGGCGCTTCCCAGCCACCCACCCTCATCCTGGACATTCAGCCCAGCACTGCAGCCACATGGTGAAGCTGAGACACCCCTTCTTGTTGCAGCCAGGGGTGACACATGTCCCACACTGTCCCCAGAGACGTGACTACCTTTGCCCAGCCCAGAAGCTGTTCCCAGATGCTCTCTCTGCAGCAGCAAGCCCACCTGGCCACAGAGTCCTCCCCTGAGAGTCACTTTGCAGATGCGAAGAGCCAGCAGCATCCCACACGATGGCTGCACTGCCCACAGACAGCCCATTTGCTGTCCAACAAGAAGCATCACCTCACCACCAGCACACTGACACCCTGCTTTCACAGGCAGAGATGGCCCCACTCCCCAGTGAGGCCATCCAGGTCCACATTGGACCAAAGGAATCAAAACGTTCCTGGTCACGTTCTCCTCAAGCCTTCTCTCAAGCACAGTCCCAACCTGTACCTCTCCACCATGAACAAACAACACCCATCACCACATCCCTGGCAGCACCAGGCTCACCATCCCCCTTTCTCCTCCAAACACCCAAATGTATGTCATGTTCCACGTGGTGCCATCACCCTGTAAGCCAAGAGACGGGACTATGCAGCAAGCAATTCGGGAGAGATTCTACATATCTTGCCTAGCTCCCGTGCCTCAGTTTCCCAGCCAGACCTGCAGCTGCTCTCCAACCAGCAGAACTCATTAAGTGCTTAGAGACCCAGAGACATCATCTGTTTCTACATATCAAATCAGCTCCTCTGAACGTGGCATTTCCATTGGCATGCAAAAGCCAATGACCATAATCCAGGCATCCCTTCCTTGGGACTCCTTAGTGGCTGCAGGCACCCACCTGCCCACCACACAGCAAGGGCTTGGGATGTCACCACAAGAGGCTTCTGCTCAGACCAACTGCCACCATTGGTTAGCACTAGCCCAAATATCCCTGTTCATTTCTATGTCACCAGCACAGCCCATCACACAGCAAGCAGGACTCAAATCTGGGCCACGTCTCCAGCAGGTGACACCACCAGTGACATAACCAGCACCTGTGAAGCTCTGTGCACTACTACCCCCAGCATCACGGCTGCACACTGGGATGCTGAGTAAGCATCACCTGGGAACATGGCCCCACCCAGATCTCATTCCCAAACCCCCAGCACCAGGCCAAGGCTGGAAAGTGCTTGGGAAGCCAAGAGGAGATTTTCTCCCTCTGCATGGAGGGTTTGACTGAAACCTCTCCCAGACCATGCCCCGTTGGCTTTGCTTATCAGACCATGCTCCTACTTTGTCCTCACCTCACCCCATACCCAGATGGGTGACAGATGGCAGGCCACCAACTGAGAAAAGCTAGACATGATGCCTTCAGAGCCAGCTCTCCTTACCTGATGGGGAACCTTGTCCCACCATCAGCAGCCCCTAGCAAAGCCAACACAGGAGCTTCCAGTGTGGAGAACCATCCTCCCCTCCAACCGACACCATCGCCGACAACAGCAAACCAGGGCCTTAAGTCCCTGGAGTGGAGCTTATGTCCACAATGGGACAAGCCCCCATGCCCAGCTGCCCAACCCCACCAACAGCTCCACACCACCTGACTCACCCGCTGAGGACCACAATGAAGTCCATGACGTTCCAGCCATTGCGCAGGTACGAACCCTTGTGGAAAACAAATCCCAGAGCCACAATCTTAATCCCAGCCTCGAAGCAGAAAATCCCGATGAAGTAGGGCTCAGTCTTCTCCTGCCAGAGGGGAATTGGTGACACAGTCAGAGAGGGAGGATGGAGATGGAGAAAACACAGCACCAGCCATTTCACACTGACCCAACTGACATCCCATCCCACCTTCCCCAGCCCCATCCTCCCCTTTGGAAGCTTTCCCCACCATTCTTCAGCCAGCATTAACCTCGGAAATAAAAAGTGGGGGCTACAACCCACTCAAGTTGCCCAGTCCCCCTTCCCTACCTCATTTTTTAAGGAACTGAAACCTTCTGTAACCCTTTCCAGGGAGGACGAGTATGTGACAGCAATCCCAGGAAGGCAGAAGGGACTGATCCCAGAGGAAGTAGATACCCTACCCTCTAAAACCAGCAGAAATTGGCTGGTAGGATGGGGTTGCTCCCCTCAGCTGGTGCCCCTGCTCACCCACCAGAACCCGCGACAGGATGGAGCGTGATGGATGCAAGGTACTTACTAATCTACGTGACATGGGCGTCTTGTCGTCCTCAGGGAGATGCTGCTCGAGGGCGAGCACGATGCAGTTGGCAATGATGGTTGCCAGAATCATGTACTCAAAGGGAGTGGAGGGGAGTTAAGGAGCAAAGGAGAAGTGGATGACATTCCCCAACCTGCCAGCCCACCCCTGCTCACCTCTTGTTTCACCTGCTCATTAGCCACCACCACTGCTTTTCCCACAGGAACGTGCACACACGGAGCCCAGTTTTCACCTCCCGCTGCCTCCAGGAGGGTGAAGCCCACCTAGTACTGTCAGAAACAAGAGGAGTGACAAGAACTGAGAGCTCCCAGGACCGTCCTCACTAGGGACCTGCTGAGCATCGTCACCTCCTTCCCAAGGCAATGGGACATTTAATCAACAGCCTTTGTTCAACGGTAAACTCTCTCAGGAGAGTGATACTGCTAATGGTGGAAGCCTAGAATACAGACACATGTATGGAGACAGACAACCAGGCTCTGACCAGGTTGGGATCTGGCAAAGTGCTTGGCATGATCCCCCCTCCACGGTGCAGGATGTCAGAGGCTATCAGCAGCCCCGGTCCTAAAGCAACCATCTGTCTGGCCTAAGGAGGACGGGACATCCCTGGCAGGTCCTGGGATTCCAACCTGGATCAGCCCACCCTGTGCCCTGCCATGGCAAGGCGGATGTGCCCTGGGAACTGACAGTCCTTTGCCAAGCACCCCGCAGATGGCAGGACAAGCCCAGGCAGTGCTGGGAGATGCAGAGCACCAGGCTGAGCATTCACAGCTTGAGACACTGATGGTGTCTGGATCTGAGCTCCAGTTCAGGCAGGGTTGAAACTCCCTACAGAATCATCCCAGCTCAGCCATGCTTCGGTGAGGCCCTGAGGGGTAGCTGCACCTTATCAACAGAATCCGGTTGGACCCTTATAAGTATCTGAAATCCTACAGTCACATCTAGGCCTTGCACACTCTTCTTCAGGAGCAATCCCACACCAGGACAAGTGGCAGCAGATGCTGGCATCCGAAGATATGAGTGAGTGGGGAAGGAAAGTGGAGGAAAGGGTGCCCAGGAAAGCACCCCAAACTCAGCTCCCTCCTGCTTTTTGATTCACAGCGCCTGCCAGGAACAAGGTGGGGGTGCAGAATTCCCTCCTCTTGCCTGGTCTGCTGCCAAGCCCTGAAAACAAAGCACTTCCAAACAACAGGACAGCCACATCTTTCTGACTTCCCATCCATCTTTACCACATCATTGTGATAAAAGCCTTATTGTCCTCAATAACAAAATGAGGTGAGATTCATCAGCAGGCAGCACACACCCTTCTCCACTCCCTCCATGCCAAAATCCTACAGCTGTATTACTACCACCACTGCTATCAGCAGCCAGGCTGGGAATGGACTACTACCTTTCCAAGGTTCATGCCTGTGGAAAGGGGATGTAACTCCACACAAGATGGATTTGCCCATAAAGAAATCATCCATGGTCCTGCTGTTCCAAGCCAGCACAGAGACCAGCACTCTAGCTGAGGCCTTCTATACCACTCTGGGCTTCTCCAGACCCAGCAGTTTCAGGTTCACACCTTAGGCCAGGAGATGCCAAACACCCATGCCATCAGCCCTGGAGAAAGAGATGATTGCCTATTTCGCAACCTCCACTTATGGCCAAAGCCACTGGCTCCAGCCAGATGCTTTAAATTGGTGGCTCTGAGCCCATGGGCAAGAAAAGACATCCTAATGTTGGCCATGAGCATGGGTAAGTGGAAACCACAAATTAACACCGGCGGCATACAGCAAGGTGGGAGCGGGACTGGGCATCAGAGCAGGTCCCCAGCGAATTGGCCAGGAGGGGCTGCCAAGGAGAGCCTGCAGGAGTTGGGGCGTATTTAGCCCAGTAGGGAGAATAGCCAGGGAAGATTCAGCCAAGGCATTTAAAAGGCCACTCAGTGAAATTAATGGTTGCTAAGTTAAAGGAAAACCAAGAGAGACCACTGCAGCTCGTAGCTGTGGGCTCAGCCCTCAGTGCCAGCTGGAAATCAATAGTGAGCAGCTCCTCATGCCTGGGGGGAAGCCAGACCCCAAAAGTTTTCATCTGAGGCTTCATACAAGTGAGTATTTCATGCACGGCTCCTGCAAAAGCCACATGCTTTCTCTGCTTCCCACCTCTGGCCACACACTTCAGCTAATACACAGACTTTGGCAACTGGCCCTGAGCCATCAGCCTATTTGGGGTCTTTTGTTTCATTTTCCTGAAAGTCTGGGAGCAATTAGCACAGGCTTAAAAGAAAACGGCACATTTGCAGAGCGGTGCAGCCAGCTCCCCAGGCACTAGGCACATTTGCCTAGATGAGAAGTGTGGGAACAGTGCGGTGAGTCCGTCTGTCCGCCCCAGCATGGCTACCCCTGCTGAGCATCCCTCACTCCTCTTCACTGCACCAAGCGTTTAAGCACTGCCTCCTCCCTCCTGCAGCCTCTAGTCCCAGGAGGGAAACACCCAGGTGGGAAAATTCCCAAATTTTCCAAAGCTAGTGGTGTGGGTGGCCTGCCCAGCAGTGGCTGGGGGGCTCAAGACACCCTCTAATGGCCCAGTTTGCCCCTATATTTCCTTGTTGGCTCCAACATCTGGCTCAAACGCATAAAGACAGTGCACATCTGTCACAGCCCCAGCAGGGGACTGTAGCCCTACTACACTTCTGGCAAGCACATGGCATGTGGGTCAGCAGATACTAAGTCTAAAAGAAAAAGGGCGATCACTGCCCTAAGCAGTGACCTAAGGTGACACTCCAAACCCTACTGGCCCAGTTTTCTTAGGACTCAAGCCTGGGCTATCACAGCTGGAGCTGGGTGAGAGCTCCAAGGCATCAAGCATGTGGAAACAAGCCCTGTAGCTCCAGCTGTGCCAGATTTTGAGAGGTCAAGGGTAAGAAAACCCTGCCCAAGGGACAACAAGAACTTCTGGCTGAACTGCGGGGAAATTTTATCCAGACATTTGACTTCTGCCAAGCAAGTCTCCCTCCAGCCACTCCTTTGTTTCCTCTCATACGAGATGTCTAATTACACAACTTTCCAGCCACCCAAAATGCAGAGTAGCACTTGCCTCCCTCCAAGCCCGGTAACAAAAGCCCATCTCCCTCTAGTCTTCTCCTCTTCCTTCATCTGGCTTCTCCTGGAGGATCATTAGGGAGCTGATAAAAATAGGTTTTCTTATTGATTTATCTCCTTTACCCAATGCTCTCTCCCCTGTACCATTGACTTGTTTCCTTAGCAACTCAGCCGATCCCAGAGCATGCCACACCTGCAGCTCCATGCTTCTGGCCCAGTGCATTTGAGGTGGTGAAGGTGCACCCAGGCCATGCAGACACCCCCTCCAGACCCATGCCCCAGCCCACCCGGAGTAGGCACTGCAGGCAAGCCCCATGCCTGGAGTTGGAGCTCCTTGGCAGGTCTGGCAGAAGCAGGCAGGGAGCACCAGGGATATGTCCAGCCACTGGCAATTCCACCAGTGTCCAGCTATGACTCCCCTCTTCACCTCACTCCCTCCCCAGCTGGAAGCCAAAACCAGCCTACCCAGAACATCTATATTGCTACAGCAGGGAGAGTGCCCAGGTCTAAGCCCTGAAGATGAATTTATAGTGCTTATGGCACATTGATGCAACCTGCCTGAGAGGCTGTGTGCAAGACAAATCCCTCCCTGGGTGTGGGCAAGGGCCAGGAGCTGTGGGAAGCCCACAATTTCCAATTTGCCTTCTCCCTGCTGCTAAGGCAGGTGGGGAAGAAGCAGAAGAGCCAGAGGAGTGAGGGCACTTGGGTATCTCCAAAAGGGCTCTTGAGGAAGCCTGCCTCAGATGTGAAGCCTATCTCAGAAACCAGGAATGATTTAACCCCCTTCCCTGTTTGTGTCACGCAGCCCAGCCCCCAACATCTCCTAGAAACTTACGTCTCCATTTCCCACCATTCCCAAGGCTTCCCTCAGAACCTACTGCACTGAGGGGCTTTCCCTGCTTGCCAGGTGTCAAGGAGAGGGAGCTTCAGCTGCTACATCTGTGGATGTCATCTTGCTGGTCCCTAGGATGCCCCAACCCTCTTCCTCTCAGCTCCATATCCCAGCAAGAAAGTGAGCAACTCCTCCCCAAGGCTGCTCTTCAAGAGAAACCCAAAATGCCAAATGAAATTGGGACCAAATGGAGCAAAGTCCTACTTCAACTCTGAGGTTCCCCAACCCTACGGCACCTCCCTGGCTTGTCCCCTTGTCCTGGTTTGAGGTAAAATGAACCAATTTTCCGTTTTACAATTTTACTTTCTTAGCTGGGCCCCTTCTAACTATCTAAACTCTGAAATNGTGACCCAAAACTGACCAACTGGGGTATTCCATCCCTTCTGCATCATGTCCCATATAAAAGCTGAGGGATCAAAGGGTCAACTCTCTTTCTTCGATAGCTGACGTCCAAGGAGGGCCCTGCCTGCTCATCTGCCTTTGATCCCGAGCATTCCTGACTCCAGATCTGGAATCCAGATTCTGTCAATCACAGAGTCCAGTCTGGGACTTTTCCTGATGCCTGCTGGTGATGTGGTCGTCATCCTGGGAGCTTGATATGGTTTTGTATATACTGCATCTATTTCATTATTTTCCTCTTAATTTTAGTATTAATACATCATTAAAGTAGTTTAGTTTTTCTAAACTCCTGAATCTCTTTAATCTCCTCCTCTCCTTTTTTTCCTTAAAGGGGGAAGGAAGGGCCATCTATCAATCTGGTTTTGGTAAATTTGGCTGAAACCATGACACCCCTATGAAGGGATCTTGCCCCAGTGCACAAGGCTATCAAACAGCTGCAGAGCCACAGCCCTTTATAGCTGTCCCCATCCCTGCACTCCCACCACCCAGAGCTCCCAGCCTTTGCTGGAGTTGACAGAAATCGATGTCCAGAGGGACAAGGTGCCAACAAATCCCCAAACGCCACACTTTAGATGTGAGCCAGCTCCTGAGTGCCCATTACGCACAGCAAAATGGGCTCGGGAGAGCGAGCGTGGGCTCAGAGCTGTGCTTGTATCTCTGCGCAGCTCACAGGGAGCATCCAAGCAAGGTGCTCAGCCTGCCTAAATCTCACTACGCTGACCTGCCTCAACTGGGGCCACTCTGCTTGCTATAGATAGCATAGATATTGCTGCTTTTGACTCCAAAATGTGGCAGTCTGGTCTCCTTCAGGGGCTTAACCAAAGGCAGTATCAGCTAGGAGCCGGTTGGGCAGAGCTGCCCACGCTGCTGCCACTCCCGTAGGGATGTGGGGTGCCTGCCTGCCACGTGCAAAGAGCTCCATGGAGAAGTGTCTCCTTCTCTCCCACCTCACCCTGAGCTTAAAAACTGGAAATCAAACCAAAAAAAAAAAAAAAAAAANTCATGTGATTTTCCTGCCTTAACATCAGTTTTTTAACTTTGGTTGCCACCGCAACAGGATGCAACTTGGCGTCACCATGACAACAGCTGCCTCTGTTTAAATTCACCATCTGACAGGCAGCTTCGCTCTCTCCGGCTGTCAAAAAGATGGACCTGCCATTACACCTACTCGCCCCTCCCCAAAAAAAACATTTTAAAAATCTGATGAATGAAGGGCATGGAAAACAGCCTTGGAGACAAAAAAAAAAAAAAAAAAAANNNNAAAAAAAAAAAAAAAAAAGGAGGTGTTCAGATATGTTCTTAGGTTGTGGAAGAAGGAAGCTGCCCAAGGACAGCATGACATGGCGCAGCTCTTCCCACAAGGAAGCAATAAGACCTGCCAAAAATCTTGGTTGGGCAAAAGCAAAGGTGCAGAAGATGCTTGCTTAGACGTGGCATAACACTACCAGGGTCCCCAAGGGGCAGTGCCCACTTAACATCAGAGGTGTTTGGGTTAAAGTGGGAGTCATCACAAGCAAAATGGTTCAGAGACACATAGGTGTGTATCCCAGGGAGCAAAATCCCTGTGTGTGTTGGATCAGGGATGTGTACCGGGGCCTTGCAGACACCCTAGCTGCTCTTGGCCAGCCCAACACCAGGTCTGGTCCTCAAAAGGACTGAGATAGGAGAAAGCCCTTGTTGCAGGGAACAGAAAGGTCCCAAAAGACTGATGGACATCCCTCTCCCCTGTCAAACCAGGAGGACAGATACAGTGGCACCTATAGCCAGAGGCTGTCCTTGGGGACATAGCCAGAGCTACACAATGTCATCTGGCCTTTCTGGAGCGGGAGAGGGATCTTATCCAGGTCAAATGTGATTAAGCGGATGAAGAACGGAGCAGATATAGATGAGTTGCAGCCCATCTCATGTGCTAACTGAATTGCAGCTTTCCAGGCAGCCAAACAAATGAAATCAGGGCTAAAGGCCTGACCATCAGCAGAAGGAGAACAGGCAGGACAAGGCTTTGTTTCTGAAGAAGAGTAGGTGTTCCTACAGCCAAACCAGCAGCTGCCTCACATTTTGAGCACAACCAGTTAAAAAAGCAGCTGCAGCAGAGGTAAAGCACTGGGCTTTCCAGCAAGGAACTCAGCAAAGACTCGTCTTTACACAAAGCTGCATCCCAATCCCAGTTGCTCATATTTCTCCTCCTTCCCCTCCATGCATCATCCCTATTTACACTGGGAAGCCAAACTGCAGAGGCTGCTGGTTATAATTATACAGTTACCCAGCAGATATACAGGCCTGAATCACCAGTTATTTTTAGCCCTATTACCTAGTCAACTGGAGCTGGATGAAGAAGAGCCTCCACTCCTCCCTGCACTCCACCCCAGCCCCCTTGGCTTTCCTTGGTGCCATGCATGATCTGACCCACAGTGCCAGGAACCAGACCATCTCCCTCCCCAGGCCAGCAGCCCCCACTGACTGTGGCCAAAATCCAACACTTGCCTCCCCAAACCACCCTCGCCCTCACCCAGGAATGATGCCATGGGCTCCAGGCCAGGCAACTGAGATGTTCACACGTTTTCCCTGGCCCTACCGAAAGGCAGTGGCTGCATGTGCCAGGCTACAACAACAAGGACGGGAACAACCTGCCTGGCTAAAGTCACCAAACTCATCACCAAAAAGCCTTGTCCATCCCTAAGCCCTCAAGAGCTCAAGCAGAGCAGAGGAGCTCTGGGGTAGATGAATTTCCTGGAAAGAGATAGCAGCTAGGCAGGCGATAGCCAGGGATGCTCAGCTCCTGCATCTGCAGCAAGCCTGTTCCCAACACTCACATGGGGATACATCACTTACTTCTGAAAAAAAAATATAAAATAAGCCCATCTCCCTCATACATTGCAAATACCAAGAAAGAATAATGTTGGGGAGTTTTTACCGCACAGTGGTAAAGCTCTAGTCTCTAGGAAACGGCAGCTGCCTAGAGATGAGACATCACACTATGCCACATCAGCACGGGACCCCAGCCCACGCAAGGAGTGCCAGGCCAGCAGCAACACCCCAGCTCCTTCTTGCTTTAAATGAAAGGTGAAAGGGTGAGGGCCACCACATACCACACTGAAAAAGCACATGAATAATTTGGCATATTCTGGAAAAGAGGCAGGCTGGCCTGTCCACTGCCCTGCAGGGTTCTGAGCTGAGCCCATCCTTGCTACCGCACCAATGCTCCTGTAGCCGTCCACCCAATGGGCACTGCCAGCAGAGGCAAATTTAGGGATACCATGGGGAATACAGCCTCTTCAAGCTGTGCCTTCACCCCCACGTCACCCCCCAACCCTGGGGACTTTGCAGCTCCCCAGCTCCTTCCTGGCAGAGGCTCAACCTGACGTGTCGGAGCTGCAAGGGGACTATTTTCCCAGCGATGCTCAGCAGGGTGGGTAACCTGTCCTTTATCCCTCTGCCTCTCTGGAGGGTTTCCCTGAGGTACCTGTTGCACCAGCCCAAGGCACTGCTGCTTGGCACATGGACAAGCTCTCCTGCGCCTGCCAGAGGAGCCAGCAAGTTAACCAACAAGTTGCAGGGAAAGAAAGCAGCAGCAGCAAGAGCTGCATGTAATCACCACTGCAGAAAATGGCACAGGGAGGGTTCTAAAGCCAAAGTGTGGCCACACTGAAGTTTTCAGGTTCAGGTCCTTGGTGGGGGCAAAGCTCAGGAGTGATCTCGGGGGACAGGGTGCCAAACCCACACTGATGGGGAGCTGCATGCTGTGGTGCTGGGCACTGGCCAGGGCACCTGGGGGCATCCGCAGGGAGAGTGGGAGGGGAGAGAAGCACATGGGAGTGAATGAAAGGATGAAGGAACAGGGGAAGGACTGGGGGGATCTGCATCCCTCACCCAGCCATAGGAACAGGGTCCCTGGGACAAACACCAGTCTCCTGCACCAGTCCCCCAAGGGGCTATGGGGCACAGCCAGAGGTTTTCATCATTTCCCCTCTGCTGCAGAGAGGGGGCAACCAGTTCCCAGAGCCTCTGCAGGGGGGGGGAGGGGAGGGGGCAGGGGGTACAAGGTGAGGATGACTATGCCCCTGCCAGATATGATCAGCAGCAAAGGGGGGCACATGCAAGCAAACGCAGGAGGAGACAAAGCCACCACTCAGCAGGGACTGGAGATTTGTAGGCTCCCAGGGGTCATCCCTCAACAGGATGTGTAGCTCTAGACAGGGTGGGGTGGCAAAACTATAGTGAGACATTGAGAAATAGAGGAAAGGCCGTGACCCTCCCCCAGGCACACACACAAACAGATCACCCTAAAGCATGCAGGATTTAAACAGGACCAGAGCCCCCCTCCTGGCAAGCATAGGGGGCTCCCAAATCCAAGCCTGAGGAGGGTCTGCAGGGCTCCCTGCAGGAAGAAGGGGCTCAGCGCCCCACCAGGCACTCAGCAGAGCACAGGAGGGGAAGCAGCAACAGGGTGAGGAGAGCATCCCTCGGGGACCCAGAAACGGACGGGGCACCCCTCTCCACATGCTGAAGAAGAGCAGAAGGCAGGTGCTTACCTGCCAGCTACTGCCACATGCACGTGTCCTGGGTGGCCACCAAGGCAAATCCGGGGAGCAAGGGGGGGGGGGCTCGCGGGGGGACTAGGAA
>VZRU01013412.1:99265-115910 GCA_013398155.1 Pedionomus torquatus
ACCCCAGCTCCGGCAGCCGGCTGCGGTCGGGGGGAGCCGAGCCGAGCCCCCCGCCCTTGCTCTCCCCTCCCGCGGGGTGCTTAGAAGCAGATGCACAGACACCCCCCGCGCCGTGATTGCTCTCCGGTCACTGGAGCAGCTGCCGGCTCGCACCGGGCAACCCAAAATCTCCCACCTACGTATTGCTGGGCGCAGGCAATATTGTTAAAAGCATCCTCTGCCGAGGCCCGGGTTGCTCGGGAAGCCGAAGGCTGCTCCTCATCTCGGGGACAGCATCACGCAGGGGACAAATCCCTAACGCAACCAAAGCGGGGTCTGGAAAGCGGGGACAGGTTCTGCTTTTGTGACTGATATATCCTGTGACTGATGCGCTGTACTCATCTCAGAAAGTGGCTTTTGACATCTTGATTTGATTTTATTTTTTTCAATAAGGCTTTAGTTATACTGAGAGGAAAAGAAAAAAAATAAAACACAAAAAACCTAGGATCAAATGAGAATCGTCTACAGTGCTCTGGCCGAATTTCAAATTGGGACTGGGTAACTGTGACTCAGAAGCATGTTTATAACCATGCAGGAATGGAAGTTTTTTTCAAAGAAAAAATTCATTACCTGCTGGGTTAGGAAGATATGTTTTCCCCATTTGCCAAGCCAAGCACCTCTGCAGGAGGAAAGGCAGAATCCCCAGGCTGGTGTACCTCACCCATGGACATCTGGGATATGTGTGGAAAAGGCCAAAGCAGTGCCAGAATGGCATCTCCAGAGGAGGGTACCACACCAGTTTCTGCCTGGTGTTCATCTGCACAGATGTTAGCAGCTGTGGTATGGGTCAAGACAGCCCTGCTGGCATCTCTCCTGCCAACAAAACCCTGGGCCAGGCCCAACAGCCTCAGCTACACTGAAGAAACTCTGCACTGCCTTGCAGCAAGGCAACTCTCACTTAAGCCAGGACAAGTGTTTCTTCTCTGCCATCTGGTCACTTTTTTGGTAGCAGCCTTGCCTAACTCAGTGCTCCCCACACCTGCTTGCCCCAAGCTGCCTAGCTCACCAGGACATGCCTTCCTCAACACTAGATAAAACAGAGGAGCATCATCATCTTCCAAAACTGCCTGGACTCATCCCCCACACAGACCTGAAGGGCTGACTTCTCAGGGTAGGCACCAAAATTTATTCACTGAGAAATTAGATGGCTGGAAGACTAGAGAAAGTCAGCAAACTTCACACCAAGCTATAAACTATGCATCACATTTCAGCAACTGACATTACTCCATCAAACTCCTCCCAGTCATTTGGTTGAAACAACACCACCATAGTCTGTCTATTAGGTCTGGGACTCCTCGTCTCTCCATCAGTTTCTCACAGTTTCACATAGCAGCAGTGGAAGAAAAACTTTAAACTGCTTTAAGCTGAAAGTGTAATTTGCCACACACAGCCATAAAACATACCTGTACTCACAAACACTGCTGGTTTTAATTACAAAGACCCATGAGTCCAACATTCAGTCTTGGCTTGATCTTTAAAATCAATGGGATAGCAATCTTATAAAGCTCTCTTTCCTGGGATGAAGGAATAACTCTCTGGAAATAGGGATTTTGGTCACTACATCACCCCCTCAACAAGCTCTCGCAAGCAGGAGCACAGGTGATGGAGGTGCAGAAGGAGCAGAACCATATTAGCTCTCACTGCGCCTTCAACCCTGCAGCCCCTTCCCAAGACACAAGATGACACAAGACGCACTTGCATACCCACTCCAGAGTTCCCTCCTAACCTCTGTGCGTGTGTTTGCCTAAGAGAACCCAGCTCAGAGCATCTTTGGCTCCATTTTTCATACTGCCCACCAGTTCTCAGCTGCCAAGTGAAATGCCACACAGACATGAGTGTAGCTCCCAGCAGGTCCCACTCAAGGTTCCCAAAGCCACATTGTCCCACCACACTCCAACAGGGCCTACCAGTCCCCAGTTTCCCTAAGGGTAAGATGCCAGAGTTGATTACATGCATTAGCCACACTTTTTTTCAGGGAGCTTTTCCTCCCTTTTCTTCCTCCCCTTGCTGAACACATGCAGGTGCTCCCCAGTGGTTGATCTGTTGTGACATCCATCTGTGCAAGCAAAGGAGAGACAGGCTAAAAGGTTGTCAGAACACGGATCAGGTGCTCTGTATATACTGCTTCTCATGCTCCCTCCAAGCAGTCTTCAGCACAAGCCAGGCATGCCAAGATGCTGGTGCCACAGCTCAGCACCAGGTCCTGCTCAGGTGACCTGAGCCCCAGGTCTCACCACTGCTCACAGTGGCCTGAGATCACATGGACCCCAAGCTAAACTCCAAACACACTTCTTGAAGTGACCAAAAGCACTACAGAGCCTTGAAGTCGGATGTTCCCCAACACTGCATCACTATGGGATCGGAGCACCTCTTATATCAGAGCTACTGATAAAGTAGAAGGATGCTGCATCTTGAATCAAAAGGGGATTCAGCAACTGAATGATCGCAGGCTGAAACAGCTGGGAGAGGTTTAAAGGACAGCCAAGAAACCTCCAGTCCTGTACACTTATGGGGATACAACAGGGCTATGCATCCAGCTCTGCAAAACCCACTGGAGTTGGTTTTGATGCTTGGGTCTCACTCCACCACCATAAGGCTCAGTGCCTGTGTTTACCCACCTCTCCATGGGCTGCTCAGGTCTTTGTACTCTCCAAAAAGCCCAAACCAAAGCCAAAAGCCACCTTTGCAGTCACATATACAACCAAACAAGCACAAGGGGATTGCTGAGAGCTCAAGCAGGTGAGACTCTGTCCCCCTCAAAGCATCGCAGCCAAGGAACAGCATCGCTTTGCCTAGTGCTGGCCACAGAGATGCCATGCAGGAGGGAAGCATTCTCTGGCCTGCCACTGCCCGCTTCCTATTTCCTACCAAAACACCCCACGCTGAACGTTTCCATCAACTGTGGTGCTCCTTGGGCTAACTGCCTTAAGCTGGGAGGCTTCATGGCTCAGCTGAAGAGGCCTGAAATAATCACCCATTAATAAATTGCCTGGAGTGCCCTGCTGCTTTATTTAGCCTTGCGAATCGGGCTCTAATTAGCTTTCGCAGCCGCATCCTGGCTGCTCCGGGCAGGCGCACAGAAATCCCACCTCCTGGAGAACAGCTATCTGTCTGCCTCTGCTTTTCCATCAGATGAAAGTGAATTTCCATGCCTGCTTCCAATCCCCAAATCCCTCTGCACACCCTCTTTCCTCGGCCGAGCTGCAGAACATCCCAGCCCTGCACTAACTGAGCTGGCAGCAGGTGAGATATAACCTCTCCATCCTCCTCCATCTCAGATGAGTCCAGATTTGAGCAATGCACTTCCAGAGGGACTGACTCCAGAGGATCCAATGGAAAAAAAAAAATAGGGAGATTGGATATTTGAGAATGACCATGCTGAAAGGATTGGGACTGGGCAGTATAGATAAGAGGAGAATAAGAACAGGAGGGAGGAAAGGGGCACAGGCCAGAGGGATATTGCCCTTCTTGCCACCAAAGCCCTTCATGTGCTTGGCACGAGGGAGCAGGTGCTGCCACAGTCAAATACTGAGCTGCCAAGATTTATGTGTGTGTGAAACAAGGAGACTGAGCTCAGAAAAAGACACCCGTAGGGCCAACCTTAGAGAGTCAACAGGAGAAATCTTATTTCTAGCCTGCCAAAGGGTTTGAGATGGATTTTTAAAAGCATTTTTTTCAACCTCTGTGCTACCTGAAGCAGAAGAAAACCCTCACTTTCCCCATCAGCATCCTCATGACCCTTCTGGCACAGCAGTGTTAGCTTCTGCCAAAGCCAGCAGGAGATTTTTCTCCTCCTTAGATCTTCTCTTCACTCCCACAAAAGGCAGGCCCATGCCCGAGGACCATCCTGTGCTTTCTCTGATCCTCTGCCTGCCCTGCAAGACTCAAGACATACACAACGACCATGGTACCATCGAGTAGGATGATGGAGGAGCTGCCTGCCTTTGGGCTGCAAATACCCCCAGCAATCAAAAGAAAGTTGGACCAGAAACCCACCATCTCCATTCACCAGTCTCATGAAGCCAAACTCAAAGGCTTAGCTTTCTCAGAAGCAACCTGCTAGCACATAGGGTGCCTTCAATAAAATTACATTGTCAGGACAAGAGCCAGGAGAAGATGGAACTGTTGAAAATTTTTTCCAGCAAGTCTGAACTTACACTGAACAGCTGATGCTCAAGACAGCCAGAGAAGCCCCATCCCTGGCACACAGCCAGGAAGGAGATGCTGCTTCTGTCTTCCAAACCTGTGAAAGAGAAAAGGCCAAAGAGCAAAACCTCTCTCTGAAAGCTACTCAGTGCTGGGAGGTGCGAAAAAAACGTCCCCCTTGCCGCAGCGACAGGCAGTCATCAGCTCGACAGCCTCTGCAAAGGCAAACAGACTTGCCTATCCCCAGAGAAAGCACGACTGAGTATGATTCCTCAATGAGAAACAGTTCATTGAGAATTTCCAAGCTTATTTCTACTCAAGTAAGTGCATGGAAAGGACAGTTGCAGCATGTTAGGTACTGGTTTACTATCTCATGAGGTGCAGGGGGGGAGAAAAATGACCCCTGTGAAATTCCTCTGATGACAGAAAATGGACTTGTGATTTGAATCAGAACTCACGAAGACGACGTGTGTTTCATTACAGCATCATCCACCACAGTGGTGTGCTCCAAGCTCGCAGGAAAGCTGCTTCACATCAAGCAACCTGCCCACAGCTGGTTAGTGCCATCCCTGAAAGATGAGCCACAACACCAGCTCTTCTGGGCATGTTTTGAGAAGGATGATGCCACGCTGATCTCATTCCATGGTCCCCCATGGCTGGGGATGAGTGCCAGCATGTTTCTCACAGAGAAAGAGTGAAAGCTGTGTTGGTGTGCATAGCACCAGTCCAAAACCAGCAAAGCAACAGAAACGTTAATGTATTTTGGGTGACCCACACACCCATAACCCTGCACTGGAGGAGCACGGTGGACTTTCCCATTGAGCATGCAAAATGTACTTTGCATGGAGATAAGAAACACTTCTCTCCTCCCTGCTTTTCTAAGAAAGATGTCTTGATGGCCACCTTGGGAAATCAAGATCCACATCTGAAAGCTGCTTTAGTACAACTTCAGAGACCTTTCTAAGGTTTCACATTAATTATTTTAGCTCACATGGAGTGCAAGAGGTCCAAGCCAGGGATTAATGATTTTCATAAGCAAAAGCAGCAAACACCTTCTGAACTAGAGAGGACCAACTGGCAAGTGCAGAATAAAAGGCTGTAACCCTTCAAAGGCAGCTGAACTGAGATAATGCCACACACACAGACTAGAAACTTGACCAACAATGACATTTTTTTTGTGCACTGTTAGGTGGAAGGGCCATTTCCATAGTACAGACAAGTCTGAAATAAGTCTCTGGTGACAGGTTGTGCACTAATCCTCACAGCTGAGTTTTCACCAGACTTTCAAAAACTTTTCCCGAGTTTGAAAACCATGTGGTTTGAAATGAAGAAAATGGGTTTTTGGGGGGAATGTGCAACAAGAAGTCATCTATGTTTTAAAATGTAAAATATGGAGTTAAATTAAAAGTTATCATCTGATGGGGCTAGATACTTCCTGAGGTTCCCTTCACCTGAATTATCTTATTCCCCTGCCATCTCTTAAATATACGTTAGCGGGGGCCTGTATGTGTATGTACTATATCTTAGAAACTGAGAACAGAAAATAGTGTGAACCACATACACTTGAGAGGCTGGAAAGCACCTCTCCCGTTAACATCTCTTGGCTAGCAGACTGCCTCCCATCAGAATCACATGGGGACAGGTGGGGGTTGCCTGGGAAAGGGGAACAGGTTGTGTTATTCCAAAGGAGGGAGAGGATGAGGCTACAAATACCAAAAGTTTCATGGCATGCACATTGCAGTGAATCACGCTTGCAGAGCTCAGTACAGGGAAATGATATAAAACCAGGACCGATAAAGTAGAGGGTTGTGCTGCCATCCAGAGGGACTTTGACAGTCTGAAGAAACAGGCAGAGGAACAGCATGAAGTTCAGCCAAGGAAAATGCCAAGTCTTGGGGAGAAACAACCCAATACATGCTGGTTGGGAAGCAGCTTGGCAGAGAAAGCCTTGAGGGACCTGATGAACACTAAGTTGACCATTAGCCAGCAGTGGGTTCTTGCAGCAAAGGTGGCCAACAGCCTCCTCGGCTGCATTAAGCAAAGCAATACCAGCAGGACAAGGAGATGACCTTTCCTTCTGCTCAGCCCCAGTGAGACACCTCCAGAGTGCTGGGCCCAGTGCCGGGCCCCCCAGCAGGAGACACAAGGACCTATGGGAACAGCTTTCAGCAAAGGTGACTAAATGAGTGGAGCATCAGCCTTACAAAGAGAGGCTAGGAGAGGTGGGGCTGCTCAACCTGGTTGGAACAGCCTGAGTGGAGATCTCATCAACACATATGAATACTTGACGATGGGGAGTAAAGGCAGAGCCAACCTCTTCTCTGTGGCACCCACAGACAGGACAAGATGCAAACAAGCACAGACTACAATAAAAGAAACTCCATTTATACACAGGAATAAAATTTTTGACTGTGAGAGGGACTGAGTATTTAGGACAGGTTGGCCAGAGAGGTTGTGGAGTCTCCATCCTTGGAGATACTCAAAACCTGCCTGGACACGGTCCTGGACAGCCTGCTCTAGGTGACCCTGCTTGAGCAGGGCAATGGACCAGATGACCTACAGAGGTCTCTTCCTCTCCACCTCCCTGTAATTCTTTGCTTCTAAACCCTGATCCAGCCTCAGGCCAAGGAGGAAGCTCACCCCAAAGGCTGGTTTCTGGGAAGTACAACCAACCCTATTACAGTGCATGGCTTCAATGCAGCCCTGAGATGTGCTAACAAAGCTTTCCAGCACCTGCAACTGCAAATGAGATTCCAGCAAGGGAAGCAGGAATGAGACATTCCAGGATGCAGTGACAGAATACAAGTGGGCACCTGCTCCCAAGTGGAGACATCCACCAGGATCCACCTTGTCCCGGTTCAGCAACCATCTCCAACAAGCCCAGCTCCCTGGAAGAGTGGCTTCAGCCGTGCAGGAAGGCAGGGACAGGTATAACTGCCCACCTTCCTGGCAGCTCTTTGCAAAGTCAAAAGAATTAACTCAGAAAGAGAATTCTTCTTCCTCCAGGGTGTGCCAGAAACCCAGACTTTGCAGCAGTTCAGGGAAAGATGCTGCTATTTCCATGCTGTTGCTAGGACATGCAGCAGCACGTGGGTTCCTCCTGGTCAGAAAATCTCTTCCCCATATATCTGAACCTGGGACTGCACAGTCCAAGGAAAAGTGAGAAGAGCACAGGGAGGTCCAGGGCAGATAACTCTGGGAGAGATGCTCCTCTGTTGCACAAGGCCAATTTACCATAATAAAAGACATATTTCATTGCCTGCAGGTTTAGCACATGCACGGGCCTTCCCAACACCTCTTGCAGGACAAAACAAAAGCAGAGAGGGTCATCTTAAGTTACAGACAGTCATTAGGCTCCTGGAGAGGTTAATTGTGTTGTCCTGAGTTGCAGAGGACTTGCAGAGGAGACATGCGTATAGCTCCACGAAGGATGACCCAGGGTACAGGAGCCTGGCCTTTGCCTGTCTCTGACATTTCAGGGCTTTTGTCCACAGAGCCCCCTGCCAGCTGCCTGTGCTGCCCCAGCCTTCCTGCCCAGCTCCCCAGCACACAGCAGGAGACATCTGAACAGGATCCCGTGGTGGAGAAGGACACAGCTAAGCTGCCTCTGACAGCAACTAACACTGCTGGAGGAAGAAAGTCATCCTCATCCCAGGGCAGGTTCAGGGAGAAAGGCATGAGGAGGGGTGACAGGCACTAGACACTGGTACTAGAGCCAAGACCAGGAGGGCATGTCAGGGTATCTTCTCTCTTTTCACTTACAGGGAAGCAAGGGCTGCTGTTTGGCAGGTCCCTCACAGCATCAACACTGCAACCAAGAACCAGTGCCCCTCTCTAGTCCCTTGCCCTCGGCCCCACACTGCAGCAGGACAGCACAGAGCAGCCCCCCCCACAGAGCCCACTTGGGTGGGCAGGAGCTGCTGCACAGAGCAGGAGCAGGGCTGCTGCTCAAAGCACAGCAGCAACACCCACTACATCCAACACCTCTCACAAAACCCGGTCACAGAGCTACTAACATCAGTGATGGCAACTCAGAGCCATCCTGGGGCTTGTCCCTTCCCTGAGGATCCGAGGAAGGCTAGGGTGATGGGCACTGGTCCAGCCATGGCCACACTGCTGCCAAAACAGCTCCAGCCTGGAGGCATTTCCCAGGCAGCCTTTGCTAGCACAGAGGAGTGAGAGGCAATGCTGCCCCACGCGTGCTCCTACCCTACCCTCTCCATCACTGCAGCCAATTAAACTCAGATGGTGTGACGTGCTGGGGGATATGCTGGGAAGCAGCAGCCCAGCACACACCAAAGGGGCCCTTTGTCTTATTCAGCATCAAGAGGGGAAAAAAAAAAGATTATAAAAAAAAAAAAGTCAGTTTCATTTGTAATCTGGGATGCAGAGTGTGCACATAACCAGACAGACTGCCAAGTCGTAAAGAGTCACTAAGATCTGTTAGCAACACCCTGTGCATTTTCACAGTTTCTTCTGTTCTCTTACTTCTTCCAATAAAACCGCACAAAGGCAGAGCTGCAGTAATGTTACGCTCCAGCCCAAAAGGCTCCCCATGCTGTGCACTGCAGGTACAGATCTGAGCAAGCAGCAGAATGCCCTGTCACCCCATGGACCACAGGCTTCCATATCAGCTATGAGAACCTCACTGCAGATCATACCATGCAAAGCAGATCTAGTAAGCTGCTAGCATCAAAGCCATTAACTCTAAGATGCTACAAGACAGGAGATCACTTCTAAAGACACTATCCTTTAGGAGCACTGTCCTGCACTGTGGGCGGAGTGTATCACTTTCTGCCCAACACTGAAACCTGCCACTCATCATCCAAGTACTCCAATGCTGAATTACAGCATCACATCTCCACACCATCAGCTCCCAACTGTACCAAGACCCAGCTGCTTTCCTCCAACCTCCTCTGCTCCTGCACTCCTTCTCCATCACCTGGGAATTGGGCTTTTCCATGTATCCTGCTGTAGATACCATTCCAAAATGAGAGCACAGCTTACATTCCCCAAACTGCACAAGCTAAACCAACAAATATCCACACACACATGGCTTTAAGCCATGCAAGGCAGGTTGGGGTCCTCTCTGCTGCGAAGTCAGCTTGAGGCTTTTCTACGATGTTCCGCAGGTGGCTCTGCCTGTCCTTACCATCAGCTAAGGAAACGGCTGCTCAGCCTAGAAAAGCCACAGGGGGTTTCACGTTTACTTATTTTGACAAGGAGCTTGTCTTTTGAGCTCTCTCATCCAGCCATAGTCCAAATGATGCTGACACATGTGCATGGCAAAGGTGCCAGTGATTCAACCACAACCACTCCACACATCAGGCCAAGCCTTGCTCAAGTGGAGCAGATATCTCCATTCCCAACCCTAACACATGAACAGTGGGAAACCAGACAGGGCATCAGGCTGGGACACTGGGAAACAGGGTTTAATGTCTGCCTTGGGCTTAAGTCCCCCATACGAGAACAGGGTAGGCTGGTGCATGCACCCTCAACCATAAAGTTAAGTCTCCTATAGAGCCACTACCCCATATACCTTTGATCAGCACATGGCAGGGGTGCTTTCTGCTCTCTGCCTCAGTTTCCCCATTAATAAATAGGGAAGAAAGCATTTCCCCCCTTCTTGTCATACTCCTTATTAAGGGTGAAGCACATTTCAGTTGTGAGTTTTTTTCACTGGCAAAAGACAAGAGAGATGGAGGCTTGGTAGGGATCAGAGCTGCTGATGCTAACACTGGTGAGTAAGAGAAAGCCTTCACTTGTCCTCTCTTCCCTCATTGCAACCGACCACAAGAGCAGCTGCACAAAACATCTGGCTGCACACCAGGAATTCTGCATCTGCAGAGATAAAGTTGCTTCAGGGAAGGGGGCAGAGGAGAGGTACACGCAGCAATTGTTCCCCATGGCCAACCCACCGCACACCACTCAGCCACAGCTGGGCAAACAAGAGCCTGAGGAGATCTTCAGCAGCTATGGAATTACTCCCTGACCAAGGCAACGGATGCTCAGCAGCACCACTTCAGAAATGCATACTGGAGCTAATTCATGCAAGACAGATGGCACTCAGAGCACAACGTTTAACCAAAAACTCCCCAGAAGCCTTATGAAGGAGGTGCAGATCTCTCTGAACCACCCTTGGCTTAACTCATCAGATTTTGACAACAAGGCAAAAAACCTAAAAATCAGTTATCTGGGCAAAAATCCTAAAAATCAGTTATTCTGGACTTGCCCTGACTCCACAGGCAAGCCAGGCATCCCCCAGGGTCTGCCATGGCTCTAAGCTGAGCAGAAAAGCCTTTTTCCAGGAACCTCATGTTCCATCTAATGCCTACCACCATGCTGGGATGGCAGGAAAATACCACCCCCACTGACAGCTGAGCTCCCTGCTTGCTGGTGCTTACTAGGAGAGTTAGCACTAGACCTCTGAGGCAAAAGGCCTTAGGGCAATTCAACCCATGCGAGACGGGCTCTTCTGAAAATTAAATAGCAGGGAAATCACAGTATTATTAAAAAAAAAAAAAATTATAGATGAGGAAATCGGTTTGTGCTTTCTCCCCATATGCTATCCATCTAGTCCCAGAGAGCAATCATGGTGTTGGAATTACCAGCTCTGCACACTGACCTGGACTTTGGCAACGTTTTTGGGGAAGCATCAGTGGTTTATGTCTCTGATGTTAAAGCAGGAGACTCTGGCATGTATATTTAGAGGCTGAAGGGTTATCAGGGCACCTAACTCTGGGAGAGGCACAGATCCACCCCTCTGGGGCTCAGCTTGCTGTGCCAGGACTGTTTACTCCTCAGGAAGAGACCTGCCAGAGACAGACAGAGAGGACACAAGGTGGGACACAAGGTCTGCAAAGCCCATCCATGCCAGAGCCCAGTGTCCCACCAGCACCAGGGCCTTCTGCAAAGCACCACCAGCTCCACTTCCAGCAGCACAGCTACCAGGCTGTGGGCTTGGACATCTGTGAGAAGAGAGCCCCACCACAGCCAGACCCCAACAGCAATGAGCCTGGGCTGGTGATGGAAGGACAGCCCATCCCAAATCTCTGTGATGCCTGCCTTAGACATGACTTCCCCCACCAGCCCCTTCTCCCACACACACGCACACAAAACTGTCGTAAAGTGGGCTGAAATGCCAAAACCAACAAATGCAGAAATTAGACCCTACCAGCCTGGGAAAACACTCAATTAAACAGGGAGAGGTTGGGATGGCATCTGCCTGCGTATTCCCAATGCATTAAAGATAGAAATATTAGGCTTTGTGCTTGAGTTACTGCTGAACGGAGAAGCCAAGGGTGGCAAAAGGGGCACATCTCACACAATATAAGCGGGAAGGGCTCTGAATTCATCTCCCTACCATGAAATAGAGCTGTAGTCATCCAGGCAGTTAATTAGCGAGCAGCCGTTCTAGGAACTCACTTGCCAGCTGACAATTAACGAGGCCATCCCTCTGCTTCCTGCCCGGCCATGATTTATTCATCTGGCATCCCCAGTGGGTCGCGAAAGATAACAAGGCACCGAGTGCTTGCTGAGCCCATATGTCAATTTATTTCCCTGTACGGGACTTCCTGAGTCACTGGCCAGGAGGTTTCCCGGGCACAGAGGGATGAGAGCTGAAAGGGCCAGGGATAGCCTGCCTCACTGATGGGCTGCCCGCCAAAAATAAAAGGGCAGGAGCAGCTTGAGCGTTATCACAATAAATTTTGTCATGCCAAGGATCCCAAAGAAATCCTATCTGCTTCAAACAAGCAGAGAGCTGACCTGGATCTCACCAAAGCCACACGCCACATCTGATTAATAAAGGGGCTCCCACCTCCTTCACTAACCCAGTGTTTATTGATTATTCCATAAAATAAAGTGCCCAAGGCAGGGAGCTCCTCTGAACCAGCAATATCAGAGCAGGATGTTCTGTAGAAGCTTTTTCCAGGGTAATTTTGCTGAGTAGACATAAGAGGGGGAAACCTTATAATTTAAATGCAGTTTGTGCAGCAAATGCTGGGCGAGGGAGAATAATACAGGACCTGGAGCTGGGTTTCTTTCACAACACCAAGCCAAACTATGGGAAGAAATTAATTAAAGGAAAATAACAAGTGGATTAAGTGGGTTCTAGCTCTGCCAAGCACTTCTCTTCCATTCTCCCAGTTTCACTAACACCTCTAGCTTGCTCTGATTCAGAGGGACTTGGCCACTTCTTAAATCTACTTGCAGTAGGGCTAAAACCACAGTAAAAGCAGAAGGCAATGACCCCAGACGCATCCAAAAGTCCTGCTACAGCCAAGGGAAACTGTCTTGAGGACTTTCAAGTTTGCTTTCACCAGGCTTTCCATCACACTAATTGTCTAGCTCAATTTGGGGAACCCCCTCATCCACAGAGGCCCCTTCGCACTGTTCTCATCAAATGCCACCCTCCAGCTCAGAGCTGAGAGAGATGTTTCTAACCATTTCAGCTGAGAAACATACTCACCTCCCGCACCCAGCACACTGGTATCTCTCTTCATCTCTCACACACACCCCGCAAACTCACCCCATGAGAAAAATACCATGGTTCAGCCAGCTCAGAGCAGCCCAAGCCCTGCAGGACCTGTGGGATGTGCCAAGCCCCAGCACAGGGCAGGACAGGGGCTGCACAAGGTCCCAGCTGCTGGAGGCAGGACCACACATCCCATCAGCTTTAAAAGCACAGGGAGAGAAAAGGACTCAGAAGAGGTTTGGCATGGTGGGGAGAAAAAACCAAAACACAAACATCTCGTTTCCTCTATCTCAAGTTGTTCCCTGCCTTTAAATATCCTCCCTGGAAAACAAAGATGATGAAAAAAAAAAAGCAGCCCACCTCAGGAGTCCCAGGAGAATGAGCACAGCTGATGTTGGCTGCTCCATGGGGGTGATGCCAACATGATAACCCACAGCTTCCCCCACCCCCCCAGCCTTGTGAAGGACTAGGAATGCTCCCACTCCCCCCAGCTGCCCACCTGGGCTGGGGGCTCGCCGGTACTTACTCCCACTCCTTCCTCCGTGCCTGCGGCGTGCTCTGCATCTTGTGCGCCTCGTGTGCCTTGATGATGTCCCTTTGCTCGATCAGCCCACCCCGCCGGCGCTTGATAACGTCTGGGCTTACAGGAACGTACTGGCCAAGCCCCAGGTCAAAGGTGCTGCCCATCTCTGTGCCGGCATCGGCATCCCGGGACCGTGGCTCATAGAGGGCATCGAAGCTGGCGGCACGTGAGACCAGGGCCTCGGCCAGGCTCTCAGGCTCCAGCAGGTTGCAGGACTGGGTGGTTTGCATCAGGCCAAGACGGTGCTTGCGCCACGTCTCCTCTTCAGGCAGGGCCAGGACATACCGGGGGGAAGCAGCATCCAGCTCAGCCCCCCTGCCTGGCACTGGGGTGCTGACGGAGCACGTGCCAAATCCCAGCATCTTTGGTGCTGTTGTAGCTCATCACTCTGGAAGGGAACAAGACAAAGAGGGGAGGCTCAGGGCTTTGCTCCACTTACCCCTTAACTCCCTCCCTTCCCCCCACGCCAACTGAAAGTCCCATTTCTCTCAGGCTTGTTGGGCTAGACACTCTGAAACCAGACACAGGGCACACACTGCACACTGGAACCCCAAGGCTAGAAGGCGGCACAGCACCTCCTGCCTTACTGCTTTCCTCCTCCCCAAGCTGGGCACCCCTGCACTTCTTGAACCTGCAACTCCCTCAGCTCAGCAGAAGGGTTCCCCAGAGGTGGACCACAATGTGATGAGCCTAACACACTGGCTCACAGGTGGGAAAAGAGGAGACTTACGAAACCTAGATCAAACCACCCCTGAAACGCTTATGGGTTTTGTTTGGTTGGATTGGGTTGTGTGGGTTTTGGTTTTTTTGTTTGTTTTTTTTTTTTCTCTATGGACTATTTTCTTTTTTTTTTTTTTTGCTTTTGCAGGGGGGTTGGAGGAATAAAAGGGGCTGGCATGGCACTGCTCAGTTGGAAGGAAAAGTCAGTAACCCTCAGCATCATGTTCTCCATCCAGCCCAGCAGGCAGCCATGCACTCATCAAAAAGCTGAGCGATGCCAAGCGCTGCCCACACTGGCCGGAGCCATGCAAGTGGCACAGGTGGTGGCAGGTGGTCAGTGTTCTTGCACACTGCCTCCCAGGTGGGCACATCCCTGGCCAGAGCATCCGTGTGCCCTGTCCAGCCCCATGATGCAGGATGGGGGCCAGGAGCAGCTTAGGAGGATGGATATGGATATACCAGCACAGCTTAGAAGCTGCACATCACAGGGAAAAAGTGCAGGAATGCTGCCAGAAACCCCACAATGAGCAACACTCCTTGGCTAAGCAAAATAGATGATGCTGTATAGACAGGAGATGCTTCTGTCTGAGAATACACCCGAAGCCTTGTCACGGTGAAACGCTTTATTCTCATGTTGGAGAAGCTCCGTCCAGCACGTTATTGCAGAAGGAAGGGCTTTGCTCCAGCAGCCCCTGAAATTCCCCCCTAGTGCTTGCCCGTGAAAGAGAGGATGAGAGAGAAGGCCAAGGCAGCAGGTGCTTCACGCTGGGGCTGTCATCCCCTTCCTAACTACATCCCTGACATGGGGAAAAACAACCCAGGAAGGGAAAGCAGGATTTAAAACTCCCAATATATGGCAATAAGGCAGCAAATTGAGAACATCAGTCATCTCAATCCCTTCCCAGGGCATTGTTTGGAGACACCTGAACTCCTCCTCCAGAGCAAACAGGATGGCAAGAGCAGCCGAGCAGAGGGGTTGGGAAAAAGCCTGGGAAATCACCACACCAGAAGCGAAAATAAATTAAACAGGAAAAAAAATCAAGAGTAACTGAGAAGAAAAAACAGAGCATGGGCCCTCACACTAGCTAAAATAAGTCTGACATTCCCGTGTCGCAGGAAAAGGATGTACAACACAGCCAGGAAAACATACCATCTCCTTTGGGTCTGAGGTGCTGCACTGCAAATATGCAGCGACTAAAATCACCCCAAAATTTAAACCTGCCCAGACCAAGGGATACTCACCCCTTGGCAAGCTCTGCAGAAAGAAAAAGGCAAAGGCCATTAAAAGCCTCAACAAATTAATTAGCACATTGTTAAGAAGTTTGGCTGCTCCTACTGAAAGCTATAAACAGATTCTTTACTTCACTACTCTGCTTACCCATGTGATTTATTTTTTTAAAGCACTAATTTATTACTTTTTTAATCCAGACCCGAGTACCTTCACAATGTCCCATTTTCCTAACTTAGCCTTTCTGCCTCTTTCCAACCCTCCCCTGCTAAACTTTAACTCCTCATCCAGCCACACTGGATTTCTTTGGAGTTCAGGGGTGCTTTTGTTTGTTATTTTTTGTAGTATGATTTCTTGTGTTTCATTTGTTTGGCTTTTTTTTTTAAACAGTATTTTGGCAGCCCCATTTCTTCACTGGGTATTTCCTTGGGGAAAATGGGAGGCTTTCTTGCATATAAGCCTGAGCACTCCATGTTTCAGCCACGGCATGGCTGCAGCAAAGCTGCAGGGACAATTAGCTAAGAGCAAATGAGAACACATCAGGAGGTCAGGTCCAGCATCCATGCGGACCCCAGCTCTCCTGACACCTACCAATGCATCTCCCACCATGATTGCTCCAGGGACACTGGTGACTCCCAGGCTTGGAGACGAGTGAAAAAGCTCAAGCAGAGCCCTCAGATGAAACATTGAGAAAGTTTGAGGAAATAAATAGAAATAATTAGCTTTGCCTCCGCCTAAGCAAAGAAGGCTCACGCTGCCAGCAGAACAAGCCACATTCCTTCCAAAGAAGTGACAAGCAGAGAAGGGAGGATGCCAGAACATTTTGTTAAAGAAAGCTGATGAGGCTACGCACTAACAAGGGTGCTTGTGGGATGCCACATGCTGGGTACGAAGCATCTGACATCAGGGCATCTGCCTGTCTTCTAATCTTTGGTCCCCCCCCTTACACAGGAAAACAAATCCACTTTATTTTTTACACAAAATCTGAATTAATGAGAAAAAACTACCACATTTGTTCATGTAATTCAGCTTTTGCTGTTTAAATGCCAGCCCTGCCTCCTGCAAAAGGGAAACCCATGGCAAGCCAGCACGTGGTCGGTTTTGACAACAGAGTTATCTTTTAATCTCATCCACAAAAACCCACAGCTCACTATCCACCAGGAACGGGCCATGGTCAGAGCCAGGACCATGCAGCCAGCCAGCAGTCCTACCTTCAGACTGGATTTGCTTAATAACATACGACTTGGGTGTGTATCGGTACCTCCAAACCCTTCCAGCTGCGAATCAGACTTTGCACAGGAATAAACCCAGGTTTGCTGTGCAGCTCCCTGTTAACAGCTGGGCAGAAGATAGCTTTGCAGCTCTGTTAATGACAATTAATAAGTAAAAAAAAAAAAAAAAAAAAAAAAAAAAAGGGAAAAAAAAAAAAAAAAAAAAAGATACCCCACTATAA
>VZRU01013412.1:115928-137347 GCA_013398155.1 Pedionomus torquatus
GGGAAAAGAAAAAAAGAAAACAGTGTATCCACCTGTTGAACCCTGCTGTGGGGGTGATTTCCCATCATTGACTCCAGGTGATGCTCGTTGTCCACATCCCCAGTTGCACGGCTAGGACACGGCAAGACGGTAGACAGAGCCACAAGTGGCTCCCAGTGGCATCCGATGCCCCCTGCTCACCCAGCTGCTGTGGGAACAGAGGACACTGCACAGCAACAGTGCATTTGGCTGCATTTGATACTGGAGAGCAGAGAAACAGCTGCTACTGTGACACATAGCAGGTTTTCAGTACCATCACATTAAGTTTCTAGAGGCTTTTATCTCCCAAATCTCAGTCTAAAAGTAATAAGAGTTGGGAAATTTACTGTTTGGTCCTGCAACAGAGAAATCATCTAGATAAAACCATAGCCACAGGCTGCTGGGAGCAGTCAAACAGAATTAGTGTGTGGCTATTCAGCTGCAAAATGCTGGCAACTTGTGCTTTCACCTGCAGAGTGGCTGGGAGCAGTGTGATGCTCCCAGCACAACCTGGGGGACATCTGAGGACAGGGACCACCCAGCTGTGACAATGCACAGCCAGAGCTCACCCTGTCTTATGGGGATCTCATTAGAGAGATCACACCCAGCATCCATCCATCCCCTCTGGCACTGGGAATGCCACGGTCAAACGGGGACAGCACCGTCAGCATCTCTTGCCCTTTGGCCTTTACATCAACACAGGCTGAAATGGGACACAACCCAGGGCAGCATCACACCACACAAACCACCACAAACAGCCTTTTGAGACCTCAGCACCAATGGACAAGTGATGGAAGAGACATGTGCAGGTCCTCTACACCATCCTTGCAAGATGACTGCACGGGGCCATGTGATTCAATCCCATTATCTCAATCCAAACCACACACCACAGCCAAGGAACACAGCATCTGCAGACAGGAGACCATGGACTCTCACACTATACTTCATTTTTCCCTTCTAGCAGCTGAGTAACTGTTAAAGAGCTGCAGTGAGAAGCAGGTTCCCAGCAGCACCGCTGACCTACAGAGAGGAAATTCTTTTCAGGGGTTTTCTCTGTGTATGTGTTTGTGTTACAATTGCAGCAATCAAGTGTTTAGCCAAGTAACTAGGTATTACCATAATAACTACACTCAGCACTTAAGGCACTGGGTGAGCTCTTTGCTTCCATTATCTGAATAATCTTCACCGAAACCCCCAGAGTTAAAGCAGAAATGTTTAACGCTGCACCGGGCAGTGAGGGCTGATCATCCCCAGGTGGCACAAGGGTCAGGAACAGCTGCTAATCTCGAGTTCTGGCATGACCCCCAAGTGCATGGGGTTGGACACCCCTTCCTGAAGAAGACACAAGGCCTCAGCCCAGGACTGACAAATCCTGGCTGTGTTGTATGCAACAAGCAGCAAAGCTTGCTTGTTCCTTTGTCTGTGGTCCATCAGCCCAGCAACTTTCCCTGGGATTCGGGAGATGATTTCAACAACAACTGAGAGCAAGAAACTGCTCTGATGCTTCTGCTTCCCCTTGTGAATGAGTGTCCCCCCTCTCTGCTGAACAAGCAAGGAGAGAGCACAACAGTGACAAGAGAAAACTCCTCCAGCAGATGTATACATAGGATGTTGCCTACAAGCAGCCAAGCTAGACAGGGTTTCTCCATTTTGCCAGCCTGCAGGGAATGTCTCTTCCCTCAGCCTGGCCAGTCACCCTGGAACTCATGTGCTCTGACGTCTCAGCCTTGCTTCACCCTTCCTGGGGCATAGGGATGTTCCAAATGCATCCTCTGCCTCCACTTCTCTCTGGCTCGTTAACCTGTCTCTCGCAGATCCTGGAGGCCACTTGGTTTTCAGGACAATCAAATGCCATCTGCCTTTCTCCATTGAGCCACTAATTATTAGTGGCTTACCCAGAGCCACTAATTATTAGTCCCTGCTCAAGGAGAGAAGTAGAGCTCATGCAGCACAGCTAAGCAGTGCACTAAATCTCAGAGCACTAAATTCACTACATTCAGCGCAGAGCCCCTCCAAGCAGAGGCAGATGGGCTGCAAAAGCAACTGATTCATCCTCATGGCCTTTTCCTCTCCTGCCACATGCACTTTCCCTTGCAACAGCACAGATGCTGTGGTGGGCAAGCATTGCTCTGGCCAGTCCTGGAGCCCCCTGGTCCTCCAGCTCCTCTGTCTTGCACTGAATGCAATGGCTGGATCTGCACAGAACAGTGGCTTCAGGAGCCAGCTGGCAAGGCTGAGCTATTTTTAGTCAAGTCATTTGCTACTGAGGAAAAGTTTCTGGAACTGAACCCCCCACCCACAGCCCCCACCACCAGCAGGTTTGCAGCAGCTCTGCTGGAAAGAGCTGCTCTGAGCATCCCTGGTACCCACCAAGAGCCAGTGCTTCATCCCATGCATGGGACATTTGTATGACACCAGTAATGGAGAGACTTAAACAAGCTGGGAAATAAATAAACAAACAAGTAAATAATGTTTTAAAAAAAGACTCTTACAGGCAAAGGCTCCTTGCACAGGCCTATTCCTGTGCTCAGCAAAATGTGCGGGTGAAAGGGCTGGGTGAAACATCCTGATATAGGAGAGCCAGGAAAAGACAACAGCACACACCAGTGTCTTCGGAGCAGGGACATGGTGCAATCAAAGCAGGGCTGCCTGGCTTGTTTCTCCAGAAGCATTCATTTCTCATCACCCATTCACATATAATAAACTATTTTCGGGGTCTTCACAGCACTGGGACACTACAACAAGGACTCATGGAATGACAGTAAAAAACAGATGGAGAAAAGAACACAGCTCCAAATACCCAGGGGCTGCTTCAGGCCGGGACATGCTCTGGCACCAGCACTGGACAACCTTTTGTCTGGAAAACATCTTTTGTTCTGCCACACCAGGGTTTTCATGGCTGGTATGATGGTCCAGTGGCACAATTTGGTTCTAAGGGCTGAGCACTGCTTCTGCTTCCTGGGAAAAGCTGCTGCTTGGACACTGTCCCAACTAGGAGGCATCCCAAAGGCCAGTGAGCCTATGGTGGGTGCAAGGGTTGTGCCCCTACCAGTAGTGGGGCAGCACAGGCCCAGGTATGAGAGCCCTCCTGCAGAGTACCGCTCCCAGGGGAATAAGCTTTAAGAATATCAAAACATGAAATTATCTTATCTCTCCTTTAAAAGCAACTGTTAAACAACCCTACTATTATTTATATAAATGTACATCAAAGAAATCAGCCCTCTATTTCTGGCACAGAGAGACAGGAGAGCCAGAGACTGCCAGGGGAGTGGGACCCCCAGCCCAAGGGCTGGCTGCAGGCAGCAAGCCCCAGTCTGAGGATGCATTCAGAGCACAGCCAGGGGTAACCACGATGCTGCTGGGCATCTGACTGGCCTGACATAGTGATTTAATTGATGGGGTAGCATGAGGCACAGTGTCCCAGCACAGCAAGGTGTCCCAAGTGCTTAGGAATGTGCATCCTGACAACTAACCTGATGCCCAAATCTCTTCTAGCATCACTTTCAAGGCCATCTCATCTCTTTACCTCTTTCTGCACCCCTTTGTTCCAGACATGCAGAAGTTTCTGCTGCTCAAGGCAAAGTACACCCCCTCTCACAGCCATCACAGCTGCAACCCACCACCCCTGAATACGAGCCCCACACCACTGCTGACCTCCCCCCAACACTGGCATCCCAGCACCCCAGGAAGGCAGAGGAAACAGGCATGTGCAGACCTGAGAGCATGTGTGCCATCTGCTGTGGGCAGAGATGGGAAAAGCAGGACAATGTCCCACACAGCTCAGCGTTTTTCTTCCTTCTACAAGCTCTTCCCCCCAGCAGGGCCACAGGGAGAGGTACCACTCCAGTGGGCAAGCGGTAGGCTCAGGCTCACCTGGCACAGCACTGCTGCTCTGTAAACAGCACAGAACCCTGGCAACAGAATTAATCAAGGATGGGAAAAGCAAGCAGTGATCTGTGCAACAGCAGCGTCTAGAAACCAGCGGTGCTTGGAGCTATATGTACACATAACCAGAGAGCATGCCCTTAGGAGTTTGCTTTCCAAAGAAGGGCAGAGCCAGGATGTCTTAAGATAATTTCCAGCTGTAGTCACCAGGCCACCCTCCAGGAATATAACTCTGCTCCTGCTCAAGAGCACAGGCTGTTGCCCCTCCAGGGCCACGCTGCCCTCCTCCCTCCAGCTCCCACCACCAGGAGGTTTTCCTCAGAAAGGCCCAATGATCCTCCTGGGCTGGCTGTCATCCCTGCAATGCAGGGCAAACAGCCAGCACCAACATGAAGTACATGTATGGAAACAGCTTCAAGCTCATGGGCCTCCAAACCATCCCTTCACCCAGCCACTGGCATAGGGACATATCCTAACCCACCACTCCTTGGATGTCTGGTGAGCCAAAAGCTGGTGTGTGCAGGTAGTCACAGACAGAGCACTAGCATCCCTGAGGACAGCCTGGATTTATGCTTTAATTAGTATGCAGCAGCAGAGCTGGCTCTGCAGGTCGCACCTCAGCTGCTCCTGCACCCAGGGATGTGAGAAGCAGTGCCACCAAGTCTGGAAGTGCAGCCTGAGCTAGCTCATTCCAAAGAGGACAAGTGACCCCAAATGACATCAGGGCTCAGCATCGGTCCCCACCTCTCTCAGCCCAAAAGCAGCTGCACAAATCACCAAGGTAGAGAGGAGCAGGAGCTGCCAACATGAGCCAGGGTGTGTTAGAAGTTGCCGTGCAACAGGGAAAGAAAAGGCTTTAAAAAATAAATAGACTGGTCTCTGTGAAACACTGCTGGCAGAAGACAGCCCAACCCTTGCTGCTCGCTCGGGAGCGTCTGAAATGAGGCAGCATATGCGGGAAGGGGCTGAAAACAGGACATTGCTTTTGGTATAGGAGATCAGAAACTCAGGTCAGACTGAAGCCACAGATGCAAAGATTTGAAGTGAATCCAGAAAGAAAAACAGGAAGCCAGGAAGCATCCAGGCCTCCTGAGCACTGCCCTGGGAAAAGTTTATTCCCCTGTACTGAGGCAGACTGAACACACATCATCCCAAGATGGATCATAAGATCTGGGAGATGCTCAGTTTGGGCTCCCCAGAGGGTGATCATGGGTCTGAATAGCACCTGATGCTTCCTGGGCATTGACAACACACGCCCTGATGCTGGCTTCATGCTACAGCTTACAGCTTCTACAAAAATGTCCGGCTTAGCCAGGAACTGCCTGCTGGAATGGGGCAGGAAGGACACAGGCACGGCTTGGTCTACAGCATCAGAGGAGGACAGCATCCCATGGCCATCTCCCAGTCAGCCTTCTGGGTTTCCTGTTTGCATTTCACCCTCACTGGGCTCCACGGCAGCTCATTCAGACTGCCCTTCCTCCAGCCAGGAAACTTAACAAAAATAATAACAAAATTCCTGTTTAACCTGGCAAAGCTGGGAAGAAAAAGTTCTCCTTTCCAACAGTGCCTTCGCTGAGGTGACTCACAAACCACAATGTGTGTCATTACTTAATAGACCCACTAAGGTAATTATACGATCATGCAAACATCAGATTCCCGGCACAAGGAGTCACAGCACCCCTGAGAGGTTAAAACAAAGGGATGCTTTAAAGGTGAGCGACATCAGGCTTTATTCTTCTTTGACTTTTGTTCTCATTATGTACAAAGACTCACTGAAAAGGTCTTATTGTTTGTGGGGGGGGGGAAAGACTCTCTCTTGCACAAATTGCACAGTGAAAAAGAGAAGGAGACAGAGAATAAGCCTGCTCTGCCACACTGAAAACTAGAAGGAATTGTGTTTGTATCCTCTGCTGTGAAGTCCTCCCCAGCCACAAGGACAAGGCAGGGCCCCTGCCAGGGTGGGGATCACAGAGTCAGGCTAAGTCACTGGGTAAACAGAGCAAGACCTTCTTGATTCAATCTGAAAGAAGGGAAAGTAGGTTTTACTTTTGCTTCTTCACCCAGGTCTTCTATAACCCTTTCTGCACACTGCAGAAAACAGAGCTAATTTACATTTTACCTTATCCTGGCTTAAGCTGGGTTGGCATAAATGGACAATAAGCAGGTATTTCTTGCCTGTCAACATAACAGATGCACAAATCGGGCCTTGAGAACCCTCTAGCCAGCGATCGGCCTCCCTGCTGGGTCCAGAAGGTAGAAGAGCATGGCTGAGGACACTCAGCTGCTCAGGGACAAGGGCCTGTACCAGCCCCTGCCTTTTCTCCCCCTCTTCATCTTCACCTGTGCTTGCCACCCTCAGCCACTCCAACTGCCACATGCACTCAGAGCTCACCCCCTGAGACCAGTTTCTGCCCAGTCTCCTACAGTATGGGAGATGGCAGGGCAAATAACAAATTTATTTGTTAATAAATGTTTATTGGGAGCTAAAAAGAACACTTCTGTAATCTTGCTTTTACCACCAGGACTCAGCAAGTGCCCAGTCCTCACCTTCCACCCCATGCGTGCACACTCAGGCCCCTCTCCTCCTCAGAAGACACCCCCAAATCCCTGAGGGAAGCCTGGGTGCTTCCTGATGGCTCCAAAATGCAGCCATGCTTCTGGACCCAATGTGGCCATGGGCAAAGCCAGCCTGGGCACGAGCCCAGCTGCTTCACTAACGCACCAAGTGAAAGGTTAGCACTTCTGGAAACCATCTGGGCAAGAACACTGGCAGAAAGCATGGCATTTTTACGTGCTGCTCTTTCAGATACATCCAGTTGGACCCCAGCCACCGTCAGTGACCTCCACTCCCCCCAGCGATGCAACTTTGCCCCCAGCCCTGGTGTCAATTCCCCAGCAACAGCAGTGCTTATCACCCACAGTCTGCCTGCCTTCATTAGCGATGGCACTTCCAGCACCTCCCTTTGGGATCAAAGCCACCACCTTGTCGTCAGGCTCCCTTTCCTCCCCAAAATGTTTCTTCTTTCAGCAAGAGTTCATTCAGTTCCTTTTTCCCTTCTTTTATCAGTTTGCTATAATTGCTAGCATTGAGCTGTTAATACCATGATTCCCTGCCTTGTCCTCTATTTGTGGCATTATTTCACTGCTGCCGTTTCATCCCTCTGAAGCACGTTATTCAGAATAATTTATACCAAAGCAACCTTCCTGATAGATGGATGCTTTGTGGGACACTTAAGTGGGGTGCAAATGAGCTTGATATAAAGACAAAACTAATTCACAGAGGAGAGGAGGGCAGGCACCTTCAGGAATAACAGCCTAGCTACAATTGCCAAGCTCTGCACTGCTGATAGCCAGAGCCTGGGAAGATCCAGCAGGCAAAGAGCAATCTGCATCCTATTTCTTACACCATTCCTTATATTTCTTAAGATAAGTCCACTATTCTTTCCACTTTCTTAAGTCCACTATCTTCTGCAGTCCCGGCTGAGCAGCCAGACTAGGCACGGAGCTAGAAAGAGCTTTGCTGTGACCTGAGCTGACTGCTTTGCTTGCCAGCCCCATCTCTCTACAGAAATGATGCCCAATGACTGAATGAGCTCATCACTCTATCACAAAATTGGCCCTTTTACAACAGCGTGTATGTTTGGAGCTTGGACTTGACTGTATTTGCAAACATCGGCAACCACGTTGCAGGGCACGGAAGCGGCTGCTAATCGGTCATCCGTCCCCTCCCAGCCGTCCCTCTCTGTCTCCAGGAAGGCAGACGAGGCTCTCCCGCGGGCGGCGTGCAGCTCTTTTTACACTAGGAAACTGCCATCTGTAATTTTTAGACATCTCGAGGATGGCTGGGGACCAGCAGCGCGAGACTGCTGGCGTATGTCACTCAGCCTGCAGCCGCCTGGGGGTTTCTCCTCCAGCATGGCACAGCCATCCGGCGCTGCCATGTAATTCAGCATTGCCACACCACTACCACCACCCTCCTCCTCAAGCGTGCTTGCGCTGGACACCAGCAAAGAGCAGCTTTCAGAGGCTCGGCGATTCGGAAGCCGGCAATGCTATTTCTGGCAGCATCACTTCCCCTCACTCCTCCCTAAATAGTTTAATTGATTTTCTCGTGTCAGTGATCCACTGTCTGCCAGCGGGTTTCAGAGCACCGGCAAGAGGTGCGAGCAAGCTGAGGCAGTCCAAGAATTTATCCTTCGTGGTCCCCAGCCTGCCGCCTCCATCCATGTAAGTGGCAGTGACCAAACTTCATCCCTCTCAGGAGGATATCATACTGACATATCCACCCTTCCCAGGCTGGAATATGTATGGAAAACTCCTGTACAATTAGGGTTTAAACCAGGTCATTTAGGTTTAAATCACAGAGGTGGTTGAGTCACCATCCCTAGACATGTTTAAGAGTCATTCAGATGTGGTATTGAGGGATATGATGTAAGGGAGAACTTTGTAGAGTAGGGTAGATGGTTGGACTTGATGATCCCAAGGGTCTTTTCCAATGTAGATGATTCTATGATTTTCTGGGTTTAAATGTTGTTTATGTGTTAGCCACCAACAGAACTGCTTGCAAGGACTCCAGCCTTCCTCCAGTGCCTGTTGGTCTGTCTGGGGTTGTATTAAAACCCCACCACTCTACACATTAGTGGAGAGTCACCATCCGGGAACATGTTTTTGCTTCTTTAGGTTCTACAGCTTTTTCTTTGAGTGCAACAGGCCAGACAGACCCTACAAACAGGCCATCAATTTCTTATATAGTCTGCAGATGAAAACAGAAGATGCTTAAAGCCTTTGAGCACCCAGATGGGATCTTCAGTCACAGAGAGCCCATGGTGCAGGCTCCACAGCGGTCAGCACTGCAGCCAGGACTGGCTCTCCAGAAAAAAATGAAGCTTTCCCTAAAGCCATGGCTGCTGGAACAAAGCTTCTGATCTCTCCCAACTCCAAGAGCTGCTTGCAGCTTGTCCCATGGCTACCCAGCACCATCACCCTCCTCAAGCAGTGCTCAGCTCATCACCCACTCTGCAAGTGATGCTCAGCCCATAACCTGCACTACAGTCCAGGAAAACAGGTGAAGACAACTGGTCTGCCCTGGTCCTTTCTTCTTGCTTAATGCCTCTGAATGCAACAACTGTAGCATCCTAACAGGGAGGAAACAGGCTTTGTGTCCAGCCCTTTGCTTTTCCCTCTTCCCCTGCCCTTCCCTTTCTCAGACACAAATCCTCATTGAGGAAGCACCAGTTGGACACCAAGACATGAATCGGCCCCATCTCTCCTCCAAAAACACCCTTGAGCCAAAGTACTGAGCACCTTCAAGCCAAAGCTACCCCTACACATGGACCAACCCCTTTGTCAGTCAAGTACAGACCAGAGCAGATACCTCACATACCAGGCACATCCCACACACCCTTCTATCACTGGTCTTGCACATGCAGACTGTGTCTAATTTCCACTATGCTCATTTTTATTTTGCAGAGAAAACCCAGCCTCAGCAAAGGCCTTTAACACCAGCAAAAAGAAATTGTCAAACCAGTTGTGAAGAACCTTCCAAGCAGGCAGCATCCCCACAGCACGGGGTAGGGCAAGGCTGGCTGTGGATCACATGCAACCACCAAGGGATGGAACACAGCTTCAACACCCAATTTACCCACAAGTAATAATCCAAGCAAGAATAACCCACAGAGCTATTAGGCTCTTTCCAGACACCTAGGATCTCCAGCTGAGAGCTGAGGGTCTCCTATGCCGCCCCAGAAAATGGCTGGGAGCCAAGCCAACACTGTGGGGACAAGCTTCGTTTGCCTACAGGCTTTTCTTTCCCATCCCAGTGGAAAAATCAAAGTGAGCAATTTGGATGAGGACCACAACACTAAGCATGGTGGTGCAGCACTGTGGTGTGCTGCTTGGTCCAGATGAGGTCCAGCACATCTGGAGCCCAGGCAGCAGTGCTATGGGCACAGACCCCACCGCACAGCCTATCTCCCCCAGTAGGTTTTGCCCAAGGATTCCACACACCAAGCAGGGCATCCTCTAAAGAGGCTCAAGTGCTCTCCACAGCCCACAGGAGCTTTAACGCAAGGCCAATACAGAGCGTTTCTAAAAATCCCAGTCTGCCACTAGACGTGGAGCACCACGTACATACAGCCTGCTTGAAACGGCTAACGGATCGCATTTATTCCAAGCTTGCTACTTCCATATGTCAAGAAAAAAAAAAAAAAAAACAAAAAACAAAAAACCAACCCATAGTAGAAGCAGCCTCATGCCATCTCCCAGAAACTCCCCATGCTCTGAATGCTAAATTATCAAGTCAAAAGAAAGAAGGGGGGAAAAAAAATCCACCTTCCATAACAGATTGTTATTGTGTTTCCTTTCAAAAGGACAGCACTAACCCTAATACCTCACTACTGCTTTCATATTCACCATCCACTGCAGCAGTTTGATATTTAAGAAATAAAACCCGCACTATGGCCCTCAGGTCCAAAGTCAGGCATGAGAACACAGGCTGGCCCCAGAGTGCCCAGGCAAGAGTGCAGCCACCGTGCTGTCATCTAAAGAGACTTACCCAGGGCTGGCAGAAGGGAAAAGGCTCATCCTAAATCAAGTAGAACCTGGCCTGATTTCACCCATCCTTGTTGCTGTGCTTCATCCTGGGGACCACCACATCCCTCCAGGGTGATGTGCAGGGATGCACAGGGCTCAGACCCACTCCTCTGCCAAGCACCCAGTCACAGCAGTGGAAAAGGGACAGGAGCTTGGCACTAGCCAAGCCCGCATGGAGCTACTGATGCTGCTCAGCATCCCCAGGGCCAGCTTCTGACGCAGCCATAAGTTTTCCATCCAGGAAAGCCTCAGGCAGTGAATCCTTCACCCCAGCCAGCCTCACTAAGGTGGCACAGCCCCGGCATGCTCACAGGGTGCAGGAGGGGAATGCCCATGGGTGCTCACCTCAGGTTGTACCCATGTCTTCTGCAGCTCCTCCCATAGCTCACCCAATCCTTGTGGTGTCCTGGGACCCTGTGCCAGCCACTGTAACTCACGCAGATTAATCCCCTCTGGATCCAGAGTGATCCTTGTTAAAAACAGGCTCTACCTATGACACCCCTGGCTCGCTCAGACATCATCACCTTGGGCCCAGCATGCTTCCCGTTGTGACTAACGCTGGCGGCATGTGACTAATACCCTGTCCCACACCAGGGAGGGAGACGGCCCCCTCCAGCACAGGCAGGCATGAGTGGGTGGCCGAGCCACAGCGTTTTGGCTGGAGCATGCTCTCCCCATTCTTCTTCACAGGGTTTCTCCATGCGTCTCACCCACCCTGCCAGCATGCACCATCCTGGGCTGGGAGAGGGTCATGGTCCCACCCAACATCAGCATCCTAGCTGGTCCAGCCCCAGCACAGGGCACAGCACTACAGGGATGCTCCAAGCAAAGCTCAGCCCCCAGGTCCCCCCACAGAGCCAGTGACAGACTGCCATCCCAGCACACCGCTGTGTGCCTGAGGGATCCTGCAAATCTAATGAGGTTATTTTTGAAAACTCTGGAGCCTGGAGGCAGAACAGGGAAGTCAGTTCCAGCTCACTCAAGAGGAAGGGCTGGCCCAGCTCCACGTACCCGCTATAGAGATGAAACACTAGAGGACACTGACAACCCCCAAAGTACCCCCAACCATTGAGGCCTTCATGGGATGGAAACCAAAAAAAAACAACCCACACAACCACACATACAAAGGAAGATGTCGATTTACTGAAGAGTCCAGAAAACAAGCATGATTTGGAAAAGCATGAGTTTGGAGGAAAGGCAGGAAGAAGTGTGTCATGAAGAAGAAGAAATTGAGGCAACGGCATCCTCAACACCACCAGCCATCGCTGAGAGGCCACCAGAATAAACTGCTCCCCAGTCAAAACAAGACCAGACTAGAAGTTTCTTCCAGTCCCCCCTCTGCTCCCTCTTTGGCCCCAAAGCTTCAAAAAGCAGAAACAGACCTGAAAACGTGGATACAAGAAGCACTAATGGTTTTCAGCTCACTTGTTAGAGCATAAATCATTATTACTTTTCCCCGTTTGTATATCCCAATGCAATGTTTCCAACTCCTTGGCTGGAGGAAACAGTATGATACAGCAGCCCAGAGCCTGCAGCCTTCAACCCTTGAATCCACAAAACCAGAGACCCCCAGAAAAGGGGGGAAGGACTAAAATCCAAGCAAAATCATCTAATGCAACCAGCACACAAGGAGATGTTTCAAGCCACCCATACCTCCCAGCCCCTTGAAAACGCATTAAGCACTCCTCAAGACAGCTTTTATATATTGTGCTGGGAACCACGCACAGCCCAAGGGAGGTTATTTGTCTTCTGCTCACAGTGATGCACAGCAATAGCTACAGGCAGCCTGGGTGATTTAATGGTAGCAGTGCAGGGTATGCACAAAGGCACCAGTTTCACACAGGCAGCACAAATTTCTATTCACTACATTCACCCAGTCCAGCCTCAGAGGAGCCTATTGAAACATGAAGGCAAGGTCAGCACCCAAAGATCCCTCTCAATCCCCATTTTATACACCCAAATATTGCCATACAGATGAGACCTTTATTTGAGCTTCTGAGCCAAGGGTTCTGCCCACCCCAGTATGCCAGTACAATTTAGACCACCTCAGCAAAACAGGTTCATCTGGTCAGACATAAGCATTTCCTGATGCAATCCCACAAATCAATGTTAATCAAGAGCATGAGATGGGGTAATCAGTTCCTGGTGCAGGGCATTTGTGTTTCCGAACAGCAAGAATCCAGTATCATCTGGAAGGGAGAACTATCAAGCCTCAGTACTTACTCTGTAGCTCCAGGAACCACATTTCACTCATTTGCTTTGTCTGGTCTCCTCTAATATATATTTAAAAAAAAAAAAAAAAAGAAAGAAAACCCAACCAACCAAAAAACCCACCCTGAATTATTAAGGGAAGTGATGAATAACAGTGTGAAATGAAAATACTGTAAGTTTCTCTCACATCTATCTAACTTGATTTCTTTAAAGCACTCACATCCTCTCTTTGACATGACACTGTGCTTGCTGCAGAGTGCTACAACCACAGCAAAAACCTTTTATTACTAAAATACCCATTTGATCCAATAGAGTAGCTTCAGCCTTTCTTCTCACCACCTCACTCCAGCTCTTCAGGGCTGGCACTGGAGGTCAGATACACTTCTGAAGATGACAGGATTTGAGTATCACACATATTTGCATGCATGCTTTCCTTTCTTTCCCACTTCCAGGCACAGAGAAACAAGCAGCTGTGCCCAAGAGCCCCCTCCCCATCCATGCTGCCCACTCCACAGCAGGAGGAGCATGACACTGCTGAGAACTGATCCTCCTCCTTGCTTTGGTGCCGAAGTGACAGTGCCCATCAGCCCCAAGAATTGCCCCCATCCTCTGCACGCTGCATGCCGTTCCCCAGAGTACAGAGCAGCACCCAGACCCCTTGCGGTTGCAGATCTAGTGCATACCAAGGTCCATCTTTACAAAAAGCAGCTGGTGACAACTTCAAGATGCTCAGGTTAAAGTATCACACTCTCCTCCATCACGTGCCCATGGGAGAAGACACTTTAGGAGATCCACAATGAAGGAGCTCCCCACCTCACTACCCAATGCCTCTTCTGAAAGCCTGGGCCAAGAAACTTGCCTGAAACACTGTGGAGTGTGGAGCAGGAGCCCCAGTGGGATGGGTGCCCAAGCTGCCCACCTGCCCGCTCTCCAAGAGTTGCTCCACAGCACCCAGCAGCAGTTCATGTTTCATGCCAGGGAAAGCATCCACGCCTTCGGCTCCCTTCCTGGGATCAGCTAGCTGCACCGTATGGATGATGGGAGCAGGAGAAGAGACAAATCACACAGGAGAGCTTTCCAAAATTAAAAACAAAGAGAGCAGCCTTTGGGGAAGAGGCCGAGATAATTAAAACATTAATTCAAATTGTAGAGGGTTTTTTTTAGCAAGCTCAAGTCACCGAAAAATCCCAACGATGGATAGTGGTGGACTCAAGATGTAGCCCCATCCCCAGGCACAGCAAAGTCCTTTCCATCACCTCAACAGCCCTCCCTAGGGCAGAGGCTGGAAAGCTGCCTTCCTCCAGAGGGAATCACAGGGAAAACAAGCTCCAGCTCTCAAGGAGAAGGAAAATTAACAACCTGGAATAACAAGTAGGAAATGGGTGACAGCTTTGAGGTTAATAAACCCTCCCAGCAACACTAACAGCTTTCTGCATGAGCAAAACAGTTAAAGTGACTAAAACAAAGTCACGACAGTCACAAGTAAGTCAAGTGAGACATGAATATGACTGACTAAGTTTTGGCAGTTGGCTGGAAAAGAAAAAAGTAGGCAGAGCCAGCTGCAGCATTCCTGCTCCCCACTTCCACGTCCAGCTGTAACCTGGCCATGTAGCACTGGTAAAAGAGCAACAACTCTTCACCATCCTACACAAAAGCAAGGACTGAGGCTAATACTTGCATTGCCATAACTCATTGGGAGACAGGTGGAATCCTGCAGCAGAGTGAGAAATTCTTCCTCCCAGAGCCTTAATAACACGTGTGAGTGCTGCCAGCCCAGGTTTGCAAAGGGGGAAACTGTGAACGGGGCAGGAGAGACCTGCCTAGGAAAGAAAGTGTCAGATCCAGAAGTTGCTGGGGGAAAATTGTGCCAAGAGAAAGAGGAAGGAAAAAAAAAAAAAAAGAAATTTGTAGCTGGTGGAAACTGTCTACTCCAACACAGCAGACATGCTTCATTTCAATTTTGCTTTTTATATCACATTCACCAGAAGAAAAACACCACCAGATTTAAAAAATGTCTTTCAGATCTAAAGCCTTCAAACCTTCAACGTCCCATTTCAACACGCAACATCAAATTTGGCTGTTTTCAAAGCTTCTACCTTCTCCTAGCCCCTCTTACTTATTCATGGGAATTTGCCAGCACAAACCAGCTTCACTCCACAGAAGCAACTTCAACTAAACTGCTGTCTCCGAAGTGGGAGAACCCCTGTGTGTGGCCAGCAGACACCACCATGGTGTGCTGGTCCAACACACAGGATGCCCTGGACCACCAAGCTGCAGCATGAGATGCCGTTTACCTCCTTTAGTTGCTCAGCATCACTCCAACACATAAAAAAGCATTCCAGGGCACCCGTCATTCCCCATGACACTGCTTTCCAATCTCAAAGCACTCCAAGACCCAGCAGTGCCTTTTGATGCTGGAGAGAGGCTTGGAGGTGTGCTCAGCCCAGCTCCCCTCCCTGCACTGGCTCCCACTCCAGAAGCTACCAAGGGGATGGCCCTGGGACAGTCCCAGGGGTGCCAGCTGTGGCACAGGCCAGGTTGGGAGGGAAAGCAGCCCCCAGATCTCAACACCCGGCTGCAACAAGCCCAGAAAACAAGCTGGAGAGGGCTTCAGAGAGGCCAGGCAGTAGGCCTGGGTATATGCTTAGGGTATATGCTGCAAGACCAATGGCTTTCCAGCCTGGGCCAGAGACAAACTGGAAAGGCATAGCATATGCACAGACAAGTATGAAGGTGGATGTGGACCAGCAGGACCAGCTTCCCACAGCCAGCAGGCCCTCTAAGTACAGCGTCCACTCACACAGCTCCAGAGTAGCTGGGGAGGGAGCAGATCCAAGGTCTGACCCATCCCTGCTGCATTTCCATCCTGACACTGACCTCGGAAACAGCCTGGCCACCATAGGGAGCAGAGGGCCTGTGCTCCACATCTCCTCCAACCCCATTCCTCTGCTTCCCTGACTGTTTGCACCCAAATGCTCACCCTGCCACAGTCTGACCTCACACCACTGGCAGAGCAGGCAGCAGCACACAGAGTCCCCAGCTCCTGATGCAGAAACACAAGAGGTGCAGGCAAGGAGCTGGTGGGACAGGTGAAGCTGCAGGGCAGCTGGTCCCATCAGAGAGGCCAGGGACCTGGAGCAGCCTCCAGGGAAGCAGGAATATCACTGAACACAAAGCAATGAGGACAATGAGAAAGGAAAATGAGAATTACACACAAAAGATTTATAAATTTCCAGGTAGATGAGGAAAAGCCATGTGAGCATCATCTTGACAGAGTACTCTGGTGAAAGCAGTGGCCATCACGCACCAGCACAGAGTGAGAGATCACCCCAGTCCCACCTTCCTCCTCCCAGGAATCTGGCACCCTGGAAAAACCTCCCCAGCCTTTGCGTTTTGCAGACCTTGGCTCCAAAAATAACCACTGGTGCAAGTGACACATTTTGAGCGGAGCCGGCAAGCAGCAGCCCACAGAACCAGACTCACTTAGCATCAGTGGAGATGTGTTTTGTAAACAGGTTTTTTTTAAGGTTGCTTAGTAAGCTGCTGATCCAACAGCGAGAGCCGTTGTCTGATGTGGCAGAAATGAAGGGGGAACCCAACAAGAGGGAAAAATCCCACAGAGGAGGATGCGGTGGGGGAAACTCAAAGGCTGGACCCCATTTCTCAGCACATCCCTCATGCCTCAACTCACACTTTGAAGATGGACTTTCTCACCCCATATCACCCTTCAGGATGGGTCCCAGCTCCAGCCATGCCTATGCAGCAATGCCCTCACAGCAGCTGCCTCCAGTTAGCAAAATCCCATGTTTGTATGGAAAGCAGGGCAGCAGCAGCAGCTGCACAGACCACCCCACGGCTGGTGGGCTGTGCAGCATCTCCCACCCTCCTCCCCACACCTCTGGGAAAGTAAAGTGTCATCCTGCCTCAGCTGCTGCAGTCGCTCCACAGGGGCTGGGATGATTGGCAGAGAGAGAGCAGGAGGAAGAATCACCCAAACTGTTGCTCAGTTAATCATGGTAATTAGCCATCGTCTTGAGTGACTCCCATTAGTTACAGCCTGATTTTCTCAGGCACAGTCAGCATGCAAGATTTCAATTAAAACTCACCACGCAGCCAACTTGGAAGTAGCCACTGTGGCCCACTACTGGGCTCATCCAGGACACAGAAACATGCAGAAGAGATGCTCCTTTCCTTGAAGGACCCAGTTTAATTAATTTTAAACTCTGTCTTATTTCCCAGCCCTGTTTGGGAAGCCTCAGCAAATGCTCACTGGCTTAGCAGAGCAGACATTATAGGGCTGAAGAGGAAAGGCTTGCATTTTTTCCCACCCTCTGCTGGGGTTGGATCTGTGCCCCAAGTGCAGACCACAGCCTGGATTTCACTCTGGAGCTGTGCCCATCTGCTACCACCACTGCGTGAACTCCAGCTCCTAGCAAGACTCATGCCCATGACTGCCTGCATGCTGCCCTGGTTTTGGGGAGCAGGCTCTCCCTACCTGTGGGAAGAAGCCCTTTGCTAACCATGCCAGGCTGCACAGAGCCCTCTACCCTCCAGTACCGATCCACAAAAGTCACCTTCAAGGATGGGTCAACGTCAAACAAGCTGCTCAGCATGAATCAGTTTCCTAAAAGCACTTGCGTTGGTCTCAGTTGAAAGGCACAAAGCAGATTGATGCCTCGCCGCACCCAAGGTAACAAGAGGTTAAAGCCCACCTTCTGCCTGAAGCTTGGAAAAACAAGACAGGGGAAATGCAAATGCTTTGCTGAACCAGAAAGCCTCGTAAAAAATATTAGCCACAGCTTAATTGTCCCTCTCCAGGGATCTGCTCGAAAGGGTAAGCTCATCATCACCCAGGCCCGCCTACACCTCCGTGCTTCAAGGCACCTTTCCAGCTGGTGTGGTGCTTATTTATAGGCAACAGTCCTTGGAGAATCGTGGGAGGAGACGAAGCTCAACCCCTTCCACAGGGAGCGCAACAACTTTAAGCTTTCTGCCACCTGGCTAAACAAGGGGAAAGGGCAGCATGTTTAGTATCTTGTGTATATGCCACCAGACAGGTGCTTTACACCAGGAGCTCGGTGTTTTTTTAACAGGATCCTGCGTTCCTTGCTTGTTAAATGAAAGGAAACAGGTTATTTTGGTACCAAAGAAACGGAAGAACAAACCTGAGGCAGACTGGAAAGCGTGGATGCTTGCAGATGGCAGGCAGGGCAGCAGGTCTCTGCGCCTCCGTGGGGAGCAGGTGTTTTGGTGCCCATGCTGCTGTGTTTAAACAACTGCTTGGAAACCCAGGATTTGATTTGAAGCCACACAATGTGGGCTGTGAGGCAAGGGGCACATAACCTTGCATAGAAAGCACTAAAGATAACGCCTCTCCATACTGAAGAGAAGGAAAACATCGCTTCTGAGCCAACAGGTAACACAGGAGCTGGATGTAGTTGCAGGGTCCCTTTGGCATGGTAATTTTGGGGACAAGCCTCCAGCAAAGCAGGAGAGACCTAGTCCCTCATTTTACAGATGCCACATCTCAACATCACAGATGAATTGTTGAATAATTGATGCCAGGGAACCTCTGATCCAACCCGTTGCTCACAGCAAAGTCAGGATGATGCCAGAGATATTGGAAAGGGAGAAACACCGAAGCCCAGCAACTCCGCGCTGCTGCCAAGCCTTCGCTCCCCGATCCCCTGGCTTGTGCCAGCCCTGCTCATTTCTTACCCTGACAGAGAGCTTGGCAGCCTCTCCCCGGGCACAAGGCCTCACAGCTGTGACTAATAGTATGTTTTGACATCCCTGAAATACTCCAGCACTTCATTTCAGCCGCGGGGAGCAGGAAGGAAGGAGGGGACATGCTGGTGGGGAGCCGGCACTGGGAGGGAGGGGCAGGAAGAGCTTTAGCAAAAGCAACAGGCAGCCATAAAGGAAAGATGTGGGAGATGGCCGAGGGGTGGGCTGGGTTCTGGAAGGCACCTGGGAAGCCCATCTCTGATCTGCTTCTCATCTGTGCTTTCTCTGGAGCCCTGCAAGGCACTGGATTTATTTAATATCCATGCCTCCCTCTATTGCACTGCTTGAGTGGGGACACAGGGATGCTCCACTTATTCCTCACAGTGAGTCTGTACCTGGTTGTGCAAGTTGCGGGATTGTCCCAGTCTCCTACCCAGCCAGGCAGGAGACGGCAGTGCCCCAGCCTCCTCCAGCGCCCTGCTTTGTGCTCTTCCCATCAGAGCCAGGAAGGGGACAGACGGAGATCCCTGGGGAGGTTAATTAAGAAGCATCTTTCCTGTGTTAAACCAGTCACCTCCGGCCCCAGGGTGGCCAGCGAAGACACAACCCCAGCCTCTGGCAGGGCAGCAAAGAGCATCCCAGCCACCAGCAGAGCTGCTGGCCTCGACCATCTGCCATCCAGGCAGCACTGGGGAGAGGATCAGCCAAAGCTATGGGGGGCAACCTGGCTCTTTTCCTGACAGATCTTGCTCATAATCAGCCGCTCATACTGAGGCTCAGACAGCCCTGATGCACCCTAGTGAGCTGGAGGGAGAAAAGCACACCACTTGGATGGGGCTCCAGATCTCCACATGTGGTCCCAAGAGAGATGAAGGCGGAAAGTGGAACAGCCTTGGCAAAATTGGCCCAAAATTCACCAAAATGCACCAGGGGATGGCTCAGTCACCCACCAGACTCACCCCAACCTAGCAAGCAGGGACTCCTTAACACAAAGGCAGAAGACCCATCCCTCCAGGCTGCATCACCCTGGCGTTCACACATCCATTTCAGCCATGAGCATCTTCGGAGGCATCCGTGGGCCAACCCAACCACAGGATGCAGAAAATTAGCAGAAACTCCAGCTGCCATCACCAGGACACCACTTGCAGAAGTTTTCTTGGGTCACTGTCAGCAAGAAGCCCAGTGGCAGCAGTAGGGGTGATGGGGGAGAGGTGGGGGGACTGTTTTATCTTTTCAGCTGTTGCTAAAGTCATCAGTGTGGCTGTGTGTGAGTGATTCACACCAGTGTATGAAAAAGCCTGTGACTCACGCACTGGATGCAGTGGGTGGGTACATTGACTCAACCACGCTGAGGAGGGGGCGTGGGGGGCTGCAGCCTTACACAGCCACCAGGACAGTCCTGTTTGCAAAGGGTCAAAGGCAACACTAGCTGGGAGATCACCCCACATGCTCAGATCATCAGCACCCTCAGCAGCATGGATGAACCCGAGGAAGACTTTGTACCTCAGCATCAACCTGTGTCACCTGTCTAAAAAGGTGCCAAGGTGCAATGGGAATGGGCCAGGCTCTCACTCAGCCTTTCACTGGGGAAACCTTTACACTGTCTTTTGTGAAAGCAGAGGAGGAGAACAAAACCCAGCTGCTCAAGGGATGCAAATGAATCCCAAACTACAGTAAACAAACTTTCCGGGTACTCCAGGACCACCAGAAGCAGAACAGCCAGGCAGAAGCAGACCAGAGGGGAGCTCGAAGCCACAGGACAGCCTACTGCTACATCCATCTCCTCCACCTCCCAAACCTGCAGATGCACATCCAGGGAAGTACACCCTACCAGTGTGGAGACCTGCCTTGCGAGTCTCCCATGCCCACCCTGCCTACGCTGGTCTTCTGGAGAACCACATTGCAGAGAGACCCCCACAAAAGTCAATTGGAGGGACCCCAGACCTCAATTCCCTGGCATCCTGCTGTTGCCACAGGCCAGCAGCACTACACAAACATTTTTAGGAAAGGGAGCTGGAGGAAACCCTTCCAAAAGACATTCCCATGTGTATGGTGTTCAGTTTCCAGTTACTCAACGGGTGGCAGTGATGCCCTGGTCTTGTCAAAGATGCCAGCAGCAGCAGCTGAGGCTATGAACGTGTGCCTCATCTCACTGACAGCACTTTCCGTAACGCTGTGCCTCATCTGCCAAACAGTCCCAGCCATGGATCCGGACCAGCCGAGAGTGTCACCACATCCCACGGCATCCTGAGCCCAGACCTCCCCATCTGTAGCTTGGACCAAGCTTGGGCTCACGTCAGCATCAAGAGTGGGATGAAATCACCCACCCAGGGGGATGCAGCAAGCCTGTGGGGGAGGGCAGGGTGGTCCAGGGTACAAGTAACACTTACCTGGTCAGGATTGAAGGGGGCAGTTATCCCTGGCCCCCCTCCAGCTAAACATAGCACCAGCAGGAGCCACAACATGTTCTGCAGTGCAAGAGCAGCCAGGAGAGCTAGAGGAACAAGGCAAACAAACCCTGGTTCTTGTGGACCACCCATTCATCACTGACACCACAGCAACACCTGGGCAGCATCCAGACTTAGGAGCAGCACCCAGACCCACAGATAATGAGGACTGGGTGTAGGGAGACAACATGAAACACTGGGTGTCCAGGCAAGGGAGGCTGCTGAGTGCACCCATGCAGCCTGCACACGCTGAGGGAAGAGGAGACCCTAAAATATTCGGGCTGCCAGAGGAGGACCGGAGCTGAACCAGCCGGACGCTTCCTCTGCCCCTGCACCCGAGCAAAGGTCCTCCAGGGCGCTCCAGGCTCTCAGGTATCCAAGGTAGGGGAAGAAAAAGGGGTTACACCCCCAAGCCGGCTTCACCCACCCCACCCGAGCCATGAGGAAGGGCTGCCCTCCAGCACAGGCACCACACACACACACGCTCTTTCCCAAGAGCGGCGGGACCCCCCGACCCCCGCAGCCAAACCCGGCCGCGGA
>VZRU01013415.1:4261-20353 GCA_013398155.1 Pedionomus torquatus
CCATGTCTCCCGGCAGATGTGCGGCTCCTCCCAGCCCAAGGGGATGCAGGGGCCCGAGGATGCTGGACACGGAGCCAAAGGCACTTTATTACCCTTACGGAGAAAGTTGAATCCTTTTCCGTGAGCGGTGCTGTGTCGTTAACAGCAGAATAAGCAGCTGCTGACACCCAGGCTCTTCTGGAGAGCGAGCCTGCATCCACTTTAAATACTGCAGATGTTAACGTCCCCCCTCGCCTGCCTCCCCTGCTCCTCATCCCCATTTCCCCGCCCGTCACAGACCCCGGGGTCTCCAGCAGCAGCCGCCAGCGGCTGGTGAAGAGTTAAGGGTCTAGGTTTTTTTTCTGCTGCCACTCTTCCTTCCACAGGGAAGACAAATGATTCATTATATTCCCCATCATTTTCTCTGATGCCTGGCTGCCTCCCATCGAGATGTTGGGCCTGCACCACACAAAGTCATTAACGTGATCTCCAAGAGGAGCCGTGGAGAGCAGTGTTTCCTATTTGTGTGTGGTGATTCATGCCAGGGGCAAAGCGGTGGGATCAATTCTAGTTTGCTCTCAGATCTTTACAAAAATGCCTACATGGGGAGAGGTGGCACGAGAACATAAACAACGGCGTCCGGCTTTTACCAGGCAAAGGAGAGGAAGCTGTGGCTTCACAAGTGGGTATCGTGGGTGAGATGCCCGTGGGCACACCACGGGGAGGGGTGCACGGCAGTGCTGTACGGTGGGGACCATCAGCTTCCACCCTCCCCTGCGGTGAATATTGAGAGATGAATATCGAGCTCCGCTTCCCCTGGGCAATATTCACCTCTCGGGTCCATGAATTACAAGCCTCAGTCTTGCGGCGTCAGAGCCTGGCAGCTCCGGGCAGGGCAGAGCTTCCCCTGGCAGGTTTCGCACAGCCAGAGCTGTCTGGGCAGCACAGGGGCTGACAGCGGCTGACGAGCTTTCTGCTAAAAACGCTCCGTTTTCACTCAAAAGCGTGAGTCGCGGCGGAGCCCCAGGCACGGCAACGTGCCGCTAAGATCATTTGGGCTGTTTTGGAAGCCCGGCCACGTGAGCAAAACGCTCCAGCTCGTGACACCCAAATCTGGAGGTTTTCTAGATGGCACAAGGGAGCAGCCTGGGGGGGACCAGACCCCCACATCCAGGGGGATGCTGAGAGAGACTCCTGCGCTGAAGGGAACGGCAAGGGATGGATTACCTAAATGAGGCTGGGGGGCGCACAGCGGGACGTGGACCACATCCAGCCCACCGGAGGGCTGATGTCCACAAACACCCGAGACCCCAGTGCCAGCCCCAAGAGCCTGTTCTGTCCCCAGCACCATCCCGAGCCCTGCCTGGCTGGAGCACTCTGCCAGCTGGGAGAGAAACAGCAATAGAAGTGATTAACGGCAGGCCCTATTAATATACAAAGAGCAAAGTGTGTTTTAGCTCCTCTCTGGAGGCTTGTGTGATTCCTGTTATTATTTTTAACTGTCCTCTCCCGGGCTGCTCTGGGCACTGGGAAGAGCCCGCCTGAAATGAAATGGAAATGATATGTTTTAAGCAGGGAGGTGGAGGCGGCTGCAGCCGCTGGGGCAGTGGAGAGGGGAGAAATCCATCACGGAAATTAGGGCTGCCGTTGCCTCGGGCACCGGGGGTCCCCCTGGTATCAGCCGGGCCGGGAGCCCCCGGGGGCACGTCCCGAGCCGCCCAGGCGGGCAAACGCCAGGGAGAAGCTGGGGCTGCCGGAGCCGTGGCGGCTCCCCCCCTCCAGCAGGGACCCGAGCGGTTTATTTTGATAGGCAGGAGCCATTCCTGTTCACAGACCTTTAATGTAATGTGAGAATTAGTAATTTGTGATAGTGGCTGAAATCACTTCTGAATACATAAAACATAAATACAGCAAAAGCGAAGAAATGAGCCATAACTCTCCCTAATGGAAGCCCCGGCCTCCCCGCTTTTTATGGTGCAGGGAAAAAATGGCCCCACTATTTTCGATCATTAATTTTGTATTGGCCTGAACTGTGGTGCTGCTGGTTTCCAAAGCACTTTTTGCAAAATAATGAGGCTATTTATTAGTAGCAACGAGGCTGCACAGAAAGAAGAGTCGAGATAGTTTCTATAGTAACTCCCTGCTAAAACATTTGACACTGGCCCTGGCTAGAGCTGTTCCGTGCCCGGTTGCCAGCCCGAGCCCGGCAGCCCCAGCGGCAGCTTTGGCCAACAAGTCCCCGCACTCCTTTTTCTCCGTCCATCACAGGACCCGCTTTAAGCCATTACAAGCACCATAGGGGTGGCTGCGGGAACGGCCGGGTCACGGGGGCAGCATCCCCATTTTGGGGTTTATTTTTCTGGCGGCATTTCCCTGAAAAATGTCCCTGGGCAGGTGGGGAGGGAGGCGCGGACGCTGCCAGGCTGGTGCTGGCTCGGTGGGATGCTCGGAGAGGGGGCACACAGCAGCCCCACTCACCAGCTCTCAGGGGCCTTGCCAGGAGGTGCTGCAGCTCTTTTCTCTCTGCGCAGCATCTTTCTCTCTTCTTCCTCATCTTTGGGTCATGTTTTCATTGGGCATAAAGGTATATTCCCAAGCCATCCTCCTCCTCAGAGAAGGGCAGGAGGGGAGCTGGGCGGCTGGGCACAGGCTGGCCATTGGGCATCCCGATGCCCAGCAGGAGCACCGGCCACCTGGGGTCAGAGAAAACTGATTTGGGGTTGATGCTGGGCTCTGCACGGCAGCAGAATTTCCAGAAGTAATTGTATTTGGCCATTCAGTTACTTCCACAAATAATGGAAAACACAATTATTCACATTCGCCAGTCAGATACCGTGGGAACTAAGAACAAATTGCATTTTTCTTAGACGCAGCTCTGCAAATGGTTTGTATTGAGTTAGGAAACAATAAAAAGCCCTGGCACCGCAATATTCATACGATCAAGAGAACAAAGCGACCGAGCAGCCCTTTGGGGTGCTGCACCACAACGTGCTCTCCCCGCTGGCAGGACGGGGTGCGGGTTTCGCTGTGTTACCTGGCAGAGCATCCCGCATCCCACTGGTGGGGGGGCGGGGGGGACGACCCCGGGCAGCCTCTCTGCTGGGATGGGTGGCACAGAATGCTCTGGAGCACACCCAGCAGGGACCAGCTCCTCTGCCCACTGCTGTGGGTGCAAGAGCAAGCTGAGCACCCTTGCTCGAGGAGGGTCTGAAAACCTACATCTCTCTCCACCCAGCTCCATTTGGGTAGCAGATAAATTCCAGAAAGCTGTGGATGGCTGAAGATTAAGAAGAGGCTAAATTTACTGAGGAAACAGTTATTCACTTGGCCCCGCATGACAGCTGGACAAACAGAGCGTGGGGAAGGAGGATAAATCAGCCCCGACCCGTCACTCTTTGCAGGGGATGGAGCATCCTCCAGCCCATGCTCCGGCTCCAGATTCTCCTGTCCCCAGTGAAGCTGTTATTAAAGCTGGCAAGCCATCATGAGAAATAAAGATTTATTGTGGCGTAATTTCCCAGGAGGGACAGAGATTAATGCCGAGGAGAGGGGAACCAGCATTCATTTTCTGTTTGAGGAGCTGAGGCGCTTTTCACCCCCCAGAGCCCTGTGCCCGGGCAAGGAGCCGGCAGCGGTCCAGCCGGGGGGCACAGCCTCGGGGCTCCATCCTGACCCTGCTGGGAGCCAACCCGTCCCTGCGGGGAGCATCCCGCTCTGGAAAGCTCTGAGCTGGCAGGTGGAAGCTAAACCCAACAGCATCACAACCTGTGGCAACAGAGGGTCCCCACGGCAGCCCCTCTGCCCCTGCGGTGCCAGCGGTGACCCTGCGGTGCAGCCTCCCTTGGCTCCCCAGTGCCAAATAAGTGGTTCCATCAAGATCTGTCTCTGTTCTTCTGCTCGGCTCCTAAAAGGCACGTGTTCCTCTAACAGCCTGCCGTCGAATCCCACCATATTCTTCCCCACCTTTGTGGTGCAACAACAAATGCCTGGTGCTGGGAAATAAGAATTACGCAGGGTCTGACCTGACGGTCTCTCTGGGGACAGTCACAGGTCACACGGGAATGTGCCCTGATTAAAACACTTTGGAGCCAAAAGGAGGTTTTTGGTGGTTTTTTTTTTTTCCTTTTTGGTGGTCTTTGCCCAGGGAAGGTTCCCTGCTGTTACTCAGAGATCGGTGCTGGGCATCGCCAGGGGATGCAGGAAGGCAGGAGGGGCATCTCCTGGATATAGACCCGAAAGTCACAGCTCCGTGGGAGCAGAGATCAGTCCAGCAGCATCCAGCCCATTTCCCAGGGCTGCCTGAGCCCCCTCCTGCACCCCAGCGGCATCTCCTGCCTGCACCCCCATAGGACCTGCCCATGTGCTCTCTCCCCCATCGGCACCAACACTCAGTTTTGCTTTCATTAGGAAAAAAGTTGTAACTCCCCAAGTGCCCGCCTGCCGAAAGGCAACCGTGGCTGTTTTCAATGGTTATTCATCAGAATCAGATGAGAGATACTCTGCTTGGGATCCTTTCCCCCTGCTCAGGCTTGCCTACCCCTGCCCCTTCTTGCCGCCTTGCTCATTTCCCGGGGGTGGCGGAGATGAAGGCTCTCCTTCCACCTCCTCACCTCTATCCTTTTTGGAGGCTTTGATAGGAAAAGTAAAGCAACGTCTGAAGCCTTGGAGGCATTTCTGCAGCCCTGGGACCCCCTTTGGGGCAGGCGGCTGCCCTCTGGCTCTGCCCCAGGGGGACTGGTGCTTGGCAGCAGGGACCCACCGAGGGCCCAGCTCCAGCCTCTCTGCCTTCTCTTCTTTTTACAGAGAAAAAGGTAACCCACGGACTGAGCAAAGCACCGCTGATGGAGGCCAAAGGGTTCTCCTGAAAGACCCTTATTTTTGTCACTGCTCTGTGTTACTGCACTTTGCGGGAGGAAGGCAAGACTGGCAATGCCTATTTCAATTTTGGCTGCAAAACTTTCATCATTACCATTTCAATTAAAATTGCTCTTTGAAGCAGTGTGTCTGCAGGCTCAACCACGCAAATCTTTGCTTTCATGAATGTGGAAAACTTGAAAAATAAAAACGACCCTATTTTGTCCCTGTTTTCTGCCCCTCGGCACCCTGCGAGGTTTCCATCCCAGGGCTGGTGCTGGAGGGGGCGAGGATGGCAGGACGGCTGCCTTGCCCTGGCATGGTGTGGGGAGGCTGGACATGCCATGGTGAACATCTCGGTAAGTGCGATGTGATGCCCACAGAGCTGGCCGGTTGCCATGGCAATGGGCAAGTCAGCTGGGTACCAACTGCCCCCTGCCAAGGCAGCAGCAGTGCCAGAGGCTTATTCTTTAAAAACCACCAGTATTTTGGCAGGCACAAGAAAAGGCACTACAGAAGTTTGGCTACGATGGCACACAGGATGGGGTCGGATGCCAAGCACGGTGTCTGAGGCTCGCTCCAGAGCAGGGAAGTGCTCCTGGAGCAAAGGCAGGGCTTATCCTGGTGCGATGCCGAGGGAGATGCTCACAGACCCGTAACCTCCCACCTCACACAGAGCTAAAATCAAGCAAAAACTCCATTAATGCCCTTCTGGCTTCGGGGCAGTGCCCCTGCCCCAGGCGGGTCAGCTGTAAATCAGGGCTACGGCAGGAGGACGGGGTCCTGCCCGCGGATGCTCCCCAACCTCTGCTGGGGATCCTGGGATGGGCCGTGAACATGCATGAGGCGGGGATTATTCAACACTTCCATAAAACAAACTGCTGCTCAACACTAATTTATAGATATACTGAATTATCTAACACAAATGTAAACAGGATTTTAAAAGAGGTATCAGGAGAGACACCTCCAATGGAGTCAATCTTCTTTGCAGAGAAGCAAAAGAAGGAAGGTGGAAAAGGAGCCCAATAATTCATGCATCTGTGTCCCCCGTTCTGTCCTGAGGAACGCGGGTACCCGTGGCTGCCGTCTGTCCTTCATAACTGCTCACAATGTCATCTTTTTAATGAAAATTAAGTGCTTTGGTTGTACTAAATAGAAGCTGTGCGGACAAGTCTAATTGCAGCACTGGGAGATGGCAACCTCATTTGAAAGGAAGGGAGTCCCGGGAGGATTCAGCACGGACTCTTCAAAAACAACAGACGCCGTGGACTTAGAGGGACTAAAAATATTTTTCCTGCGTCTGTGAGAGCCGTTTCATTTCCTCTTCATTTTCTCTAATTTTCTTTGTCTTCAGCTTTAACTGATTTGATGCATCCTAATTAGGAGCACATCTGCCCACTCCCACGGCGTCCCGGCTGACCCGGCGTCAGGGCCAGCGGAGGGATGGAGGGGGCAGCAAGCCCCGGGCGCTGCCCAGCCCTCCCCAGGGGAAGGTTTTCCACCTGCAGAGTTTCCCTGTGCCTTTATCCCGGGTTAGAGGGTGCCCAAGCGTTTTTCCCAGGTGTACAGTTGCTTTTCCTGGAGGAAACAGTGCGGGCAGGATCGCACCCACTAGTCCTCGGATCCCTGCGGATGGGGCTGGGGCTGGCTTTTCCAGGTTAGCCATCACTTAAGAAAAGCCGGTGTAAATCCAGTGCTCAGAACTCATTTATTCTGCTTCTAATATATGACAGTGTTTTTCATCCTGCTCTTAAAGAAAATCCATCCTCGCACTCGAGCGAAGAGCAAATCCCTGGCAAGATTAGGTTAGCCCAGAAAAACTCAGCCTGTAAGCAATTACCCATCGCTGCCGAGGTGTTTTGTCTCCTGGCACAAGGAAATCAAAATCCCCGACCAACGATTCATGGGAAGAAGCGGCTCCAATACAAGAACAAAATGCGTGTTGTGTCCTTCCTTTAATCAAGTTAATGGTCATCTTTTCAGATGCTAATGTCTCCTCAGTGCTCCATCAGCTCCGTACAGCTGCAGCCGCCTTCAATCCGGCGCAGTTTACCTAAGAGACCCAATTACCCGCTTGCCTCGGAGCGGGCCGGCTCCGAACATCGCAAACGAACCCCCCTGCCGGGCGCTGCGGAGGGGCTGTGCCCTGGCACCTCGCACGGCGGGGCAGGGATTTCAAGGCTTTGGGTGAAAAAGCGAAGAGCAGAAAGGATTTCTGTCCCACTCTGTGGGGTTCCCCAGGAGGGTGGCACCGGGGTACCCCGGCCTTGGGGCCTTAAGCATCTGAGATGTCTCCAGAGAGCCCAGGGCCACCAGCCCTGCCAGGCTGCCTGTGTCAAGAGACAGTGACATTTTCATTGCCATCTAGTGGCAATCACTCACAGCTGCTTCTTATCCTCCATTTTCTCATACAACCAACAATGACCGACAATAAAATAACTAAATCCAAATAGTCAGTATTTTCCCCCCCAATCTTTGCGTGAAGATGCTCAACGGATGGGGCCTGGGGTGGCTGGTGATGGAAGGTGCTGGTCAAAGGCAAAGCAAAGGGTTGGTCTGTAGTGAAAAGGATGCTCTGGTTCTCTGGACCAGTTTCCGAGAGTCCAGTTCTGCCTTCGTCTGAGCAGAGAGACACCCACGCTCCTGAGCAGCCCCCAGAACCTCAGCCATAACCGGGAGTCAGTTCTCCCCGGTCTTACCGGGGCAACGAGCAGAGCACAGCGTGGGGGGAAATTACGCTGTGAAAGCAGCAGAAACCCCGGTGCTCTGGGCATTCAGACAGGGTCCTTGCTGCCTTTCCAGAGCTCTTCCACCTGAAAACACGAGGCTTTTGCTCATCCCTTGCTGCTCCTTGCCTGCCTGCAGCCCCCAGCATCATCCTCACTCCTGCAGCCACCCTGGAGCATCCTCCCAGATGCAGGACGAGGGGCAGAGGAGGGGCCATTGTCCCCCACCGCGCTGGGACGCCCAAGCCCAGCAGAAGAGGATGGATGCAGCATCCTCAGGAGAGGCTTGACGGCTGCTCACAATCTCCGAGGGCTGGGAGATAAGGGGGTTGCCAGGGAAAAGCCGAACCAGAGAGATAAGAGAGCTTATTGCGTTCAATTATTGGGCAGATAAGGCAGCGCAGGCGAGCCCGGCTCTCCTCATCCATCGCAGCGAGACCCAGAGGGTCAGTGTCTTCCAGAGGAGCCGTCCCCACGTGGCTGCGGTGGGACCCGTCTGGGGCTGGGCGATGCCGGTGCGGGCAGCAGAGCCCGGCTGCCCCCCTCGGCCTCCTGCCGGAGACTTTACGAGCTGGGGAGCGCTCGGACTCCTATTTCTTGTGAAATACTGCCCTGGCATTTCTCACAACCTTTGCGCAAAGGTTAGGAGGGAGCTTGATGAGATTTGGGCGCTGACGGGGAGTTGGGATGCGCTGTCGGCGGGGAAGATGGAGCTCTCTCCTGGGGAGCTGTGGCTTCGAGGGCCGGCGAGGAGCGGGAGCAGAGGAGCGTGGGCTGCCAAGGTCATTCTGCAGCGACGAGGCTCTGCCCGAGCTCGTCTCGACTGAGGGAGGAGAGATGTGAGGTCAGGCACTGGCCTGAACCTGCGAGCCCCCACCACAAGGGATGGCCTCCTCCCAGGATGGCTGTGGAGAGTGCAGGCACTGCCCTGGAGGCATCGGGGACAGAACCAGCCCCTGGAAGGGTCTAGGAATCCCCTGGCACGGCTGAGTGTGGCGAAGGAGGGGCAGGCAGCAACGGGGGGCACCAGGCTGGGATAAGTGCGGGAGGTGATGGGGCTGGGGCAGGTGGACCACCTCCAGGGACCAGCATCAGCCTTTGGGGACAAACACTGGCATCCCCAATGCTTTCCTCAGGGCAGGAGGATGGAGCTCTGCCCTTCCATCCACAGGGTGGGCAGGGATGGGCAAGCGCCAAGAAAGGCTAAAAGCACGTAGGAAATGTCTTCTGGCTGTGGTTTCACCTGGGCGCCTCTAATTTACTCGCACGATTAATTGGAACCATAAATCTGCAGCTGCAGTTAACCACATGCACAGGACTAAAGATGGTTATTAAAGCCTTCCCTGCATCGTCTCCCTCGCTGGTGCCCAGACGGGTGCTGGCATCTGCCGGGGAGCAGGGAGCCAGCCCTGCACGGGGACAGCTCTGGCACCATCTCAGCCCCCTGACAGCCCCTTCTTTGTGGGGTCACCACACATAGACCCCAAATCGCTGGTGAAGGGCTGGAGACAGGGCACCTGTGCCCGTCTTGGCATTGCCTGCCCCACAGAGCCATTAATTAGTTGCAGGCTGACACCTCTCTTAACGAGCACCCCTTCCCAGGACTGGCGGTCGGATGCCATTGCAGCTTGCAGAAGCTGCCCATACGGTGTCACTGGTCCAGGGCTGGGATCAAATCCCCTTCCCAGAAAAAGGGCTTGGGCAGCTTCCCCTCACCCTCTGCTGCAGGAACCGCAAAACCACGTCCCAGACCATCCCCAAAGTGTCTCTGGGCTGATTTGGAGGCACAAACGAGCCGTCCTTCCACCTCCCACAACTGCGCATGCTTGGATTAGGCCAGGACACAGCTTCGTGCTTTGGGGAAACTTCCTCAGATTTTTAATTATCGCAGGCAATTAAGACTTTAATTCTGCCAGGCTCCAGCTGCCACCGCTGCCGTGGCTCCAACCATCGTCTCCGAAGGCTGCGTGGGGATGCTGGGACCAGAGGAGAAGGTCCAGGAGAGGGGGTGGTCACCGAGACCACTGCCAGGTGACAGGACCAAGGTGAGGGTTGGCCCATGGGGACACCTCGGTGGTGCCCAGAGCCGGGTGAGCAGCTGGGGGGCAGCAGGCGAGGGGATGCCTGGAGGCTCCCAGGGTCCGCTGGGTGGCCATGGGGGCAACCAGGGCATGTGTGAGAGGAGCACCCGTGAAATGCCGATTACGCCATGAAAAGTCAAATATTTTATGGAAGGCAGAAGGATAAGGAGGAAAAAACAAGAGCAGCATTAAAAATAGATCAAGGTAACGAGGTGAGAGAGGTGGCTGGGGAAATGAGAGCCTGAGCAGGGGGTAGGGGATGAGAAGCATCAGGAGACGGAGGGGAAGCATCCAGCTGGGTGAGGACAGACGGACAAACCACCACGGACCCCAGGGAAACCCCCCCACCTGGGAGCAGGAGGCTCCTGCTGTCCCACAAAGCTGTCTGGCCACCCCTGGAGAGGACCGTGCTCGGCCAAGGATGCGAAAAGCAGCCACGGGAGCAGAGAGCCTGGCAGACAGAGGGCACAGCAACCTAACCCGGGTCCCACCGCAACAGCTTCTCTCTTTTCATGGTGGAAACTCCTTTCAGAGCTGATCCAGCGGACGCTGATACAGCTGCAACATGCACGCAGGAGGATGTGTCTCTCCACGGCCGCCTTCTGCCTTATCACAAATAAATATCACTACCAAAACCGGAGGAAGCACGAGCTCGGCCTCGTCTGGCATCCCACAATGTAATTAGTTAACGCACGTCAACTGGAGCCTGAAATACAGAATACAGAAATCAGAGGAGCTCGCCCAGCGAAACGGAAAACGAGGAAGCCTCACCCAATGAACGAGCTCTCTAAATATAACCGGTGCTGCAAAATTATGTCAGAGAATAATTCCTACTCAGAAATAGCTCTAAAACTTAGTGGAAGCATGAGCAGCTAAACAGAGCGAGCCCCGAGGAACAATAAGGAAACTGCACAAACACGACGGCAGCGCGAGAGCAACGCAGCAGCAACGGCAAAAAGTATTCCCAGGTAGTTCTTGTGAGTGGTGCCACCCCCCCTGGATTGCTGGGAGGGGGCAGGAAAAGCTTGGGGAAGAGGTTTGGGGGAAGTTCTCTCCCTCATCACCAGCTCCTTCTGAATGGCAGAAGGATGCAGCTCCTTGGATCTGCCTGTGCCAGGTTGGACACCAGAGAAGCAGCACGGGTCCTTCTGTATGGTGGGTATCTACATAGATAGATGGTTTCAGACTGGAAGAGGGGAAATTGAGATTGGATATTGGGAAGAAATTCTTTAGTGTGAGGGTGGTGAGAGCCTGGCCCAGGTTGCCCAGAGAAGCTGTGGCTGCCCCATCCCTGGAGGGGTTCAAGGCCAGGCTGGATGGGGCTTGGAGCAACCTGGTGTGGTGGGAGGTGTCCCTGCCCAGGACAAGGTCCCTTCCAACTCAAACCATTCTATGATATATTTAATTTCAGTTCTTTTCTGTTGCTCCAGCACATCCTGGTGACTCTTTCCGAGCAGCCCTTGGCCACAGGAAACCTCACAATTAAGTGGGGGCTCTCCAGCATCCCCAGGTATGTTCAGAAAAACTGCTGGAGGTCAGGCAAGGATTAGGGATCCCCTGGGTGCCCTGTACCAGTGATGGGGGGCAGCAACCTAACCCCCTCCCCTTTCCTTCCCCCATCCGACCCTGGGCTCCTCTCACCGGCATCATGGAGCTGGTTCATTCCCACAGCTCCCAGCACCAGACTGTGCAGAGACTGGCACCCCAGCACTTTGGGGTTACCTTGGACACTTTCCTTAATCCAATTTGGTGTGATTGGATTTGATTAAAAGGTATTGATTGAGAGGGGAAGGTGGGGGGGGGGGACAGGAAGGGGGCTAAAATCGGGGCCATTTGTCAGTAGCTGGGAACCTGTGAAATCTCCTTGTTAATAAATCAGGGCCGGCGCTGCTGGGAGCGCAGCTATTACTGCTCAGAAACACGCTCAGGCTCTTTCCCCCTGGCACCCAGTGACAGATTAATACCATTAAAAGTTGCGAGTGTTCCTAGCACAGAGCTGCTGCTGGGTCCAGGGAGAACAGCCCCCCTGCAGCCGGGGTGTCCCCAGGGTGGCCAAGGCTGTGGGTGATGCACCCTGGGGTCCCGGGTCAGGCAGGGGTGGGATACCCCACCCAGGGCAGGGATTTCAGGGGCTGCCACAGCCCCTCGTCAGGGGGAGAGAGCCCTCACCCCAAGTGCCTTCCTCCAGCTCTTGGGCAGCAGAGGCTGCTCAGGCACAAAGGCTCCAGAAAGGGCTGTGATGGAAGATGCAGCATCTCCCATAAGATGCTCCGACACCTTCCATAGGATGCTCCCCCCGTGGGGGGGGCAGGTGTCCCCGCCAGACGCGGGCACGACTGCCACTTCCATTGAAGCGCACCATCCGCGGGCAGCTTCGTCAGCAGCTGTGACATAGAGAAAAATTACAGAGCACCGCTTACCAGCTCTTTAGCAGCAAATTGACACGACCCGACGGGAGAACGGGGAGCGAAATGAGCAGACGCAAGACTCGCGATGCGTTTGTGTTATTTCCAGGCGCTATCACAGCTCCCGGAATGGGGATGTCAAATGGCTTCCTCCGAGCATTTTGTACGTCTTTAAAAATGAAATGGGCTGTGCTGATGCCTTCAGATGTCTAATGGGTGATACGAGTGTAAAAGTGCCACTTCATGCTTTGAGATGTCGCTACAGTAAATCAATCCTATTTTCGCTGCTTATAAATGGCAAATATTTTCTCAGGGCTCCTTCAGCGGGGAGGGAGGAGGAGCGGAGCCGGGGGCCGTTGGCAAAGCCAAGCGCAGACGGGTCGGCCTCCTGGTCCAGCTCAGCTCCTTTGTCACATGGAGGATGTACAAGGTGGGCAGGGGCTGTGAGACCCCAACTCGTGGCACCCCAGGACCCAGCCCAGCACTGTTATCTCCTGCCCCTTTTGCCCTCCCAGGAAGAAATCTCCCTGTAGATCTGCTTTAAGGCCTCTGTAATAGCATAGATGGAGCCAGGGGAAGCTTGACAGGTTGGCGCAGTGTTAAAAACGATCTATGACAATAAAAGGGGAGGAAAGAGAGACCACTGGCTTAGAGGAGTCACCTCTGAAGGCATGCGAGGGATTAGCAGGTGTGCTGCATCGCACATGCCACCCTTGGGTTTGGGAAGAAACGCTCTCCCTGCTCTGGATTTTTCAATACCAGTGGCTGGTACCATCAATAAACACCAAGACCTGGATGCAAATTGAGCTTAGAGGCAGAAGGATGGTGCACGCAGGGTCTGCGGGACCCCTGAGGTCCCAGCATCCGTGTCCAGGGTCTGCAAAGATGGGGGAATCCACCTCTTGGAGGTGGAGCTTCCCAAAGGGTGCAAGGAGGAAGAGGAGGAGGAGGGGGGATCTGGCAGCTCCTGCTGAGGAGGCCAACAGAGCAGGGACCAGCCAAAGCACCAAGGGGTCTGTGAGGATCCATCATCCTCTTAACTCCTAAAAGCCTGTGCCCGGGCGCTGCTCAGCGGTGACTTATGTGTCTCGGTGACTAATGCAGTCATAATCAAAATGGACCATAATCATTGCAGCAGTAAAGTGATCCCTGCATTTTCCTATTTACTAATCTTCAGCTTCTCCTTGTGACCTTTACTTTAAAATGTTTCAATATAAATAATGCACTTCTGTGAATATATTCTTCTGATTATTTCCCAAAGCTCTGATTCTCCATGTGTGACGGTCCCTGAAGTGGTAATTTGTTCTCTTTCCTGGTAATTGCAATTTTAGAAATAGCTTTTTCAAATGCTCACAGCCTGATATCTTTTTAGAAGATATTTCCTTCATTTTCCACTCCTTGATAAAGTTGCTGCCCTGCGGTGGCACATGCCCGTGGCAGCCGGGCTGGGGACGAGCAGGGGGCTGTGTGGGCGCTCCCTCATCACAGAGAGGTTTGTGCCACCCCAGGAGACTCCATCCTTCTATTAGGCACCTCCTAATTTGTCAGGGCATCTATTAGGAGTCCCTTCATAATTTCAGATTAATTCTTATTAACTCCAGTCACAACTGAGGTTTGGTTATTGCAGGATGGGAAACACAGTAGTGATACACGGAGGGAAAATAGCCCAGGAAAAGGGACCTCAGTGGGAGAATTCTAGAGAGACCGGCACTTAGAAGTACTGCATCCCCGAGGCAGCCACTCAAGATACACGTCACCATTCATAAGTTAATAAAATGATGGTTTCTGGGCCCAGTAAATGGCTCTGGGTATGGACAGAGCCCAGCAGCAGCACAGGACCTCTGGGGGGGGTCTGATGCCCAGGGCCACCCCCTCCACCAGAAGGCAGCCCCCACCCTGGCATGGGTGGCATCCTTACCCATAAATGAAGCACTTGCAGCAATCAGAGTCTTTGTTTTTGGAAGGAGAAGGGGTCTTCAGGCCGGTGCCCGAGGGAGATGCCAAAGGAGGGCTCCCCTCTGCAGCCCCACCGCCTGCCCCCCGCCAAGGTCAGCCTGCGCTTCGGCGATGGCGCAGCCCCCAGGCTCTAACCTCTTGTAGCCAGTTCAGAGAAATTGTTGGTGATTAATTGAAGCTGAAGGTTAAGAGCCAACATAAGCTAGAAAGTCAATGACTAATCTATTAAGCTCCCCAGTAACTTAATTTACATGTTTTTAATGATTACTTCCTACCTGGGCATTCTGAAAACTAATTGGACTTGAATCGTTAAGTGCATTCAGAGGTGGACTCAAATTAATAAGTACCACTCATGTCTGCTTTTAGATGCAAAAGAAAATCAACTTTGGTTCTGGGGGCTGGCAGAGCACCTCATTGCTATGCAAATGCTGCCGCCTCTCCTCCCTTCCAGGGGTATCTGCTCTCTAATAACCAGGATGCATTAGCCCGGGGAGCCCGGTTTGTTCTACCTGCTGCCACTTAGGAATTAAACTCCCAATTAAGGGCTTGATGCACTTCTTAAAATTTGAGATTTTTTCATCCATTGTGAAAGAAGAATCTGCTTGAGACTTCAAATGGGGCTCGGGCCAAGCGTCGCTCCCAATTAGTGGATCCTTGAGCATCGAAGGGACTGGTGAAGCTGGCTTGATGGTTTCTCTGCCGCCAGGGTCACGAGCTCGCCGTCCCTCCTCCTGCTCCACCAGTTCAAGCACAGGCTTTGTCCGAGATGATCCTGGCTGCCCAGCTGACACCATCCTCTGGTCCTCCAGCCCATAATGGGGGCATCATTCAGTGGCCCAGCACTGGTGTCGGTGGGGTCACCGTTCTGCGGGGGGCAATCAGGGGCAGCTGCCCTTTTCTCCTGGTTTCCCAGATGGAGATCAATGCACCCGAAGCACTGGCAGGGCAGCAGGGCTGGAGCAGCCCCTTCCACACCATGTCTGCCTCCCCAGGGCCTTCACCTGCCAGGGAAGCACAGCTCTTCCCAGGAGGAGAATTGCTGAGGATTTGTAATTAGAAGGATCCACGTCCAGCTCTGGGTTTGCAGCCCATCAGAAATGGGCAACAGAAAACAAGCGTCTTGACCTCAGGAAGGGAGAGCATCTCCAGACACACTGGGGTTCAACTTACCCCTGAGAAACTGTTTTAGTTCCCAGGGGATGGAGGGGTCTCCAGGAGGCAGAGAGGGGACCCTGGGCTGCAGCGAGGGGGTGGGAGCCCATCACACCTACTCACATGCCCACGGGAAAGAGGCTGCGACTCCAATCACGACACCCGGCCGTGTTTAAGATGTGGGAGAGAAGCAGCTGAGATGCCTTCCCTTTCTGTACACGCAAGGAAAACTCTTGCTTTGAGGAGAAGCGGCTGGTGGTGAGGGAGGAAATGTGGCTGGAATGAAAAGCACCTACTTAAGGGATAACATGAAAGCCCTTTTAATATAATTTAATGGCAAAAGGCAAAATGAGGCTTCGAGATGCAGCACCGGTTCCCTACTTAAGGCAAGGATGAACACTTGTATCGGATCAATCCACATGAGGATGAGGAGGAAAAAAATAATTAAAAAAAAATCCCAGCGTGGTGTTTATTTCCCTAAAAATTCAGGTATTTTTGCTGGAGCGGCAGGAAGCAGAGTGACTGCCCTGGGTGCGGGAGGTGGGGGCTGCCCTGCGAGCAGCACCACGCACCCCCGAGCGGAGCAGGGCTCGGTCCCCATGGTCCCGGAGGGGTGTCCGGGTGTGGGAACCAGCTCTGCCTCCACCGGCGCCCCCCCGCCATCCCCCTGGCACCGCCAGGAACCCCGGCCGGCAGGTCACAGGCTGCCCAAAGTTAATTATAGCGAAATTGAGAATTTCACAGTTTGCCATCAATTAATAGGCGGGCAAACGGAACACGGAGCTGGAATTGGGCGAAGACGGTTCCCCCTAAAGAACAGCTCTTCTGACGAGGCTCGTAATACTACTCATTAATTTGTGTATGTCTGAACGTTCAGGTCGGCAAAGGAGAGCGGGGGTAGCTTTGCGTTACGGCTCGGCCACAGCAGCTCCCCCCCCC
>VZRU01013419.1:0-12530 GCA_013398155.1 Pedionomus torquatus
CCTTCCAGCCTGGATGATTCTATGATTTTTTAGAAAAATACAGCAATTTTTCTAGTTGAGTCTTTTGTCTATGCTGAAACATTTGGCTTTTGGTCAATAGTTACTAATATAGCGCCTCTATGTAAAATACGCCTGTAAGAGGAATCCTCTGTACTTAGTTCTGTCTTGGTGCCATGTGTGCAGAATTTCTCTTATGCTAAAGTGTAAATCTTGACCCTGTCTCGTTTTCAGATGCTACAGCTGTATATGGTGTCTTCACACAGATGAAAATAACATTAAGAGAAAAAATGAAAACAGTTCTTAAACTGTATTGCTTGACTGAGGCTTTGGTTGAATGAAGTGCTACATACTCTTGGTGAATTTGTGATTATCCACTGGTCTGGTAAATAGCTTCAGAAATGGCTCTTGGTAAATCTGGGAGGAATGGCTGGATATTCCAGCTCTTGGGTGTAGTGCAAAGGTTCCTCAGGTCAGGGGGACTGACCACTCGCCCGCAGCATGTAGTGGTGCTTTGCTGAGAAAAGAGGCCTCTTTAATGCCAGCCACTAAAACATACTGATGGAAATTAGTAGTAGTCAAAATTTTTCAGGTGTGTTACCTCTGTGTCTATCATGCATTTTTTCTGAAATAAAAAAAGTCACTTTCAGCAATGTTGTGGACAGAAGCTTTACCTGTTTCCTCTCCCCTTCCACTTTTTTCTCCCTGCTCTGGCACATTAAGCATTTCTGCTGAGAGCCCTGCAAAAGCCAGATTTCTTAGGGCTCTAGAGGCTCCAATCCCATGTCTCTACCTTTTTTCCTTTTTCTGACCAACTTGGTGGGCTGCCAGACTCCTATGCAGCTGATGAGTCTCAGAAACATTTCAGAAATACTTAAAGAGAGAAAAAAAAAAAAGTTGTAATCTTTAAAATGAGCTTTGGAGTTGTTTTGTACTGGAAAGATTAAAATGTTATAAATCTTCCGTAAAAAACTTTATTTTAAAATTTTAGAACTCCTTGTGGGATAAGAATCATAGTTTCTATAGTTCCTAGGTATTGTATTATAATATATATTTGCATAAAGGAAAGTGATATAGTTGCATAAACCCCCATGCATTTATGATGGGGCCAGTGAGCTCTGTGCAACAATTTTTATATTCAGTTGTGGTCTTTTGTTGTCAGAAATTGAGAGAACCCCTTGAATAGCACAAACAAAAGGTATGCTATGTCAGATGAGGTAACTGATAAATAGAGAAGCTGATGATTATACACCAAGTTGTCTAGAATAAGCTGTAGGCCAGGTTCTGCCTTAGATACCATGCAAAACTCTTAGAAAATCAATGACCATTTGACGCAAAGAACAGAAAATGGAACCTGGCCCAGCATGTCTCCGATGGATGACAACAAGGATTCAATAACAGCTTACAAAATGGGGTGGTTTTTTGACTTTAATGTGAATCTCTTTTCACATTAAAGCACCGCTCCTATTCTCAAATTGCAATAATAATGACACACTGTCCTTCTCCACTTGTCCCCCATGCCTGCACTGTTTAACCATTGTTTTGAACATTGATTTTTTTGAAATCCCACGGTTTCCCCAATGTGCCTCTTTATTTCTTCCCTTAAAGGCAAAAGCACAGCGTACTACTACGAAGGCTTTAAACAAATCAAGATATTTGATATAATGGCTTTGCTACCAGTGACGTAAAAGTCCTTTGGCAAAAAAAAAAAACAAACCCAAAAAAAACAAACCGACCTTTTCCAGAATGACTTAGTTTATATTTTATATAAGAGATAAAATTAGACTATGAAACTTAATCTGATCTTTCTGTTGTCTTCCCTTGCCAGCTCCTTTTCTCCCTAACTATATTTTTTTGCCCTTTTTTTTTCAGTTTTAAACATGTAAATAGACCTTTCTGCAATGTATGGAATCTTAGTTTCAGGATGAGAAATCTAAATAGTAAAAATTTCAAACTTTATCTCTGATTTTATTTTGTGGAACCAAAATTCCTGCAGCTCTTTGTCCTTCAGGATCATGGTGGGAAAAGGGTGGGTTCAATGATTTATATTTTGCAATAAAAATAACAAGAAATGAGCATCAATAACCATAGAATGGTTTGGGTATATATGTCTCTATGCAACAGAAGGGTAAAAAGTTGCATATATCAAATACTGTAAAAGAACTAGGCCTTTTTTGTTTAAAACTGTGGGTAGCTTTGCATTCATACTTAGTATTCAACTCCTGTTTAGTAATGTTTTCTTGTAAAAATAACTGGACATGAAAGAGATTTTCAAAGAATTGACATGAGAGAAACTTTATGAATGAGAATGATTTTACTTCCATATTCAGTGTAGAATTGTTTAAGAATTATTTATCTAGGTTTCTTTCTGTGAATGGAGGACAAACTGAGGTCATTTATTATTCTGGTTAATCATTAGCCATGTTTATTTATTAGGTTAATTTGCAGAGTTTCAACAATCTTGTGTCCTTGGGAAAGGGTCAGGAAACAGCACCAAATCAGCTATACTGATTATCTGTGCTGTAAAAAGAACAATGAGTTTTTTCTAGACCATGTGCTTGAAAATGTGTGGTTGGAATGAGTTTTGACCCAAGTTCAAGCAATTGTTACTAATGATAAAATACCTTCTGGGGACCCTGTCCTTCTAAAGTTTGCGGTGCTTGAGAAAGCCTTATGATAGAGCCACCTGCTCTTGCATCATATTCATGGTATGATACCCACTATAATCCATTTACTAGGATTTGTGCTTCCCTTCAGTTTTTACTATGATCTACTTGTAATGCCTATAACACCAATTCTTGTGCTCTATTGGCATATCTATTCTATGAGATATATGCTTCCTGCTGCCCAATTCCACATTACTGTTTCTGTGCACTATCTGATGCTTCTTTGATTCATAATTAGACTGAAGAGGTAAGATTGTCTTTGCTAGGCAGTTTTCAAAAAGAGAAAAATGAGGTTCTGGTCCAAAACTAGGATACCATGTGCTATTTTGCAGCTGTCACTGAAGTGATAAAGAATATAAAATCGGAATATTCATAATTAAGAAACCTATCATTCTCCAGCAGGTAAAAGAAAATGGTGTGCACATGCATACTCACAGCCTCTTCTCTTTTCCTTCCAAATATGTCTGTCTTTGATATGAGAGTGGCAAGTCACCCCATAAGCAGAATTCAGCTGAAGACCACAAAACGCTGAATTTTTCTTTGACTGTCAGTTCACCCTGGAATGCACTTTTGCTTTTAGTAGCATTTCCGTGTTCTCACAGGCAGAGAATAGTACATATCTTACTTCAAAGGCAGCCATTATGTCTGTTTTATCCACGTACAAAGCATAGGATATATAAAATGATACGTGCCCTGATAAGTTAAGGAGGATGAACTCTTGAATCAAGTCTACAAATAATGCAGTTCCTTTTGCCTGATTGATTTCAGGTAAATGCAAGGGACAAAAACAACTTTTTTTTTTTTTTTTAACTTAAAGGAATACATCTGAACTATGCAGCTCAACTCAACTAGAAACACTTTTAGAAGTTGCTTCATGGAGAATTGGCTCACCCTGTGCCAGACTTCTGGTTCTATTCAATGTTACTGAATTTTAGTTCCTCAGATTGAAAAGAAATCTGTAAAGAAGGAGAAAGCACTCCTCCTGCTACTCTATTTGTTGCGGTGTGTGTGTGAGCTGCTCAAAAAGTAAAGCCCTGTGCAAGTTAGACAGCTATGTTGCTATTTGGTAGCTTAGAGCAAATATCAAGGATGCCCTAGACCTGCCATTGCAATAGTTACGATACCCATACCAGCTAGCTAACAACAATTACCGCCTCTCTCTTGCTCCTTCTCACCCCTCACAGGCCAGAGACAGGCAGCATTAGCGCTCTGGTTGTTGTTTAGTCTTGGAGGATCGCATCACATGCAACCTCATCCTCACCCCAGTGTAAGGAAAAAAAAAACCCAAAAAAGAAAGATTAGACTTGGCTGCAGGTGAGCCCAAGGCTGGTGTCTTGCAATTTAATGCATAAGTGTTCAAAGAAACTTACCGTGCACTTGAAGTCTTTGTCCCTCTTCCTTCCCTTCTTTCTCTCTTCTATTGTAATCTTGCATACGTTTTCCTGTTACGCAGTAACTAGTTTTTTCTCAATGCAAGTTTCAGTATGTACTATTAAAATACATATCCTGCAACATAACGTAGGCTGCTTCTTATGAAATCGGTGAGCATTTATGGGTGGAAACATCTTAGCACATACATTATGCTGTCTTTTTTTCATCTTCATTTTCAGCTATTTTTGCACTTCAGTGTCTTAGTGCAAAAATCCCAAATCCTTTTTTCTCCTGTCAGTATACAGCATGAGAAGCCAGGGAACAGTGTAATCATCTTCCTGACTGATGCTAAAAACACCTAGTGAGAGCAAAAATGCCTCCACATAAGTAAGCGAGAATTACATGAACACAGAGAGAGAAAGAAGCTTTAGTGGACAGTAAGCTTTGTATAAGATCATATTGGATGAGAAATGATTGCCACAGTTTTGTCTGAAGTAGCTGCAAAAACAGGTCAAGATTTTTTGCAAGAAACTTTTATTACAGTAATTTTACCTTCATTCTTAGCAGTAGATTGTAACAGGCCTGTGTAGAGAAGCAGAGAAGCAATTCTGTCTCTAGTCAGGTATATAATGTCTTGGGACCAAGCAGGCAAAAGCCAGTGGTATTCGTTGGAGCAAACCAGTAAAGAGGTTTGGGACTGAGAAGAGTTAAAAGCAAATTGCTACTAGCTGGGAGCAAAGTTATAATTTTGTTGTGAGATGCTCTGGAATGGGACGACTTCTGAGCCCTGTCCTTACCTACACAGGTTGTTGCCCTTGCAGGATGACATTTCCACTCACTCATTTGTAAGCTAAACTTGGCTACAGCTGCATTGAAAAAACACAATATATATAGTGCTGGTTTATAAATCTTGTTCTTTTTCCCAATAAATTTTTGGAATATCTTTTGTTTATTCTCTCACTTTTCTACTAGCCTTAAGTCAATTGTTATGGCTTCAAATGGTAATGCATTGCAAGGTGTAAAAACAAAGAAGTTGAAATAATGGCAGTGGAATTTATCCACTTTCAGATACCAAGTATTTTATTTTACCTTTTCTTTGTTTAAATTACTGAGATAAAAATCCAAGACAGTACCTCTACATACTTAAATGAGCTGTTCTTAATTCCAATTATTCCAATATTAATATTTTTAGCCTAGATTTTAGAGAACATTATGTTTTCCTTGGGTGTCAATGCCTGATTCAAAGATACTTGCTTAAATAGAACAATTCTTATTGAACCCAGATGGATCTGGATCAGGCCTCTACTGTTTCTTTTGGAATAAAAATGAAATTTTATTCCAAAACAGAATTTTAGGGGATTTTTTTGTGTAGTTCTACCCTAGTTTGGCATGTTGCTGTTTTACCACTGAACTGAGTGGAAATCATTCATAAGGACAACAAGGAACAGCATAACTTTTTGATTTCCTGAGTGATATTTCTTCTCTCTTGCTTTTCCCTTGTGAAACAAATAGGCAAAAGAGATGTTATTGCCAGAAGAGTGGGTAGATTTGTGTTAATACCCAAGAGAATGTCAAACTATAGAAATGTCACAGTCTTGTGTGCTTTCAAAGTTTTTCGAAGAACATAACCAGATAGATTATTATTTTGCTGTATCTTTTCTTCAAGAACTTTATGATCCTCCATGCAATCTTGTATTGGGCACAAATACTGTGCTACGTGACAATTTCTTCTTCTAAATTTAGCAGCACAGCTCTGTAACATTAGGCAGGGAAAGGCAAAAGAAAGATTGGGTGGATAATTTCTCTCTCCCTGAAAAGAACGTTTTTCAGAAATAGTCATACCAAAGAAATGCTCAGAGCTGTGAGTCAGCATTAGTGAGTTGAACCATTATTCTGTATATGGGCATGCATTTTCAGGATGAGTGAAATGTTAGAAGTATTATTTGTAATACAAATATATTTTAGGATAATGGCAGGGCTCTAATCTCTGAAAATCTGAATTCTTAAGAAAAATTATGATGATTTGCCAGAGTGACACTTACTAAGAAATTTGTTCTTTTTAAGAATATTTTTTAAAAAAGTATTTTTTTGAAATCCAAAAGACATGAAAACCATATTTTCTAGAAAAAGCATTAGACACCCATGTTCAAGATTTCTAGAGATCTTGATAGAGATAATCTCTGAGAAGTGGTGCATTCTGAAGTTCTTTCATTTTGCATGTATCCCTGTCAAACCTTTTCATATTGATTTCTCTTTCCCTTCTGCCTCTGTTCCTTGTTTTCTAGCTCTATCCTTGTCTTTTTTTACCTCATGCCTACGTCCTAGCCTTGCCCTCCACATTTTCCTGATTTCTTTTTTCTTTTTTTTCCTCCTTCAGACCAATTTTTTCCCCCAGTTAATCTGTTCCTTCTGACTTACAACTTCTTATATATACCAAAACCACAGGCTATTCCTTATGTAAAAGTAGTGGGATTGGGTGTTAAAGCCAGTTATGCTGGTGATCAGCATTAATATTTAAACATATATTCCCACTCTACACAGCGTTCACCTACTATTTCTGAACATTGAAGAATTATCCTAGGGAAAAATTTTAATGTTAAGTGCTTTTTGGCCCTTAAAACTGCTCTGGTAGATGAATTAGGGCAATATATTCATTTTTAACAAAAAACAGATTATTTTTTTTTCCATCAAAAGTCCCTTTGAAGGATAACTTCCCTTGAATTCTCTAAGGAAAGTGTATTCCCAAAGAGTTACATTTAATCAGCTGAAATATCTCATCCCAGTTTGCTGCAGCTGGTATCAGAAAAACATACATGTGGCCCGAACGTTAATCAGGGTAATGAACCACTAGATTTGCTATTGGATAATGGAAGCTACTGGTAGAGCTTTGCCTGTTTATCTCCTGAGCCAGTATGCAGAGAAATCAGCAGATAGGCTTCTCTTATACTCATCATCTATCCCTGTTAAAAGCTTAGAGGGCGATTGTTATTGTGGCATCTCACTGACAGCTACGCAAAGCCTTAGCAGATTTGGCTTAAAATGCCAATAAATTAGAATGGTGGTTTTCACCATTTTGGCAAAGGTGTTAGTGTCAGTATTGGGTGTCAGAGATCGTGTGCTCTATCTTGGTTTTGGGATGTAGACCTGGAAGAGTGTTATCTCAGTAGGAATGCAAATAGAAGTACAAAGGTTCAGGAATTAGGGAATAGGAAGTATGAGCTCCAGGAAAGTCTTGGGAGCTATGTTTTCATAACAGATGCATCTTTCTCTGTCTGTAAGAGGTGTGGGTAAACCAGTGCTGTCTTGTTTTCATTTTCTCTTGAGTAGCTACTGCTTTGTGAATACGTGGGCAGGCAGCAGCCATTGGGCTGCTTCAATCTCCAACCTGATTGAAACCAGGATTCCCAGACAGAATTTATACTATGCCTGATTAGTAATTGGATTAGTTTTATCCCAGAATTTTAAAAGATTAATTTATTTAAACCTATTGACAATGTACTACTGTAGGGCAAAGCTACTGAATATGTTCTCGCTCCTCATAGCCTCAGTCAGGATTGTACTACAACGGCATTGTCCTACTTCTCTAAACCATCTGTTTCTTTGAACTTTCAAGATTTCTTCCACTTATGAAAACATAATATATTTTAATGTCTTTAGATTTTTGTTTTAAGTATAGTAATTTTTTGATTTGTAAATATTTTGAAGGTGTCAGTTGTAATGCAACTATCATTTATGAGTTATAACTGAAAAGGATACTTGTGGTCAAAGCCATACCATATTCTGAACAGCCATGCACTCTCAGCTTTGCTTGTATTTTTATCCAAGTTAGATGCACTCTGCAAAATAAACAAAAGAATGAAGTGAAAAGCATTTTAAAACATAAATAAATAATGGAGTTCCAATATTAAAAATACATGTCAAACCAAATTACAGTTTAGCTGCTTTTTTTTTTTTAATTTAAAAAGCCTCTTTGCAGAAATGTCATCTGTGTGAATAAGTTCAGCAGCAAATTGGCTTATATAGCACATTTCTCATTGCTATGTACTCATTGGAAGAGTGCAGCATTTACTTTTATTAATGATTCCAATTTTATTAAGCAGCTGAGAAGCACTATATTCTGAGATCAATAAAATGATATTTCGAGTTAATTGCCATTGTGGGACTACTTCAGTTTACTCCTACAGGATCAGATGCTATTTGTGTACGGCTAACAAAATGTCATTCCCAAAGGGATCATGATATTCTAATAATTATGGCACTAGTTTTCTTTTTGTGCTTCTTTTTGAGGGGAGAGGAACACAGCAACATTGGAGAAGTAGGGTTATTTATAAGCAACAACAAGAGTCAAACCACTGCTTTCTATTCTGCAAGCTAATTGTGGGGTGCATTGCACAGGTAGATGGACTGTCCTTTCGCTCAGGGTCATAATTTAGAATAATACGATAGACAGTCTTCTGTACAAAGACACTTGCTTTGGTTATACTCTGGGCATCACATCAGTGTTGGTGGAAGAACTAGTGGGAGGATGGAATTAGGAACAGGATAGCCAGTTCTCGAAGGATGCTTCATTATTTTCTTGTTTCTGTTTTACTGCAGATTAAATTATTTTTTAATGGAAATGTTTTTCTTATGCAATTTTAAACTGATTTAGTGAATATTTTTTGTTTTAATCTTTTAACACAGAAACAATTTAATTTCTGTAATACATCAATGCTCAGTTAATTGGCTGGTGATAATAAAGTCAATCATCTGATCCTTGAAACTCTATAGGGTCTATGTCCAAGCCAACCTGTATATGGTTGATTCATATATTTGGTTGATTTTATATATTGATTTCACTGAGTTTTGAATAATGTTATATGGAGACAGAAAGAATGTTGTACCTGTTGATGATTTTGCTAATGCCAAACACTGTTCCAGTGAACTTAAAAATGCACCAAATAGACCAAATATTATTTTTTGGATCTGATACCTTGTTACTGAATTATTTTAGCAACTCCCCCTAGCAAGTGGGGAAGCTGAAGCAGAGAAGAAGATTGGTGCTAATCCCTAACTGAGCAGAACACTCTTCTATGCCCTTAATATCTAATAACTCATTTTGGCAAGGTAGATACAGATTGGGAAAAGTGTTGAAACACTGAAGAAGGAAGAGTTATGGCAGGTAAGGTCTATGATAGGTCAGTATTTGGGTGAGATTATTTAAGAAGGGAATAAACCAAATAGAAAACAAAAAGAAACACTGAAAGAAAGAGGAGAGTGAAGGACTAGGGTGGACAGGGATAGAGATGAGAAAGAGGACAAGCATGGACTGGGCTGCAGTGAGCAGCCAATGAGAGCAATGTAGTGGAAAGAGTCTACACCAGAGTATAGTTCTCCCAGAATTTGCTGGTCCTGAGTGGATCTGCTTTTAGTCTTATATTAATCGCTGTTTTGCTCTACACCTGCTCTACTGGGCTGAAACTTCTGGCTGGTTTGAGCTCTGTGTGACAAGTGTTGCACCTTCTTACTCTTGTATGTGAAATCTGTGGTATCTTACCAGCTTCTGCATTAGAGGGAATCTGAGTAGTTCTCTAGTGCAGCTTCTCCAGAAGCACTGCACAGTCCCAGAAGGTATGGGATTATTAGAGATGTCAGTGGGAGTGCTTTTGGGATATTACAGATCCTTGTGTCCTATGATCTTAAGACTTTTCACTTTCCCTACAGTTCAGGGAGGTAAAAGTATGGGAGAAAATCCATCACCTCCTTTGGACAACAAATTGTTCTTTGGGAAGGGAGAATGCCATTGTTTCTCATCCCTTGGGATTACCTACACGGAGATTGTTCTCATTAGTCACTTCAATAAATTCACCAACTGGCTTGCAGATGAAACTGATGATGGGGAAAGAATAAATAAATAATAAAAAAGAATAAATAATTTCCCTATTATGCTAATAAAGATATAGGGGTGGTTAAATGAAGTATTTGCAGCCTATTTAGTTTTCTACTGAGATCAATACTGCATTTACAACAATTTTCCAAAATACTTGTAGAAAATATATTACACTGTCTTGATAAAGATTTCACATAGCAGAATTTCTGAGGTACATAAAACATCTGAAAAAAATATGCTGTTGACTAACTCACTTTATGGGAAATTAGTTAAAAACCCAATTCCATAAAAGTTTTTGCTTTTCTAATAGATCGGCTTTGCAACTGTGTAGTGATTATGTATCCTATATTCTGCTTATTAGAGTTAGCTTGTGGTGTTTATACTCTGAATATATGTGATATGCAGCAAACTGACTGCTTTTGTTTATTTTTATGTGTAATTTTCTATATAATTTTCTATATTAATATCTGTATTATATATACTATGTAATTCAGTTCTTTCAGAATTGAGTACTGATAGTCCATCAATTAATAAATTAATATGAATATTAGGTTATTATTTATTCTGTTTATGCTTATGATAAGGATTTGATGATAAACACATTTAAGTAAAGGCAAGGCAGAACTGATACAAAGAAACTGAGAGATGCTTTTGATGGCTGAGATCACAGTATGGTGAAGTCCAGATGGTAATTACACATTAAAAGGCTCTACACCTTTGCTAGGGAAAGAGCCCTGGGTTCCCTGTCCTGTAACTCAAACTGGAATTTGCTACTAGCTGGCTGCCAAAATTACGGGTTGAGCCAACCCAGAACAGAGTGATGAGTGTAATCAGAAGTCCAGAAACAACTGTGTACTTGAAATTCCTGACTAAATCCAATTCCTTCAGAGAAGAGAAAATTAAGTTTACAGAGGGGGAAAGAAGGGAGATCAAGATGGAAAGGTAGGAAAAGAAAAGGGTTCTGCAGCTGTACAGCTGCTATTGCCTCTGACATAGGACTTAGAAAGACATTTAAGGCTTTTTCTGCCCGTAAAATCCAGGTGGATTTTAGGCAGTGGGAGATACTGGCACTTGATATGTTATTTGTCCAGTTTCTTTGTGATATTTAAGAATATGTACTGTGCAGGTTTCAAAACAAGCTGAGTTGGTCATAACTATGAAAAGTAGTTAAGTATAGTAGTGTTCAAATCACTGCATTTGACAATTCCCCTATTATCGATTCCATCCCATCCTCTCTCCCTTTCTTCCCCCACCATGACTTGTCAGGGTAAGGAGGCAGAATTCTAGGTAGCTTGATGGCCTAAGTTGTGTACCTTGCCAAGCTTCAAGATTCAGGTATGTTTAACCTCTGATGGTGAACATATGGCCCTTAAATTCTAAGGTGTAGCAGTGTTGCTTGCGTATTGGTACATCTGTAGTTATTGCAAGCTTTAGTCCAAAGCATACTCTTTCAGTCTTGCAAGGCCTCTGCATTCTCCCAAGTTCTGTGACAATTTGCTAAGAACTCAAAATATAATCAATAACTGTCTTGCTTGGACATTAAAGAGTTGCTTTTTATTATGTGTAAGGTTTGTTTGGGTCAGCTACTATGTCTGAACTTTCCTGTGTATGGCTTTTGCTTTTCATTCCCTGTAAATCTGGAAAGGCCAACAGCATTCTCTTAGATGGATGACACTTGTTAATATGGGATATATGCAAGAAAAACAACTTCTTTTACTGTAAAGAAACACTAACATAGGGAGAAAATGAAAAGTAGGTAAATAAATAAAAACGGCATATTTGAAATAAAGGGAAGGAAAAAAGAAAAAAAGCAAAGGGGCAGAGGAGGAATGAGAGAGACATGAAAGAGAAAATTAAAAGAAATAACCTGACACAAATTGAATAACTGATAGGTACTAAGTTAAAACAAAGAGGGCTACAGAGAATGCAGCAGAGGTCTGAATTAGTAAAAGACTGAGATGACAAATATAAAAGAATCAGACAAATGAAAATAGAATACCACAGGGGGGAAAAAGAATAATGAGTGCAGCAAAACTATCTTCCAAGGTAAAATTTACTACTATGAGGAACGCTGACTTGGACATGATAGAGCATGAAAGGTGTTATATTTATTTACAATTTTTGTGTTATATTGCTGAAGGTTTTGTCAATATATGTAGGTGTTAATTCACAGGGCACAGTTGGGACACTGGATGGGTTATTGTTATTCATAAATGTGATTATTTTCATTTTTAATAAAAGGAGAAAATTAGATGCCTAGTGACTTCTGAAGAAATCAGGTTTTCGCGAAACATGCATTCAATCGATCTTATACTGCATTCAGCATTCTTTGATTATTCTGAAGTGCTGCAAAGTAGAAAATTTCTGAAATTATATATCTTTCCATTCAAGAAAAGATTAAGTTTCTGTGTCCTGGCCTTGGTCAGAATTTGGGCTGAGACATTGCAGGCATGCTTGGGAGAGCAGTATTAGTGATTAGGCCCCTCAGATTCAGAATACATTAGTATCTTGACATGGTGCAAAGGGGTGTTATGCTAACCCTTTTAATAGTGACTCAGTTCTAAAATTAAGGATATGGTTATATAAGAATAATATTATTTTTCCTTTTTTTTTTTTTTAAAAAAAAA
>VZRU01013419.1:12588-85607 GCA_013398155.1 Pedionomus torquatus
TTTTTTCCTTTTTTTTTTTTTTAAAAAAAAAAAAAGCAGTTAGGACAGTTAAGCACCTGAATTCCATTCAGTTTCAATTAAATTTGAGACCCTAATTGCCTTCAGATATGTGTAAATGTTAAGAATACTCAGTATGTAAGATACATTAAAATTTGCCTAATGAAATATTTAATGTATTTTCATGTTAATAGAGTGCCTTATTCATCTCTTGCCCAAAAAATTTTCTACGCTTATGTCACTGTTGGTGGGGATTTCAATTTAAGTTCCAGTTGTGCAGTCTGCAAGAGTGCATGGGATGGTATTTCCTAGAAACATGAACTGAGTTATTCTTGGACACTCTTTTGCTTTTTGCTTTGGCAACTTGTCAACTGCAGCATTGCTTCTCCCCAGTCCTACTGCTGCTTCCCTTCCCACGCTGAAGCACGTGTCATGTCTCTGCATATTGACTTTCTATAGATTTCTACTACAGTTGCAGGCAATGCTGTGTTTGAAACAATGCCATGCAGGCATTAAGCTGTTAAGTATTTGGACTTATCAAGTCAATACTTGTATTATTTTGTTTATTAGATCTTTCAGAATATCCATATTTATTTATAATTTTCTTCAAAACTCTATACCATTTTTAGTTACAAAATTTTTATTAGTGCATGCTCATTGAAAAATATATATATCTCCTCTCTTTGTACCTTGTACAATAAATACTTTGCAGCTCCTCTATATTTTCAACCTGGCTGCATTAAATATTTTAAGCTATAACAATACTTTTGACAAACATGAGCTGCCAACAACTGAACAGTTTTTGGTTCAGCATGTATGTCTAAAATCTCAACATACCTGGCTTGCAGCTTCTGCTTTCAGATCTTCATCTGGATCTATGCCAACTCTGTTAAAAAAAACCACAACAAAAACAAAACCAGAGACATACAGTAAGGGTCTGATATATTAGAGAGGTAGAGGGTAGAAATGCTTCTCTTGTGCCACTCCTTTCTTGCTATATGAGAAAAGCAGAGGAGAGCTGGAAAAAAAATTGAGAACACTAGATCACTCTTTTTAATCATAGAAGTTCTTAGTAAGTTTTCAGGAACTTGAGATTTTTTATATTACTGCCATTTGGTTGATGCTCTGTACTGAGGAGAAATGCAACTGAGAAATGTTATGAGTTGGGTGACAGAGGCCTGTGCTGAGGTTCGCATGAAGAAAGGAAGAAGAATGGTTAGGGATGATGAATAAAAAAACCTTCTTTGCACTGGAAGCCCACAACTACAGAGTGAGGACAGCACCCGAATGCCTCACAACCTCCCACATAGTACCAGGTCCACCACACCAATACAGAATTTACCAATTCAAAGTGTGCTCTTTCACTAGATTTTCATTTCAGGCCACTTTACTGTTTTTGTGACATTCTTCCTCCTTGTGTATATTTTTGATTTTGGTAATAACACACTAAATTTTAAAATATTATTTAATATTAAAAATTACACACCTCAGCATTCTTTCCTGTAAATATTATGCACACAAACTTAGAGACAGTGACAGAAGCTATATGCAGAGTAGATGCTTTTTATATGTAAATACTGAATGGAAGAGAAAACAGATGTTGGTTTCTATCATAGCTCTTGAGCTTCAACAACTCTGAGTTCTTCAGGCACAAATATTTCTATATTTTTATTAAAAATAGTGATCCTGGTGCTGTCTCAATAAGGTGACAGAATGAATAGCTGTTTCTTTCCTTTTTTTTTTTTTTTTTTTTTTGGCCTGCTGTTCTTTGAATTGCTCAAAACAGCTTCTGATGCACTAACCTATTCATGGTGGCACTAACCCATTAATTGGTTTGTTAAAGCAAGTTAAGTATTTTCCATTTCATTAAAATGGGAAAATTTACATGGGAAAAGGAAAAGTTACATAGAGTTTTAACCAGCTGTCTGATGTTAGTTATTGTCATGTACAGAACCATGGTATCTACAGCCTTATCTGTGCTTGGCTTTCTAAAACTAAGCAGTGTGGGATAGCCCTGCGCTGCAGAGGGTACAGTGTAACTACAGTGGGATGTGAATGCTGAAACAACAGCACAAATGCAGGTGCGGTGGTCCCAAACTCACAAACCAAGTCAGAAACAGAAAGAGAATCCCAGTCTCCTAAATGCAATTACGTGCCATGCGTATTGGACTACACTTAGTTTCTTAGATGTGTTTACCAACAACACTACTGGCTAATTCAGAAAAACACCAGCAGTACAATAGTTAAGGGACTGCACAGTTCTAGAAATAAAAAAATTCAAAGCATTTACGCATGAGAGGTACAGCTGAAAGGCTACAGCATAAAGTTCCCTACTCTCTCTTCTCCTTAATGAGCTTGACTTGACCTCAAAGAATCAGTCTCCTGGGACAAAAGTAATTTAGCCTTCATGCGGCTCTGAACTTACTGGAGTTGAGAAACTGCCAGTTCTGACTGATTGTGTGTGTTGGAGTTGTGATGCGTTTATTACAGAATGCACTAAGACAACAGAAAAGATTTCACTCAGGACTAAGAGGGTTGTAATAGCAAATGTGAAAAAAGGGAGGCAATGGAGCCAATAAGAACCAGAATTTCTGGCTATAATATTGTTTCAGTAGCAATGATATAACTACTAACCAATCACACTGACAATAGGAATCCACAGGTACAAAAAAAATTTGGGTTTACAGAGTTCCATGGAATTTGTGGTGTGCTTAGGTTTCCCTGCATGTATAATTTTTAACCCTTATAGTGACAGATGTACCCAGCTGATTTGCCTTGCTCATTCTGCAGACATTAGATTATTATAATATAGCAAGTATGAAGATACTCACATGAAAATCTTAACAGGAGTATTATATTTAGAGCCACAAAAAGTCAGCAATTAATATCTAATGAAATCATACTTCTATCTTAGCTTTTTCACATATGAAAAAGGCTTTTATGCCATATGAATGCCAGAGAGCTAAAGCTGATGCTTTACTCTGGTGTGGTCTCTACTTTCATTTAAAACACAGGGTCAGCTGCCTTTACTGTTTTTCTCATTAAACAGTATCTTGCTACTGGAAATTAGTGTGGATATATCACCCATTGATTTAAAGTCCCTCTGTAAAAGGACGAGATCTTCCTTTGTATTCTATGGGAGAGTTTTTTAATGCATTAAGATAGTAATGATTTTTTTGGTAATATTTTGAACATTAGCAATTTTATTAAGTATGCACTAAGCAGACTCAATTCAGTCAGTTCTCAAATTGAAGCTACTTATATCCAAACATAGGCTTGGGAACCCAACATCAGGCACCTAGCGTTGAAAATCATGGTCTGCTGTAATTAACTCTGATATACTTGGCATGAACTAGCATGCTATTTTTAAATTGCGAATGTTGAAAAAACAAAGCATAACAAATTGTATGAGGCAGTCAAGACAACTGAAATTAAGCACAGACATGCACTTCAAGTTTACATCCTTCCTCAAAAGACTGCCAGATGCAATGCTGTTACCAAACTTAAGAATTTGCAAACTTAAAACTTGTATGAATTAATATGAAGGCCTCTAAGAAATACCCTGTTGTAAACATTTGTATAAAAATCTTTCCTCTTTCAATCTTCTCAGTATTTTTTCTCCTTTCTTGCTGTCAACTTTGTCTCCTTTCTCCTGCTGCCTCGTTTTTACTTCTTGCAGTCTCCCCTTTCTGTCCTTCTGTCCCGCTTTCCTTGTTGCACTCTATTCTTTGTTCATTTCTTCCTGTGTCTTCTTAATATTGTATGCTTGTATTTCTGCCTTTCTATTTTTGCCTCATTTTAGTCTATACATTAAACATTTAGAATGACTTCTCTTCTATGAAAACAAACGCAATGACTTTTTAATCAGATATATATTGCAGTGGAGTTTTGCCTACTCTGTGTATTTAGATAGGCTTCAGTAATGTCTTAGAGTCAAGTGCCCTAGATAGGAAGGAATTATAAATCCTGAAAGCTCCTCTGTGGTGTTCTTTTTCGTTTGGGCCTTTTTTGGGGGTGCTTGTGGGGTTTTTTTATTTTTAAATAATGGCTGGATAAAAACCTGGATTCAGAGATTGTTCAAAGTTGATATATAGTTGAAATCTGAAAGCCAAGCTTGTTACTTCAGCCAGACTCTAGCAATTAGGTCTAAGAAATGCTAGGAACTGCACATTAGTCTGCAGAAGTAGCCTTTATAGTTGACGGTATTTAAATCCCCGTGTGCTATCAGGTGCATCATTTTTTTTAGCAACAGTCAGAATGCATTTGGTAATAAGAGGAGGAATTTGTCACTGAATACAAAGCAGTCAATAAGATCTTTTCTTATGTGGTTTGAAATGAAAATGGATGGAAAGATAAATCCCAAATTGTCAGGGGAACCAGTAGTAAGAAATACAGAACCGATCCATAGGAATACTGAGTAGCAAGTCACTATTCAGCCATTGCAAACTTTTAATTCCCTCACTTCAAATCGCCACAAAATCAACACTGGAGTAAAATCTCTGCTTTCCACACTGAAGCCACAGACTCATTCCTTCATGAGGATGTAGGCGTGCAGAGCAGAACTTTTGGTGTCTATACTTACAAGTATGACTCTCAGCTCTCCCTCAACTTTAGGTGCCAGGAAATCTGTAAATAGAGATATTTCTCTGGAATCTGAATTCTGATTACTGAATTTCTATTTCTGGGCCTGTAGAGATTTTTTTGTATTTGCAGAATGGAACCTGATTCATGCAAGTTGAATCTTAACTTGCAGTCCTACCTGGTCTGGTGTGCACCTATCATATACTCGCTTCTGTGCCCCAGAGGAAGCAGCCTGGACTGCTTTTATTTGAAAACATGTCCTGACCACATGTGGTTAATTACATTCCCTTTTTATTTAATGACTGTTCAATTTGAGTGTCCTACAAAGAACTGGAAAGCCTGGTTTTGTCAGTCACCTCAAACTGAGATGATTCCACACCACATCTCTCAGAAGTGCCATAAATACTGGCCTGAGAATGATATGGGATGGTGTCACTATCCACTATCCTGCTAGTGTTGTCCTGTTGTACCAAACATCTGTGAACTTCAAGCACCAATGAAGCCCTAAGAAACAGTTGTTTATGTGTGTATTATTTAATGCAGCTAATGAATTAACGAACAAAATATCAGGCTTGGGAAATTTATGTGAGGAATGTCTCTTGTGAGTAACAATCTTCCTTGATCTAAGTGTTTGATGGTGAGTGTGTACCTGATGGAACATGATACAACAGAGGTGTCGGACACAAGTCAGAATTCACCATATATTCATCCTGTAATTCCTGTTCTATATCAGTGGGGAAACAAAGGCAATTCAAGAGGTAAAAAGTCTGGCGTCTCTTTCTGTTTCTGGCCTCATATTATAAAATGGGGATAATACTTCCTCCAACCCGTTGCTCATCTGTGTGTATTTAGTTCACATTTTTCATTATGTTTGTGCAGTATCTATCTTAGCAGAGCTATGATTTTGTTTAAAGCCTGGGAGCTTCTGTAAAACAATTAATAACAATATTGGCTTATTTGCTTGTCAAGTACTGGAAGAACTCACCTTCTCAGTGCAATTGCCTTAGCCTTCCACTGGCTGTCTCATTTTAACTAAAATAGTCTTTAAGACTCAGCTTATATCTCAAACACTGCACATACCAGAAAGGGTTTTTTTGAGTAAGTGATTTATAACCCAATTTTCAAAGATGGCCATTAAACAGCATTTGCAACAGGAGTCTTGAATATTTTTGCATGAATAAATCTGAAGCTTCTAGCTATCCATCATCAGCATATTGCATTCAATACAGAATTATTAACTGTAAAGACTAGAAACATGAGCAAAATCCAAAAAAGATTGTTTCACCATTTCTAATAAATCATTACAATTGAAATTAAAAACCCTTCAGGATAAATAATGATTGCTCAGGCCATTATTCTTGTCTGTGTGGCAGTAAGAGTGATGTGTATTCCTAACAAACTGACACCTAAAATCTGCTTTTGGTTCTAGACTGCTATATTTCTGCTACATATTACTATTGCTGTGGACTGATGCTGTAAAAAAAAATCAGTATTTCGATGGACATAAACTCCATGGAGAGTTATGGCATGAGGATAGATCTTCAAAGTTTAGCTCAAGCTGATTTTGTTAATAAATGAAAACACTTTAAGGCAGGAATAATCACTTGTGTATCACAGCAGAAAACCAGATCAGTTTAATTTCTTGCTGAGAAGGATTAAAATAAATTACCAGGTAAACGATGCTTCCTATATGGTTATGACAACTGTTTGTCATCTGGCTAATGCTTTCTATCTTACATACACAGCATACAGAAATATAACAGAGTATGATTTTAAACCTGTAGAATTATATGAGTAAGAGATAAGTGTCTTAGTTTGGCTTTTGAACTTGTCATTTCATGAAACTGGTAAGATAATTTTTTGGGAAATACTATTACACAGCATTGGTACTACAGTCAAAGTCACAGAATCCCCTAGGTTGGAAGGGACCTTTTAAGATCATCTAGTCCAACCAATGGGGAAAAAAACCCAACACAACAACAAAAAACAAAACCAAACCAACCAACCAAACAAAACCAAAAAAACACCCCAAAAAACCCCACATAAAACACACACCACAACCAACCCACACTATGACACAAACAACAACAACAAACCCCAAAATACCACACCCCAAACAACACACAAAAAAAAAATAAAATCCAAAAAAACCAACAGCCATAAACAACACACCACCCAACACCAAGCCATATCCTTGNCAGATTTGTTGCCCTTCTCTGGACCCGCTCCAGCACCTCAATGTCTTGTGGTAGGGGGCCCAAATCTGGACACAGTACTCAAGGTGGGGTCTCACCAGTGTCGAGTACAGGGGGATGACCACCTGTCTATAGAATGTTTTTGGTGGATGCATGAAGAACTACTTTGCTGCAGAGTTGACAAGTTAAATGAATGTTAACTATATAAATGCCTTCCAAGTAAAGAAGGGCTGTGATGCATTAAGATAATGTGTAAATGCAAACAGAAGATAAGGTTGAAGAAGGAACTGTAGTACTCTCCAAGAGATCCACAAATTATAGTCTCTTAAGTATATATGTCATCTTAAGTATCAAAAAGATTGTGAAATTGTGCATAATGTCACTGCATAAAATTTTACCAATGAATTCCATACAGCTGTGAGAAATCAAAGTCTAAAATTTAAACATAGATAATAGCTTACATTTACACTTACATCATGCATTTATGCGAATAGTAACTAGAATGATAAACTAGATCTTTAGCTATCTCGTATGTGATTCTCTATTCTGTTAATCCTATTTTTTTCTTGATATCAAGAGGGAGGGGCCAAAATAGTTTGGTTGCTTTGAAGTAGCAAGGTAAATCTGTTTGGCAGAATGCAGTATCAGGTGTCTTATGCTCCTGACAGCATGGCACTCCAGATCAGGGGTTCTGCAAAGCAATGATTTACAATCCTATAATGCTTCTGGCACACACAGTACCTTAGGAATGTCATTGTGCTCTGTGAGTCTACCTGAGGTGTGAAATTTGGCCTCTTGCTTAATAATATGAACCAAAGACAACTAAAATGAGCATCATTAACTTCTTTGGAAATTTTAGAAAGCATCATTTGTAGTAGTATCAGTGCATGTGAATAGAATTGGAATAAAATCAGGGTGAAGGTTGGCAGGAACCAAAATGTGGACTTCTGTGTGCAACAGTGTAAGAACTGGGATTATTTTCAGATTTAAGGAAATACTCTTGTAGTAGATTCTCAGTCTACAGTAAGACATATATGTTATATTGTTGATTGCATTATGACACACAGGCTTTTTACACCAAAGTTTACCAAATCTAGCTGGATGGGAAATGCAGATGGTCTGTTTGTGTCCACAGACACAGTAATTGCATGAACTCTGTTGAATTCCATGTCAAATTGAAAAAAAAGAGCTACTGACTCTGCCACACTCTGCACACTTGCTTTGTCCTAATGGCACACTACCTGTTGCTAACTAAGCAGATCTAACTGGCAGCACTTTGCTGCAAGTCCGTTCAGCAATTTTTCATATTCAGGCAATGGGCTGTGTGCTCGTAGTCCTATGTTGTTCCCGTACCTTTCATGGCACACTGGTATGTGATCCAGCTTTCACCTACTTTGCTATTCACAGCACTACTTTGCCGAGTAGCAATTCACGTGCATGTTTTATTTTTCTACTCCTGTCTTAGGGAGCAGAAAAGCCTTTCATAAAACAGTATTTTTAGCAGTCCAAATTTAGATTAATAAACTTTCTGTCTTATAGTATGTGTAAAACTCCATCACTCTTCCTCCTTTTTTATATCCTTACCTGGGAAATGTATACCTTGGATGTAATTGTTTTTCTATGAACCTGGCAATGTTCAGGTCCTTCTGGCAGTTTGGCAGAGCTTTGTTCTGTCTCCCGTTTGTCGGTAAGGACTGCACTATATGCCGTGGGCTTGTGTGTTGGCCATTCCCTTCCCCTCACCCAAAAGAGCAGTTCTTCATCCTTCCTTTTTCTAAAATGGACTGCAGGGGGTTTGTGCAGCCTTTGAATTGCAGTGTGAGGGGAGTTTTCCACGAGGCACCCAGCACGGGTCTGACTGCTTCTCATTCAAGCCAATGTCATCAGTGTCACTGACTTCAAAAGGAGCAAAGTTACACCAGCCCTGAGTATTTCCAAAGAGCTTTTCCTTAATATTTTCGCCACCTCTGAGCATTCCTCAGCTGTACAGGGATCTGGTGGTCATTTTGATTTTCCACTTGCCATAGTTCTGGCATCACTCATCTGACATATATTTCATTAACATATTGGCTGGCAAATGGCACTTCCTGGTATTGCTGTCATTTGCTATTTTCTCAGCAAAAGACATAGATTGTTTCATGCAGTTTATATCTGATGTAAAAACTGAGATCTATAGAACAAGGTGAGCATTTTACTGCCTTCTTTTTGAGCATTCTATAAACTCCCTCTTATTCTGAAGAGCCAGAAGAGCAAAGAGAAAGTCCAGAACAGTGTCATAAGACTGCATGGCCATAGTTAGTTAATAGTCACTTCTCAGTTATTCTCTTTACTTACTAAATAGGTATGTAATTGCTTGTAGGAAGATGCAGATTTATGGGAAAGCTTGAAAGAACTGTAATCCTCCTAATTTTTTATTTTTAGTTTCAGCTACAGAAAAACTCAAACCCCAAATCCTCAGCAAATCTAAAATTTAGAGTAACTCCATTGCTACCAACAGCCTTCTAAAATGAAATGTTCATGCTAACAGTAGAATCTTTAATATTAGAATGCTGAAAAATTATTAAAAATTGGGTTTATTCTAAATTGGAAAAGAATCTTTTCAGGCTCAATTGAGATGCAAACGTGTCTGGAAAAAAAACGTGGTTGCAAGGTCACATCACTCAGGCATACTACACTGCTATTAGAGACACTGACAAATAACAACACATGAAAAATAATGTAACTCAAATAATTTTCTAAAGCTGCAAGAGATGTGAGGGATGTGCATGATACAGTGCAATTACCACTTTTGCAGTAAGGCTACATTTTGCTATTTAGTCTTCACCCGAGTTTTATGTCTCATACGAGAGGGATCATGAAGGGATCCTTGCTATCATATTGCAGCATTATATTACAGCACTGGTACAGCATAGACTTAGAGGAAGGGATGGAATTTGGTACCTCCTTTGGTAGTAATGAGGTTATTTCTTTTGAGTGCTAACCCAGAAAATCTGAAGAAAGTTGAGCTTTTGAAATATCATCGGATCACAGCACAGAGTGGTAAGGCTGTCATAAGATGACTGTGATGCCTCCTGTCCACACTTTACCTTGAAACTATTTTGGAAGGGTATGGTTTGATTTCCCTTACTTTAAGCTGAATTATCTTGGATTTTGAATAGCATCTAATGGGATTGGTATCAGCCTAAATGTCTTTAAGGACAAGTGACGGCAGGTGTTTTTTTGCTTTAACTTAATGTTGCAAAATTAATAGGTACAGACACAAAGATGCATCATCCTTCCAATAAGAGGCAGCACACAAAACATAATACTGATCAACCTCCACAGGCTTTAAGAAATTCAGTATTATTACCATACCTTTTCCCATGCTGTGAGGAAGGCTGAAGATCAAACACTTTGTACACAGTTCTGCAACTACATTAATAAAAGCCCCGGAACATTATCAAAAATGCATTTTCAGTTAATGCAAAAATACAGAAACACTACTGCATTACAAAAAGTACCATTTTTGCACACAGCAAATGTCCTAATTGCTACTTTTATGCGCTCTTATGGAGATGAATACAGCTTTCAAAAAGAAAAAAAAAAGTAAAAAAAAAAGTCAGGAATTAGGCTGTTTTGTTGGCATCCTACTTAGACTACTAATGAGCTTTGCCAGCTAGGAAAAATGAGAACTGATTTTACAAAAGATCTGTATGAGTAAAAAGAAACTGTGCTGAGATGTATTTTGACAATTTCCTACAGATGAGGCTAGTTAATTCTTGGCTTAGAAATAACAGTTCCCTCCAGTAAATTATGTCAATGATTTTTAGAGCAGTAAAATGTTTGTTCTCTGAATCACTTTAGGTGTCTGTTTCCTTTATTTTCCTTGAACATAAACAGCACAGCTTTGGAAAGAAGCCCAGGTCATTATAGATGCATTATATTGTTGCTAATGTGATTAACACGAAGTAAAACATTAAATGCTCCTGAGGCATTAGTCTAAATAATGAGATGACCAACTCTAAGTTGCCTGGGCTCACAGCATGGGGAAAAACAAAACATGTCTTGCACTTCATCTTTTGCATCAACATTTGAAATTTATCACATAGAAGCTGGTTCTGGGAGCAGCTCTGCGTATAGCCATGGCAAGTGAAGAGTGATGCTGGTCAAGTTAAATGTATGCTACAACTAAAACACACTGAGTAAACACTACTGGCTTTGCTGCTGAGAACTGTTGACAAGGAACCTTGCATGATATTTAATGTTGTGATATTCTCATTGAGGATGCTCTTTTCACAAGCTGTGAAAATCAGCTGCATTGCTTAAGTTCATATTTAATTCAGAGTTTCAAATATGCTCAATTAAATTCTGTCTGAAATGCTCAGAATAGCAGGAAATTCTATAGATTGCTTGACCCAAAATTGCATAAACCTGATATATGGTATATTGGAGAATATACCTTCAAAGATATGCTGTACAATTGTTTTAACAAAAGGTAAATCAAAATGGAATTTCTGGATTTTAAAATGGTCTTAACCATGCAGCACAACAGCCTTTAGAGCTGAGGTTACTACATTCATACACAGATACACTGCAGTTGGTAATCTGACTAAGTACTGGCAGGATTTTTTTCATGTTTTCTTGTCTAGAAGGAAATATTGCAGGACAGAGATTGCTCAGTTATCTGTAAGTTAGTCGCATAAATACAGAAAAAAACCCTGCTAGGAAATTAAAAAGTGCTTTTTAACCTTTATTTTAGTTATCAGTTTTCAGATCAGATGCATACTCATTAATTTTTGCCAGCTCCAGGCACTGATCTTCTTTTTACATTTGAAATTACAAATCAAGCTTTATAAAGGAAGAACCTGGGGAAAAGTCTCGGATCAAGTAAAACGCTATGTACTACAATAGAGGAGTTTTGTTAAGTTTTCAGTCTGATGTGTGCAGTGTCGACCATTATTACCTTTTCAGTTTTCATGGCAGAGAAACATAACTGCACGTTTATTTTGAAGTGCTCTTTAAAGCCACTTTAAATACAGCAGGATATACAGTAGTGTCATTTGCGAAGACAATGTTCTAAAATACTGCTAAATGGAAAATTTTTCTTTTGTAGCACTTTGCTTCTCAACAGCAAAGAATAAACAAATACTCAAAAAGTCAGCAATTTTATCTAGTTCTGTTATTCTACCATTAAAAAAAAAATCCCACAAAGACTACTTAGGCTCCTGATATAGTAAATATCAATTAAGCATAATAGTATTTTTGACAGAGAGTGGCTCTATGGTAGTGCAGGAAAAGTGTGCTCCTCTTCATCATAATGACTGTTTATGTTGTTTTTAATTCATGTTCTATTCTGCTATAGTCTTGGCCTCATAATTGCACTTTTTAGTTTAGACAATGCAGATTTCAGTTAATTTTAAATTTTCTTTTGCAATATAATCCTTCCTCCAGAAACTTGGTCGTCTTTGCCAGTTTCAGGCGGTGCATTTAGATCTCACATGGCTGTTTCAAATAATACTTAGGCCTTCACATAAAAACTTATTGTCTCCAAAATAGATTCTGATCTGCTTAAAATGCTAAACAATGCAAAACCCACCATGGCTATAAATGTGCATGTGTGCATGCTCATACAGAGACTGACTCTCTACCACAGGGGTTCCAGAAGGAAAAAATTCTTTCCAGTGCAGCTGGCAAATTTTGACCAGATGCAATCCATGATAGAATGAGCTAAGATAATTGTTTTTACCTTAGATGCTGTATTTATCCAGGATTACAGGAACTGTCCTTATTTCACAGTACATAAAGTCCCTTTCTAGAGTTCAGAAAGTACACTAGATACAAATGTAAGGCTTGTTTTTTCACTCTGGAATTTAGTAGTCTCACATTTTTAAATATGCATGACTTGGTAACAAGTTCATTCATCTGGAGAGAATAAGAGCTTAAGTGGAATGTAAATGATCCAGAAGCTCAGATCTGGTGCCCTAACGGGTGAAATTCAACTTATACACCTGTGTTTGTATTATGTCACGTTGTATTCAGAAGAATTTAGGAAATGCCAGGCACTTATTTTGCATTTGCAAATACTTATTCTGGGGAAGCAAAGGCTTCAAATGTCAACAGTAGCCTTTTCCTCTTGGGTCAGCAACTCAGCTCTGTGGCTACAAACCTCTTGATTCTTCTAATTCCATCCATCTCAAATCTAAAATGTCCTTTTTTGTTTGTTTGTTTTGTTTTGTTTTGTTTTGTTTTGTTTGTAAGAAAGTGGTTTGCTGTGGGGGGCTTTCTCCTAAACATGTGCCGTTTTGAGGTTTTTATGCTGCCTGCACCATTCCTTGCAAGCCATTTATGAGCACCCAAGAGGAAGGTTAATCACCCCCTTGTTGAATAGCATTTATTAACTGCGACATTGTAGTTAGGGTTAATAAACCACTTTCATTTTAATTAATGAAAGTCTGTGTCATTTTACAAGAGCATTTGGAGACACTCTTCAAATCTTCTAGGGTTTGTTTTTTATTTTTGTTTCCCTGTCTTTTCCTTATAAAGCCTGTGGCACCCAGCTGAAGTTGGCTGCCATTTAAAATGAGTGGAGTAGAAAAAGAGCACTGGGAGGAGGAGATAGGGAGTGTGCTGAAAAGATTCAGTTTTGTTTCTACTTGCGTTGCTTAGCGGTGTGTTGGGAGGTGTTTTGCTGCATTATGGTTAAGAAAGGGACTCTATTCCCATTGCGGTTTTGCCTCCTTGTAAAAATAAGAAAAAACTACTGTATGTAGCAACTATGAGCCAACATTTGAATTGAAGCAGTGCTGACAAAGAAAGCAGTAGCTTGCTCAAGATATTGGAGAGGCAAAGTGAGAAAGAAGAGTGGGATATTGCCTCAATTGGGGATCCCCAAAGCGTATTGTACTTCTGCCTACAGGCCAAGAAAATAAATGAATGTTATTATGACAACTTGGACCAGCTGTGGATCTGTGCTCGTTCATCCATTGCCACTCTGCTTCCCTGGGACTCTAAGTAATTCTCTGTGGCCAGTGACTTCAGGATATTTATGAATACACCGATGCTTGGTGTATTCATAAATATGTGATACCGCGACATTGTTTCCAGGTTCCTGCCTTTCTGAACAGAGCAAGAAAACTTGGTAGTTGAAAGGCAAGTCTAATGCTTAAAACTCCACATGGCCTGCACCCTAATGAATCAGTAAATCCTGAGAGAGACTACTTCTTAAATCTAAAGCATTTGCCTTGTGTCTGAGGTATAACATTGGGATCCACAGAGCGTATATGTAGAAGAGTTGAGTTGTAAACCACAGAAGTACTCTGAATTTTTTAACAGCCCTATAAAATGAAACTTTACAACTTTTCCTCTTGTTGAGAGAGAACACTTATTGACAAAATCATCAATAAATTAGAGTTTTTAAAAAGGGTTTTGTGTAGTTTTTTGTTAGGAAGATTGCTGACAGTCTCTTTAGCCTGGTATAACTCACTGTGGTAGAAAATACCCCAGGGAGCTTGCTATCTAAAAGACAAAACTGGGAAGGCAAGAGACACTGTGAAACTCAGAAAAGATTAATTAATTTTACATTTTTAATGTATCACTGCTCCTTTCTGGGGCATGCATCTTCTTTCTCCTATGTAAGTGTAATGCATGTTGAAGTATATGTAATAAAATGGATTGAAACCTGTGTCATTTGCTTAATCTAAATTAGAGAGCCTGTCACTTGTTTATAATTCAGATTTTCAATGTGATACCAAAATGGCACTCAGCCATAATGACTTGGATTTCAAAGTGATAGGGTACTATACGAAGAAATGCTCTGACAGAGAATCCAATACAATGTTTCTTTTTCCAGTATTGTATTGAGCAAAATAAAGGCTGCAGGCTGCTTTTTGGAATTAAGCTGGGGCAAACGGATGATTTTATTACTTATCTATATGAAGCATTGCAATACTTCTGGAGGTGTGGTAGAAGGAAATAATGCTACTTTTTCTTGCACAATGCAGAAAAATACAATGCAGTCCCCATGATTTTGGGAGGAAAAAATAATGATCTTTGCTCTTTTTAAAAAGCTTGATCTTGAGTAAATTAATGTATTATATGTGAGGGTCACTGGGTCAGAAAGCATGTGAGCGTTCTGTAGACTGCTGACTAGGGTTCTGGATTCTAATCTTTACACAGAAAATTACTGTATTTTAGTTGACAATTCATTTTACATGAAACAGAAACACTTAGAACCTCCCTAGAGAATATATTAACCACTAGTCTACAGAATAATTTTATCTCGTTTTCTGTTTCAGTTAGTTACAACTATTTTCTGCCTTTTTTTTCCTCATCTCACAGATACTTATGCAAACATGTGCAGAACTGGTGAGATTTGGGCTAGAATTCCTCCAGAAAGGTGGAAGAAATATACGTGAATCAAACAAAGCACAGGAAGCAAACCATCAGGCCCATACCACTAGCTGATGTGATGCAGCAGAGAAGAGGGAGAACTGAGCCTCTTCTCCTGTGTCTAAAATGAACACAGAGACTTGCCACAGCAGGAATCCCTTTGGGTGGAGATCAGAAAATGCCAGGGACTGACCAAGGTGTAGGAGATTCACACAGAATACCTGAACCTTCTTATGATTCCTGACCAGGTGTAATGCATATGGTCAAGGGAGTAGCAAAGGCATGTCGGAAATTCCAAGGTCACAGTGGATTGTGCCTTCTCTACTTGTAAGATAAGTTCAGCAAAGCAGGGGGGTTTAGGATTGCTGTTTTGGATTGCTGTTCCAGATATTTTACATATAGAACACTTTATATATATACTTTTATATAAACAGCTGTTCTATTTATCTATTTACATAGAAAATATCTTGGATTTATAAAACCCAGAATTTTAGATACAATTTCAAGATTCCTTTATATATTATTTTTCATTACATAAAAAAAATAGCATATCTCCTTGCAGAATTAAAAATTGCAGAAACCGATAATGTATTATTCAGTGTATTAAAATCAATTACATCTTGCTGAGGTACGATGTAGTTTTCTCATTTGAATCTCATGGATGTTCTGACTGGCAAATCATTGTTGGGCTGTTGCTGCACTGATAATTCACTATAAAAAGGCTATATTTTAATATAACTAGCTGTGTACTGAATTCTTAAAGCCCATAGTGCTATACAGAACCCAGTTGTTTAATATCTGCTTTAATTAACCTTTCACATTCAGGTAATTCTGGAACAATTTGACAGGTTTGTTACCGAGGCTGCCAGGGCTTTCTTTCCACTCAGTATTTTAAAAAAGAACAGAAATTTTAGAATTTCCAGAGGAATGTTCCATAAGAGTTTAAATTTTCAGGAAAGTTAAGTCACATAGTTCTCTTCTGTCACTAAGTTCCTCTGCAAACCCCAACACACCAACATGTGCTTTGATTTGTTTAGATTTGCAAGATTTATATCATAGCTCATATATGTATAAGTTCATTAAGGCCTAATTCTCTTCCCTGTTAGCACTGGTTTTCTTTTTGAAAGGCAAAGATATGTTTGGTTTTTTCTTCTATGCTTCACGTATACTTTGAAAATGGTATTAAATATTCTTGTGCTGTGTGAAATACTTGATAGCAGAAAGGAAAACCACAGGAAAGGCTAACAAAACCCTGAGAGACTGGGAAATTTTGGATTTTTTCAGACTTGAATGGTGTCTTAATAAAAATGAAATGAAAACTTTAATCCCTTCAAAATGAAACATTCATTTCATATTTTCTTTCTGAAGAAATTCCAATATTCATTGTCAAACAAAATGGGAGAAAAATGACCATACATCCTTTGGAAATTATGCAAACTAACAAATGTGAAGAACATACTAATTTCATATTCTTCTGGTTTTTGGGCCAGCTGACAGTATTGCGCAGTTCTTAAAATGTGAAATTCAGTGAGCTTCCAGGGCAATTATTTTGCAAAAAGCAACAGTATATGATCAATAATAGAGCGAGTTAAGTGGTATCTCGATCAATACCTACAAAGCAGAGATACAAGATTTATCTCAGTAAATGTGATCATTATTTTTTCTAGAGCCAGGATTTTGTACCACATATTTATCTTACACTTTAAAAGGCTCTCATTACCTTTATCTACCTTCCAATTACCCTCAAACAACACAGTTTTGGGCACATGCTTGAAGTCAACTGGGTTTATGCTTGGGCAAATTTAATTTTGGAGGACAAGTTAGATATTCCAAATTAATTTGGCACATTTTGGTAGAAGTAGAAAATCATTGTTTTGTTCTAAACTCCCAGATAATTAAGAAGTTCCCTACCAGTATTTCCAGATAGGTTTGTTTGATTCCTTATGTGTAGTTTTAACAACTTTATCATGTTGGCTGCTACATAACAGCTACCTTTTGTATGATACATTTTAAAGGAAGCAAAAAATGATTGCATGAAATGGAAGAAAATTGTTTTTGCGTACTCAGACATATCAAAGCAACAATATTTTTAATGATAATAAAAGAAATATTTTAATTGACACAAATCCTGCTGGAAACTATAGATTTATTTGTAATTTTCTGAAAATAGCTATAAAATATTCTGGGTTTTTGGGACATAGAAATTTCATCCTATCACTTACTCTTAGTAAACTGAAAGGCATGAATCTTTCTTCTTGCTGTGTAATTTTCTCTCTCCTGTACCAAATATTGTAGCAATTAAAGAGTACCTTTCATTTCTTCCTTCCTTTTCTGTTTTCAATAGCCATGTAGAGCTAGGTATGTGAGGTGGGATTTAACTGTCTGCCACATTAGGAGACTGTGCCCAAAATTAGACCCTGCTGGCCAATAAAGACCAAGAGAGTTGACAGCAGGAGTCAGGTACATGTCATACACAAGTCACAATTGCAATCCAAAAATCTCCCATCCAACAGCTGCCCAGGACTGCCTTTCACAGTTGGAGTCAGAAAGCCCAAGTCCTCTGTATTTTGGTCTTTTTATTTTGTTATCAAGGACTATCACAGCACAGATGTTTATAAACCTTGTTTAGTATCAGTCAGGCAAAATGCTATGGTGAATAACTCTGGGAGATCAAATGCACACCTTATCTTAGCAAAAAAGTACCTTGCAAATAAATGATAGGCATTTCAGCAGATCACTGTGATTCATTACCTGGCCAATTTCTCATTTTCAGACAGAAATGAAAGGAAATTATCCAATTTCTATTTTTATAATAACTTCCAATACATTTAATGTCCAATTTCATACTGCTTCTTGATTTATAGCATTTACCAGGCTAATCGTGCCCTAGCTGCTGCTATAAAGCACTGTTATATTAACCCTTTCAGCGTGGGTGTGCCCCCAAGAGAGTTTTCTTTGCTCACAGATAATTTCATGTGCAATGCTGGACATCTCAGGCTTTGAAGCAGATTGCATTTCCCCAAGATGTCTTTGGTGAGGGAACACCATATGATTTCCTGTTTCTTTTAGATGCTGCATACACACTCTGGGTATACATAAACTCAAAGACCACCAGGCAAAGGGAAAGTATCATATCTAGCAATATTTTTGTATTAAAAAAATAATCTAGTAAACCAATGTTTTAGTGTATGCTATAGAGCAGATCAAAGGGAATTAAGTGAAAAAACAGAATCTGATCTTACGCTCTCTGTGACTCATGTCACAAGTAATAGGTTACTGTGCAAATTACTCAAATGCTTAATCCCAATGATCTCTAATGTGCTTGACCAAACTTGGAATTGCTGATAGTTACTTGTAGTGGTGAGATGTCTTATAGCTGAAGCTAAAGCTCTGTCCTCCTGGATCACTTGTTACTCATCTACTGGTGGATAGAGAGTGACTAACAGCCATGCACTTTCCTATCCAAGTCAACCCTAAAATACTGTTTTTCTGTCATACCTGGAGCACTGGATGGGAACAAGGATGGGGCTCATCAGCAAAGCTATATATCTTGAAGATGACACTCCTTTGATAATCATGGGACAGTGCCTTCTCTGGGCACTGGGACAGACACTTCTCTGGGACAGACAGTCCTTGTTAGTTCTATTTGAATAATTTTCAAGGTGTTCTTTGCAATTGTGAAACTTATGTTTTAAATAGGAATGTAGATTTTGTGACCTGAGAGACTGCAACATAAATCAGTAACATCCTAATGCTGAGGAGAGTGTAGGGAGTTGGCACCATGTTTTCTCATGTATATGCAATCAGTGTTTGTTAGTTCAAGAACATTCAAACTATCATCGGCATAAAAGCTGATGGGCAAAATGCTGCCATTTAGTGTTCACAGGTGCAGATAGTTGGCCAACTAAGGACAGTATTAAATTTAAAATAACTGCAGCATTAATGGTGAGACTTGTTACATTAAATTACAGGTGTTTCTGGATTTCAGAGGGTTTCTTTTAGGATTTAAAAGACTTTCCAGGCAGAGACAGAGTGATCTCTTTTGAAGGTGTGTCTGTGTTAAAAAGAACTTGGTGAGCTGAAGTGGCTTGGCTGAAATTGGGCTCTCAACAGGAGTGTTTATTGCAACATGATCTAAAATACTTACTGTACTCTGGCTAAAGGGGAATATGACCGTGGAAACAAAGAAGGAGCTTTGTTTATTGGAGTTATTTCTGTTACTGAGAATACCAGTTAGACTGATTATGAGTATTCTAAAACCAAAACAAAATAATAAGCAGTACAAAGTGCACAGAAATATGATAGTATTTGAAAACACACTCCCTTTAATTGAGCTGTTAGTCTCTGTGTTGTGGTCACTCACAAATTACAGTTGAAGGTTCTTAGGTTGACATTCTGTTTTCAATAGTAATTCAACAGATTCTTCACTTTCGGTAAATTGTTTTCCAGGCCTCTTGAGGAAATATGACCCAAAGTAACATGGTTATAGAAGACAGAATGGTCCAAGGCCAGGAGAAAACATTTAATTAAACCTCTTTTTCTAAACTGACCTTCCTTCCTCTTGACAAATAGTGAAAAGAAAATGTGTTCAAAGGAATATAAGCATAACAATTAAGAAGGTTCACAATTATTTATAACTATTGAATTATAAATCATTTGAAGATATGAACACATGCTCTTGGCTGTTGAATTCAGAGTATCTCAAGGACTAGGTATGTTTCAGGAGGGATAATCCTTGTGCACTTATGTGAGGCTGAAAAAGGAAAGCTAAAATGGATTTACTCAGAGTAAACTTTCCACTTAGTTTGGGAATAAATGAGAAGCAGTAGAGATCAAACTCCCATATGAATCCAATTCATAACTAGACTTTAAGGAGATGTACTATCTTATGTTCTTTACAAGCAGAGCAGAATTTGGCAATGGAGTACAATATTCTGATGAGTCTCTTCCTAACCAGGCAACAGGATGCTTTTGGGTCATCTGAAGGTAGACACTTGTGTGACCTCTGCCTGAGTTTGCTGTGTTTGACCATCTTAAATCTTCAAATACCAGTGATGGGTGCTACCTGTCCCTTACCCATGCAGCAGACTATTGCAGATTGTGTCCATCCTCAGTATCTAAAGTTCCTCATTATTAGGTAAAGATGCAAAACCCCAATGTGGATAGTGATGGAAGAAGCCTTATGTAAGAGGAACTTTCACTTTAAAGGTGAAAATAAGCAGGTTCTGGTAATTGCTTAATCACTCAGAACAGTGTTGAATAATACCCAATTCTAGCTGTGTGTCCACAGTGCAGCAGACGCTGTAAATAGAGGCTGATAGGAAAATCATGAGTTTTAACATTGATTATGTCTTGTTTAGGTTGCTTTGAAGCCAGTTCATTTTTGACTAAGGACTTCTGTTTAGCATATGTTGTGGGACTAAGCATGGGGTAACATAGGAGTGCAGTTAGATCACCACCTCCCTCATAGACCTTTCATACAGATTACTACAAATGTGGTCTTGAAGAATATAATTTTGTGTTATAATTGATTTGACAAAGGAGAGTGAATGAAGATGGTACAACCATATGATGGTAAATCAGATCTTAATGCTGGCAGAGCTCAGAAATAGGTAGCTTCTTAATAAGATTCATGTGTCATTATAAAAAAAAAAAAAAAAAAAAAAAGAAAGCATAGATCTTTTTGTATAACTTGAAAATATAGTAATGTAGGCAGCACCATTCACCTTGTTTAAACCAGTCTGTTCATCCTTTCATCTACAGTACATCCTTCTTTGTTCTTAGGCTGTGGAAATGGAAAGTTCCAGCTCAGCACTTCCAGTTCTGAAGCCCTAAGGCTCAGGCATATTTTTACCACCTTGAGATGTCTTACCACAACTGTTGCCTTTCTAGATAAGGCCGAACTCTTTCCAAAGCCCAAAGTATTGTTTGCCTAGTTTCTTATTTAATTTGAAGGGTCTCTTCTGGGAAGTTGAAAGAACAACTTTGGTCACTTAAAGTACAGACCAAATCTGATCAAAGCTTCCCACTTGGCGGTGATGAGTGCTACCACTGTGGCATTGTGAACTGTCTTTCTGCAGCATCTCTTTGAACATAGCTGAACACAGGGAATACTACTACTACAGAGTCTGGGAATAATGAGATGACTATTTTTGTTACTGAAATAGTAGTGCTATATACTGGCCAAGGTCATATTGTTACTCCAGTTGCTCTAATAAAGTTCTGACTTTTAGCAGTCTATAACCAGTTGATAAAGAGCTGGGATAAACACAGATTCTTAGTCTAGGAACCAATTTTTTTTTTTGTAGACAGCCACAGCTGCAGGCAGTCACACCACAGAATGCCCACCTGCATCCCTTATGCCATATTCTGGTAATCATACACACTACCTTAGCCTTAGATATTGCACCAATGGATTAATGTGTTGGAATTGAACTGAAGGAACAAAAATCTTGTCGTCTTGAAAGATTAGCTTATCCATGAAACATTTTCATTGTAAAGGGATATATTAGCATTCCCAGTGACATTGAACTCTACTAGCTCATTTCCTATTGTATTCATTGCATTTGCAATATGGCAAAAGGTGGGAGTTTAGGAGTTAGCAGTGTTTTGATCTCCAACTTTTACACCATAACACTGAATAATGCTATAATTTTCTGTTTCAGATGTGATAAAGTCAAATAGTTGGCATTAATTCAAAAGCATTAACAGCTAAGACAGATTCTCTAAATATAAAAATATCTCAAAATTTGGATAAAGCCCTATAAAGTTTTTTCCTTTTCCATTTAGAAAATAGTACTGTAGCCATATCATAAGGAAATCTCCACAACAGAATCTGGTCTGATTATGTTTTATGGTGGAACTTCTAAAAGTGGAAGAACAAAAACTCCAAATAAAACTTTAAAAAGTTTCTTTAAAAAAAATCCTTTGCCAAAATAGCAATATGAGTTGGTAAGAAGTCCTCCAATTAGGTCTTTCTGCAACTTTTAATTCAAGTTCTTATATTCTGTCAGTGTAATTCAGTGAAGATTTACCATCAAAATATATTGAGTAAACCGCTACAAGGGGTGTATATTTGGGTTGATTGAATGATTCAGTCTATGAAAAATGAAGGACTCTTGAGCCAACTGTTTTGACTTTGGTGGTTTTGTATCAGTGAAAGACACGTATCTATGTGTAATCTGGGAATGGTTTTTCCTTTCTTTCATGGCTGTATATCTGCATGGGGTGTTACTGCAGGCTTGATCCTTTCAAATGGCAGGTTTTTTTTCCATGCTATCAACAATAACATTGCTCCCATTTTACGGTGGTCTACTCCTAGCCACTCAGCATCGTGTCCCATACGAAACAGAAAAGAGTCTCCACAGCAACACTGCCTTTGCCATGTACTTATTTCAAACAAGTCTGAGGAATCTTAATTTATAGGATATGAGAGATGTACTCTTATTCTTGTTACATGCATTACGTTGTTTTTTCAGCTATATTTTTTTACACTTGATACATTTCTATGTTTTGTGTTCTCAGAGATTGCTGACTACATTTACATACGCTGCATTTATGCCAGTGTAGTATGAATGAATGACTGGATTCTGTTCACCATCAGAGACCTTTTGGCTCTGTTGATACAAAGATAGTTTTGAAAGTGTATAGCTCTGACAACTTCAGGTTTAGTTTTGCATAGATCAGTGAAGAGAAATAGCTGTCAATAGTTATAAAGCTGGAATCTGAACAGTGAAAAGATTAGGAAGAGCTATGGGAAACCTCTAGAAATGGACCCAAAAGTTAAGGAAGATAATAGTCAAATATGAGAAGAATAGTTTGTTTTGATTAATTTCATTTCCTGGGTTGGTGCATTCTCATAGAAGAGTAAAATAATGAGACATTCCTGCTGAGAATGTGAGTTTGGACAGTCTTGGTCATCTCCAAAATATGTGCTATTCCAGGCCTCTGGCATCACTATACAGAGAGAGTTAGGAGGTTTGGAACAGAAGTTTTAGGTGAACTACAGATGGCATATTTTCAAGGGCAGCCAGACATGCAGACGTAACCAGTTTCTAAAATACAATGGCAATGGCCAGAAAGGCACAGTTTCAGAAGTTACTGTTCAATGCTGCTTAGTATTTATTTAAATAGAGAACAAAAATCTCCTTATTCCCTCAAGAACTGTTGCAAAGAGATTCATAAAAAGTCTGGAAATCCCTTGACAAACATTTACACAGGAGGTGATGATAAACAAACAGGACCTAATACCTAGCACAGTGCCTTTATAGGACATGTTTTATTAACAGCTTTGTATTTTTGCTCTGCCTCTCATGAGAATCCTTTATCCCCAAACCTCTCCTTGCAGATTTACTGTAAAATGTAGCTCTCTATTTTTAATCAGAATATGGGGAATGAAGGGAGAGATATATCCAAGAGCATTAGCAAGTACTACTCAACATTCTCTGAAGGCACATTTATTGAATACTTCAATTTGACTGTAAACTCATGCTTAAATAGCTATCTTTGTTTTGCTGTTGGTGTAGCATGATATTATTCTCATACACTGATGCAGGTTTATTCATTGTATGCCAAGAGCAGTATATTGTGGTCCTTTTACATGGGGAGTAAAGGTAATTTTTTCCTAGTTATAACTCTCAGATAAGCCAAAAGATAATGTATTAAGAATGTGGCTCAACCAATTCTGCTCTCAGAATGACAACAGATAGCACTGTAACTGTCTGAGCACATCCCTCTTTGCTCAGAAATGTTATGTTACTGTGCCAGACAACTGCAAACCTTTAAATAAGACTTGATTTTCAGAAAGGGAACACTCAACACTTCCTGAAACTCAGAATTTAAGATATCTGAAAAAGGAGACAGCTAAAATAAGACATTTCTGAAAATGCCTGTCTCATTCTTTTAGAACAAAGTTTAAAAACATTCCACTTTGCCAAGAATTTTAAGACTCCTTTTGAAGACTACTCTGTATGGGTAAATACACTAGGAAAACAATGAGAATGATTGGTATGGATTTCTTTTAAAGCTAGAATTTTACATATAGAGATACGTGGACATAAATTCTGCCATTAGCAGGTCAGATTTCCAAGGCTTTAAGAACCTTTCTTAGATTCAAGCTACGGTTTAAATGGGAACATACATTTCAAAGTAATTTGTTTGTTAAGTGTAGGGATGTAGAATTGTGGACCTTAATAAACGTGGGTGAACTCCTGGGATCCATTTAAGCTTCTTTTTACAAAAGCTCTCGGCATAGCTGGCCTCTGCAACCTTGTGAGATAGTTGAGTGATATGGCTGCATTAAACAGGAGACAGAAACAGAGCCTTATCCTGTAGCACATGGTTAGTTTTGATAATATATCTTACTGTATGTTTGGCAACAATTTGCAAGTGTTGTATAAGCCATACATATTCCTGGAATAAATCAGCTAGTTATCTCTGAAGACACATCTTCAGCTTTTCCCTAAAAATAGAGTGACAGATTATATTTACATTAAATTTAATTTTAACTGAAAAAAAAAAAAAGAAAAGAATAGCAGATCTGATGCTGTTGTGTGAGGAGAGGCAGAAGATTATGGAAATTCCAGTTATTATGGAAACAAAGATTGATATTTCAGAAGACTATCACTACTATTATTTTTAAGAATTGTCATTGTTTTATTCCCTTATACTCTGTTGATATATGAGGAGTCTTGGTCACCATTATGAGAATTTCACAATGTAAATTACAGAAAGTGCAATAAATCATTGAGACATAGTATAGTATGTAGACAGTAGTATACAGTAAGGCAGCTGTACAGATCTTGAATACTTTTACCTTGACTAACACCATAATACATTATGGTAGAGCAAATAGTAAATACATTAGCATTATTTATTTGTAATTTATGTTATTTTTACACATCTTCAACTTAATGGGTGATAGTTATTTATGTATATAAAGCCAAAACATGGGTAAGTAGGTCTGTAACATATAAACTCAAGCACTTAGCTCTAGGTTAAGACTAACTTGATCAAACTTGGGAGGTTAAGATTTGCATCTCCTGAACTACTAATAGGAACTGTAGCCGAGTCCATATAGCTAGAGTGGACACAAATTAAAATGTATGTGCATAAGATTCAATTAATCCAAATACTTTCAGAAATCACATGTTCCTCTTTATCAACTTCTGAATGCCTCCTGTTCAATTAAATGCATTAACTGCTGAATAATCATTTTATGATGAAATGGTTAATTGGCAAAAATAGCACACTCAGCTTCAAACTGATTTTTTGCTTGATCACTGTATTTTTGACTGTTCCTCTCTCTTGAGAAGGTTTAACTATACAGCAACTCATAGGTTACATAGGGAAATCAAGTGTAGTCACTGTGACCTTAAAGCAGCCATTCATATATGTTTCATTTCCTCTCAGTACTTAATGTTGATGTTGTGAATAACTTTATTTCTCGTTGTTTAGCTCAAATGATCCAGCACTGTGCTTTGCATTTGAACAGTGATAAGTCTTGTTCCCTAAAGCAACACGGAATCACACAGAAGGTTTCAAACTGCCCTAGGATGGTGCCTGATGTAAATTCACATCAATTGAACACTGAAGGGCTGGTGTGAGACCAATCTCCCTCTTCTGTACTTTCAGACATAGTTGCAGCATTTCACTGGCTTCAGTCCTTTATTCTATAATTGATGACAGACCAGCCCATCTCACTGAGTCTTGTCACAGACAGTCATGTGATCTTTGTACTCATAACACAGGTTCCCTTGCCTTTGTGAGCTGAATCCTACAAACTAGCATGAAAAATACAATCTCTCTTTTTTATAAAAAAAAAAAAAAAAAGTGGGTATAGATGCAACTCAAAATTGCCATCCACACACTGCTGCAAGCTTACTGTGGTTATTACACCAAGACAGACAGTGTAATTTGGAGCTGCCCCATAACTCTCCCAGCAAATCTGTCTGCTGGAATTCATACAGGTATCCACTTGCATGAATTACCACCACCTTGGAACACAACACCTCAGCAAATTTACTTAAAAATAAAATAACAAATTCTGGTAGCTAAGGACAAAATTCCATATCGAGGTATAATAAATTATAAAGACAGTTGAATATATTTACTATATATATTTAGTAGAAAGAGAAACCAGAGCATCGAGATACATCAGTAATTAAATATGTCTAGTTAAGGATGACCACATACTCCTAACTTATGAAGCTGTATGTTCTGATGTCAGGAATAAAGTGGGAATTGCAAACCTGTAAGAAAATCTATATTCCAGTTACAAAATCAAATTATTTGATTGGTAAATCTACCTGTCAGATCTGCTGGGATTGCGAGGTAATCTCCAGAGATGAGCATTTCAGATGAAAAATGACTGTCTGCTTTTAGTGTCTTTGGTAAAATCTTTTGTGCAAGGGGATAAAGAAAGAGGGACATATACAGGGAATAGTTAATATGAGAGTTATATCCCCACTTGCAGTCTTGTAAGCCTTTCCACCTCTGAGTAGTACATTTATCCAATTGAATTGCTTGTATTAGTGAAAGCTCTTGACAATGTTAATTTAAAAATTACCTAAAGACCAGGACAGGCATCTAGTGACCTAAATTCTTAGACTAAACACATGACTGCTGCCCACCTCGTTTTTCCCTTACAGTATTCTCAAAATTATTCCTTAATCTCCTATTGTAGTAATGCAAACTGATTTGGTCCACAAGATCTAACGAGAGTATTCCTCTGCACCTGCATTTCTGTTGGCATGTAGAGCAACTCTGTTGCTGACTGACGGTGAAAAAGTGGCAAGTCTCAGAAAGATGGCTGGGGGTGGCAGAGTACGTTGAAACTGTAATGAATTTGATTGACATTATGGGACATAAGAGAGGTGTCATGAAGAGAAATCAAACTGTCACAGAAATAGAAAGCCCTCGCATTGCATACGGATGTCTGCGTGTTATGTTTATACAGTACATTTGTATCATAGTCCTTATTTTATCTGCAAGCTTTTATCTATGGTATTTCTTAAAGCTCCAATTCAGTTATCTTCAGCTGGTATAGCAAAACTCTGACACAATGGCTTGTTAATTAGACGTAATTTTGTAAACAAGGAAAGCATATGCTATATATAGAATAAATGATAAGGCATTGCGAATTATAAGCCTGACTTGATACTGAGGTTTTCTTTTGTGACCTTATTCAACCATGGCAGTCTGTTCTAAATGGATTTTGAAGTAACCAGACCTCAGCAACAGCATTACACTCCTATTGTTAAAAGAGTGGCTTCAAAAAGCACATTTAACAGGACACTACATTTAAATTAGATATTCTTTATTCCAGCTTTCTATCTCCCTCTCTTTTCTCCCTCCCTTGTCATTCGTTGCTGTCTGTGAACGCAAGTGACTGCACATAATTTAAAAAATAATGTAGTTAAGGAATATTTATACAACAATGCAGAGCTGGAGAGGGACTCTTTGTTCAGGGAGTGGAGTGGCAGGACAAGGGGTAACTGTTTTAAATTGGAAGAGGGGAGATTTAGATTGGATATTAGGAAGAAATTCTTTACTGTGAGGGTGGTGAGGCACTGGAACAGGTTGCTCAGAGAAGTTGTGGATGCCCCATCCCTGGAAGTGTTCAAGACCAGACTGGACAGGGCTTTGAGCAACCTGGTCTAGTGGGCGGTGTCCCTGCCCATGGCAGGGCAGTTGGAACTCTATGATCTTTAAGGTCCCTTCCAACTCTAACCATTCTATGAAACTACGAAATCAGTCACTGAATGATGCACCAATGCAGGCTTAATGATGCACCCACTGAGGTATATTTTCTAGTATATTCATATTATAATTAGAAATATGTTATTTATGACATGTTCATGTAACAATTACATGTTTATATGAGGGCAAAATCTGCCTTTATTTAACAGTGAGGAGGACAGTGCTAACATTTATTCACAGTGTTTGAAATGAAACAGTAGTGAAACAAATTCTTAGGGAACAGGGATGGATCTGACCTAGGTACAAGCCCTTAATGAGCTTGGGAAGAACCTCTTCTTTGTGGTCTGGAGCCTCCACCAGGTAGACTAGTACTTCTGTAAAGCTCTATCAAAAGGCATAAATAAGCCTTAGAAAACTGTAGGAATTTTGTGATTGATCACAGTGGTTGCATTCTATTTTTAATACTGTAAAGAGAGTACTCACCTGATCTGAAGCCATGTCAACATTGGTGTTGTGCCCCCACCAAATACCCAGACTGTGAAAAACACAATAAGCAGGGTTGTTGTAAACATCATTTGTTTGGGTTGGGATTCTGTGTCTCGAATAGCCAATGCAAATGCTATTGCACCCCGTAAACCTGAAAAGAAAAGAAAAAAGACAAGAATGATGAACTTAATGTGATGGAGAAATAGAATTTTACTCTTTTCAACCCAAACCCAGTTCCAAGGGCAGAGGAAATTTTCTGACCACAATCATACTTAAAAAATGCTGAATTGTGCTAATTGACAGGATGGTTGTTTAATGCAAGTGCATTTTTGCAAAAGTGGACAATGAAACTACTCTTATACTCACATAATAATCACACATTTGTTTTATATCCACTGAATTCTTTGTTTTGAATAGTTGCAAACTAAATACAAATCTGGACTTTATTCAAGATAAAAAAGAAATTTATTCCCTGTATTGTTTTACTGATTTCAGTGAGGACTACTCATGAAATCAGGTGGAAGTGATAAAGAGGTTTGGTATTAAAATCTGTACCCAAATAGGCTACCCATTTCTTGCCTAAAGACATCTAGAAAATGTCTTTAAAATTTCTCTAAAATCTTCTAGTGTGCTAAGAACAGTCACAAAAACTATGAGTTAAGAACAATGACTAGTGTTTGAAAGATGATTTTAAGTATCTAAAAAGGGGATGCAGAATAAATGTAGATATTTTTAGCTCTTAGTGTACTTGAAATATAATAGTAGAATTATACACCTATAGAGACTGAATAAACAAAAGCTTACAAATGTGGAGAAAAGAGCAAACTGAGTTTAAAGAAATGCAACATCGGTTGTAGTACAACATACATGCAACATAGGTTGTAGTAAGCTACATAGGTCTTCACAGAGTGATGCATTTTAAAAAAGGGGGAAGAAAAGGCCTACTAATGCCTCCAGCCCTCAGGATGCATAATACAAATAATACTCTGTATTTTCCAATGCTTTTCCTTTATCTGTTTAAATTTACTTCATTGTTTTCTAAAAAAATAAATAATCCCCAAAATAAGTGTAGAGATCAAGGCCACTATAATTGTTCAACACACACAGAATCTAAAAAGTACTTAGCAAGTATCAAGAGATTAAACCTAATTATTAAACCTCTTGTAAGGCACTAAAGGTATATGCAGAATCATTTAATCAACTGCTAAAAAGCATCTATTTTTGGAGTAGAACTCTAAAGCTCTTTAAGATTACATAGCTAGAATGTGAATTATTTGGTATAGAAAATGGACAGTTTACCCAGAGAATAACACAAAGAACACACATTTTCTGCAAGGAATTACCAGACTGTAGTTACAGCTCTGTAGTTAAACCTCTGCGCTTATGAAAATAACACTGCAGTCAACAAGTGGTGTTGTTCTTGACTTTGTTTTTATGTAGAAGACATCTTTAAGTATGCACATGCTTTACTCTTTCCTCATGGGGAAAAAATATCAACTCTTTTTAAACAAGTATCTGAGGAGGGAGTGAACCTATTGAAATGGTCTTTCTCCAGTGGTGATAGTGTTAATCTAGATGACTAGCCCAGATGCAATGCTTAAATCATTTGTGGCTACGTTTTGGTGGGAAACAAATGCTGCTTTCCACAACTGCATCACACTTCTATGTGCAATATTGAATCTAGAACACCTCTTTTTGTAGGTGTTAATATTAAAAAAATAATTGTTAGTTAATATGCCATTAGGGCTCTCTACTGGATTGGGTATTTCTTCAGTTTAGAGAAATAGTGAGTGCCTTCACCGCATTTTTTCATTTATAAAATGTTCAACGTGGCCTATAAGATCTAATTCATTTTCAACTATAATTGTGTCTAAAGTAAAATATATAATCAAACAAAGCATTTGTTTCCAACTAAAGCAGTGGGAAGCAGGTGACTATAACCTCTGAAATATAAAGACAGAATGAGAAGCAAGGAACACTATTATATGTATCAAAACACCTTGCAGGTAACAACACAAATGAAGGAAGGGAATTTTGGTTTTCTGTAACATGTCAGTGAAAAACACCAACAAAGCGCAACTGAAAAATTGGCTCCAATGGATGTTGGTACCTCAGCTACACCTGGACAGAGTTGTGTGGTGAAAGAAAAATGCTCTGATGAACCATTGGTAGAGACTCTCTCCCTAAGAGCAGCTCTACATCTGTGTTGTGATCCTTGTGATCCATTGATCCTTTGCACTCTATCACAGATTTCCTACCACATTTTTCTGCTAGCCGTGCTTGACATTAGGTATTTATCTGGAAGAGAGATTCTTTCAATGTCAGGCCTCCAAAGAAAACCACCCCAAAGTTTAAGATTCAGAGGCCCACAGAATAGAAAAGATGAGTTCTTGTGTCATTATCCATCCTTTGCTCACACTCCACAAACACACGTGTCTCTGTCCCCAAGACTTTGAAGAGCCTTTGAGGGGAGTAGTATTTGTGGGTAGGGTAGAGAGAATCTGCCAGAAAAAGAGACTTCCTATATGGAGGTATGGTGTTTTGGTTTCAGCTGTAGTTCGCTGCTCTTTTCTGTCTCTTTTCATACCTGTCTTCTTGGAAAAGTTCACATTGACACTTCCCACCACCACGTACGTATAAGTAAATGCTGCAACAGCTGTCCATACACAGACATTCTTTTTTGGTTTTCTTCTGCATTTATGTTCTACCTTTTCATACACCATTGCTGCTGTAATGTCTGATATTAACAGCAACCACCCCTTTAGCACTGTGTCCCACAAGCCTCTGTATTGCTCACTTATATGCTGTAAAGAAGAGGAGAGCACAGTAAAAAGTAAATAGAGATATCGGAATAAGAGTGGAAGGTGCAGTACTGTATCTGTGATATATTTCCCTCCTGGTCATGTGGCAATGATGCCTAAATACCAAATATGTTCTTGTCATTAATAAGTGCATCTGGATCTATTTAGTTTCCTGAGTTTCCTTCCCTTTTAATTTATTTCCACTTAAAGGCATCATAGCAGGGTCTGAACTGAAGTGAGGCATTTTCACGCAGCGTAGAGCACTAGTGAATAGTGATGATGCCTTTTAATTTATGATGATAAAATATTTCTTTTTCACATGAGGAGAGACTTCAGGCCTGCCCATTTTAGCTGATGCTGAACTTAATTTGAGAAGCTCAGGCTTAATTATACAAGGACTAATCTAGTTTTGATTTACAATGGAAAATTATCAGTAATCATGATTAAACATAGTTGTAAAAGTGAATCCACTCTCTGTAATGTGTTGTTAGAGAAGGGGCATAAGCAAATGAAGAATGTAATACATCAAAACACTACGTAATCAATTTCCAAGCCCTAACCCTGCCACCTTTTCTCAAATGTATTAATGCTCCTCAAAAAGTAGAACTTAATGACTTCAGTAGAATTCATTGCAGAGTAAGGTATACTCAAATGCTAATCAAAAATATACTTGCCTGACCTAATTGTTTTTTTCAGATTTTGATATTTATGGTGATTATGGCAGTAAAACTCAGTAAAGCAAGCAGGAAATGTTTGGTGCATTTGGTAATGATGAGATTTACAAAAAAGCTAGCCCCAAATTTGTTGTTTTCTACATGTTAGTGTGAGATGCTGTGGTGAGTGAAGCCCAGTTTTCCTGTAATCAGCTAGAACCCGATGCTATACCAGAATATTGCTGCTAATCTTGTGTAGGCAATGAGTATCTTTCACCAAACTCAAATTCCATGCGCGCTTACTCATATCGGCCATGTGTCTCTCTTCTGGCAGTCATTCTCTTTGTTTTTCACTGGATACAGTATGATCAGTAAATAAGAATGTTACTGTTAACAGAGCACAAATCACAGTGCATATCAAAAAGTAGAATTACACAGAAAATCCACATATCCTAAGTGTTCTGTGATGTGTGAAGCTGCTGGTAGTGTTAGAGGCAGTGTATTGATTTACATGCTGGTAATGCTAATTATTTCTTTATAGTTTTGTAAAGATATTTTTCTCTACAAAACACAGTGTTTCTTTGAAAACAGTTAAAATGACTTTTCTGAGTATTTTAACATTTAAATTTTAGAAGTTTTCAATGCTACTATTTTCAGTCCTCTGGTGCCAGATTGTACTAGAAAGCTAATGTGTGAGCTCTCATGTTCAGTAGCTGGCTGCAGGCTACTTGCAGCTCTTAGTTTTGCAAAGAATTAAATTTGACTGGAGAAAAAGAGGACAGAAAACTTGAGGAACAAAGTATATTTTGGAAGTTTTTTAGTTCTGTACTTCATTTGATGAAAAATAAAAGCAAAAATGGAGATCAGAAACTAAATAACTAATGATATGAAGCTGTTTTTCATGCTGTTGTCTAGTTGGCCACCTGCTAGCTTCTCTAGAGTGATCTACATACACATCTTACACAGCTAACAATTGTAGGTGAGCAGGCGGTCTAAAAGCCAGCTCCTAATAGATGTATGTCGTCATCTCTCACTGCAATCTAGCTGGTCTTAACTGACATTTTCAGTGGTAGCTTTTAGCAGAAAGATTGAATGGATACAGAAAAGAACTACTGTGTTGCTCTCTAGAGAGATGGAATTATGTAGGCATAAATGAGGCACCCTGATGTGCAGTACTCCTGATGAGGAAGCTTGAAATGTGGTGCATTGTGTTTTACTTGTTATCTGGCTAAATAGATCAGTGTACATTGAGGCTGTCAATCAAGAATTATTATCTATAAAAGTTTGGAATAGTTTTTTGTACAAAACCCAAGAAAAAATAAGAAAAAAGTGGTGACTTTCTAAGTTTAGAAAATTATTTCATAAACGGCATTGGGGGATCTGTGTTACTGTCTTTTTCTGAACAAATACATTTAGCTTATGTGAGGTTTTTCCTAACCAGCATCAGAAAGTCAAGTGGAGGTATTTCTAGCTTGTGCAAGTCCAAAAATACAGAATCCTGCTGAGATTTTGGCAGTTCAGGGGATGATGTACAAATCTGAATAGAACATGGCTCCCTCTTCTGGATTTTTTTTTTATATTCTACGATGTTAACCCAATTAAAATATAAAAAAATCCAATCTAAACTTGGAAAATAAAGTACTCAAATCTCAGACTGGAATACATGTGCAAAGGTCTGTGGTATTAGAGTCTCCTAGTCTCATGTTTCAAAGTAAAACTGTTCCTGAAGTTAAAGGAATTGTCAAAGTTTGTGTCTGATTTGTGAATCAGTACTAACACCTTCAAAGCTTGGTATTATTTGTATACTGTCAGGTATATTACAGCTGCCTCTAAAACAACACAACATAAAAACATGGTATTCCCAAATTGCCATGGAAGTGTAGACAGATGGGGGACAATGTGTTGAAAGACTGGCTTCCCGGGTGGCAGGTTTTCAAGAAGTTAATTAAAATAGGTCTAGAGCACAGTGAAGTTGGTAAGAATAAATACATTATCTTCAGCAGCCTTGAAGAGACTAACTTGAGTTTTAAGATAATGACTTCTTTGTAATAGATGTGGCTTTATCTAGTAATAGATAACTATCTTTGTAAGTTGTTAAATGTGGACAGGAGAAATACCAAAATTGTACTTACCTGAAAACATCATCATGTGCTGAAAGTTCCTAGGAATCTTTTGTTTTCGACCCAGATTCAAAAGGAAAGAAAGTGGGTAAATGTTGCAAGCTCTTGCTACAAAAACTGCCACCTAAAATGTAAGGCATTGAGGAAAATAGTAGAGGAACTACTGACAATGCAGTTAACTTAAACCCAGTATTTTTCCAAAGTTATTTTAAAAGTGGAATTAAAATGAATTTAAGATTATCTTTCTTCATATTTTACATATCAAACCTTCTGGTTTCAGTTTCATTATAAAAAACTGTGCAGTGGCAGAGATTGTCTTCCCCAGACATCCTGGTTTTATATTAATCACTATATATCCCACTTCAATCACTTTACTTTTACTCATCACATTTATATTGCATGTGACTTCATCTTCAGTCCTTCAGTAAAATGTCCATCATCAATTGCAGAGATAGCATTATCTCCTTGAGCAGCGATTTGCAAAGAATAACTTTTGGACATGATTACTTTCTTCTTTCCTGACAATTCATATTGTCTATATCCAGGGTTCCTTGCTTTCTTTATTTTTCTATTGCCTTTTTCTTTGGAGATTTTTGAAAAATAAGTTCTTTATTGCTCCTCTGTGGAACGATCACAAAAGTTGCCCTAATTAGAAATATGAGGCTATTTCAGATTAAACAAAAAGACATTCAGAACTCCTTATATCTGCTTTTATCAGGTTCCATCCTCCCCTTGTCTTGTGACTCTTAGGGCTCAATTATGGCACTCAGTCTGAGACGTGCTGTGGACTATAGAATTGATGAAGTACTTGAGTGACAATATCCGGATGTATCCTATATGCTTTCCCAAAAGCTGCTTAGAGTTCCTATGGACTTGGGAGGACGTGCAGCAGCTGCTTCATGTGCCCTGTGTTCAGCTGTCCAGTGCAACGCTGTTGGTACCTTTGTGAGAGGAAAGGAGGGAGCCAGGTCCCTGCAGTGCTCTGCAACACAGACCCCATCTGGGGTGGTGAGTGGTGCTCTGGCCTTCACCTGCTGCCCTGTGCCAGGAGTGCAGGACACAGTATTGCTCTTGTCTTGGGGTGGTGGTGGGGTGCAATAGGCTCTTGGGGTCTGCTCTGCCAGCTAATTCAGCCTGTAGCCAAGGGAGCTGTGATGCAGTTCTTATTATTCATTTGGAAATTAGATATAAAAATACTGCAAATAAACAGTATGATCCCAACTTTCAAAGTTATTACAGTTCATCAAAAAGTGATAAACAAAGGGCTGCTGCTCTGAGCCACAAAATCAGTGTGAATTGTCAGTGTGAAAAGAATCAATACCGCTGTACAAGAAAGCAACAGACTTGGTGAGAAACTGTGGCAGATTTAGACACAGGCTTTTTTCCTAGTAGTCTTTTAGGCACATGATGGAGTCAATTATTCTGTGTACACTAGAGATATCAAATAGAAAATAAAACCATTTGCTTTTTAAGGACTTACTATAATTTAGGTAGTTTTAGGGAGTTCTGCCTCTGTCTGGAGGCAACTCTACAGCTTGTGGATCTGCACTGGCTCTGGACAGGCAAAAAGATTTTGTGTGCCTGCACCTGTCTCCACAGATGTGTCCCAATACACACCCCAATCTTCCACCCCACTTGTAAACCAGTGGCAAAAGTCCCCAGCTGGTTTAAAGCTATTTGTCTTGTAGCAGATCTGCAAAACAGAAACTGTCCAAAGATCGCATGCTTACCTGTTTACAGCCAGTTATTGAGAGAGACGTAATAAAAATGATTGCCTTGGACTTGACAAAAAATTGATTTTTAGTATTTTAGGAAATTATTAGTTTTCTTGATGACTTTTTTTTTTTCCACATAAATCACACATTCTTTATGTATATTTAAAAATATATATACATGTACATAGATACGGATTACTGTAAAGCAAAGGATACAAATGCACCAAAAATAAAAAGAGGATTGAAGATGTGATTTTCAAATGTGAATAGTGCAAGTCCCATGTAACAGAAGATGACATTCTCAGCCAAAAAGTTCATGAACTCGAACAACTTAAACAAGAGAGAAAGAACATAATTACAAATCATGTCTGTAACTGTTTATCACCAAGTTACCTTGGAATACAGAACTGCTTAGATAAATAGAAATCGCACCTATTTCAAGGGTGAATTTTAAAACCACCTGATTTTCTATATAGTACATATAGTCTATATAGTACTATATAGTGTCTTTTAGCTTTAAAAATTGCACTTGCTTGCAAGTTTTTCTCTGATTTGTGTACGAAAGTTTGACATAGACAATTGATAAAATATATAAACAGTCAGTAAGTTATACAAGCTTTGATGCAAACTGCAAGCAAGCAGAGGGAGTTTAAGTTCACTGATGTTTACACAGGTGAGCCTGGGATATGGCTCAGATCCTGATGCCACAGTGACTGTGCACAATACACTACTGGGCACGGGTTCACTAATGCCAGGGAAAGAAAAAATAATTCCTGAATAGACTTTTAAGAATCGGTGCCTTTAAAATACACCATGATCTTTTTTATTACCATAAATGTTATCCTGCAGATGAAAACTTTTATTGCACTCTATGGACATCAGTATCAATTACTCGTTTCAAACCAAACTAAGAAGACATCATTTAAACATTTTATAAAATATGCCCAAGATATGTGATTATGGTAGAATTTATTCTGTGAAAAAACAAGCAAAGCCAAAATAATCATTTGCCTTGAGGGTAAGTTCTTGATTGCATTTGCAGCTGATATAAGAACTAATAAAATAAATTTTCATATTTATCCACGTCTGGAAAAAATCAATCTCTGCTGCCAAAAAATGGCAGAGAAGAGTAAAAGTGACTTCTAAGTCACTTTTGGGTTCAGGAGTCTATGCTAACAAACCCTGATGTAAAATTAGGGCTGAAGTTTGTCAGTCTGCCTACAACTAGTAATATATCACTATTTGGAATGTTACTATGGAGATATTTTATTCATCCTCAATGGACTTACGCATTTTTTGTAATATGTTTGTGCTTCTAAAAATAAATATCCAATAACAGTGACTAAGATCTAACAAAAGAAAAATGAGAGCTGTCAGAATCATTATTTACAACAAATTTCAGAGGTAAAATGGCATAAAACTCAGTAATATATGGGAATATATTTTGGACCCCATGGCAGCACCATCAATTATCCCTAGCAGACACTCCATAGTCCCCACTCAGTGCAGGAATGCTGAACATCATGAAAACAAGCACAAGAAATATTTGCAAGTTAGCAGACTTCAATTATTTAACTAAGTTTAAATGAGAGAAACCAGTTGTCTGAAAACCTCAAAATATGGGATCTGGAAACCCATAGAATTATTACAATAAATCTTTGTGTTTCCATTTTGTGAACAAACTTGACCCCACTTTGTGGGAATGTCATCTGACAAGTTTCTCTAATGCTTTAAAAAATATATCAGGAGCGTCATGATAGGATTTATTTATCTATATAGATAAAAAAATAAGTTTGTGTATATATAAAAATCTTACAAGGGAAGAGTAGTGCTATGAGATGCCACAACTGCATACTTTAATTGTTGGGATAAGGTAAAGGTGCTCCAGAGATCTTAATGCTGAATGGTGTTTCACTCTTCATTTACAATATCTCATTCAAGATTTAAAGAAATGTAAAGTAGATCTACTGTTGATGCATTCTAGAAGCACAGTTTCGGAAACTAAAGTTTTTTTTTTTTCTGCCTACTTGCTAGATGATTACATCTGGGCTAGTTTCATTTCTTTATACAGCAAAAATCCAGTTGCTATTTCAATAGCTAATTTCAAGACCTTCCTTCTTATGCCAGGTACAGCCATGACATGGTCTCTTAAGAACGATTCAGCTCCTTAGAATGGTAAAACTAGCTTGTTAACTTCATTCAGTCTTTTTTGTTTGCCATATAGTTTGCTCTCTCTTTTAAACAGTGTATCACTCATATGACACGTTTATTCACTGAGTGCAGTGCAGCTTATTCACACTTCTCATCCTGAGTTAACAAAAAAAAAAACCAACCCAAAACCCTAAAATGTATTAACTGTGTCAGAACTAGTTATTGTCACAAAAGAAGTGATATCTGAATGTCTTTTCCTGGAACATGGCGCTTGTAGATATAATACTTACTCTCTGTCCTCGACTTCACTTTTATCCCTGTGTTCAGTATAGTGTTTGATTCAGTGTTTTTTCAGTGCCTGTGTTGTGTTCAACAGTAATACAGAGCCCATGGAGATACTCCATTAAGCACTTAACTGTCAGTGCTGTGCTGCATAAATCCCATCAGAACAAAACAATTTATTCTAAAGAGATCTTCTGAAACTCATGTGAAGAAACAGCTTCCATAGAAGCATTTTTCCAAATAGTCACTATTTTAAAGATGAGATGTTAAGACCTTTTGATGAGAAGCACAAGAATAGGAGGAATAGGTTTTTATCTGGAATTCTTAATTTCCTGGGAAACTCAAGATGTTCCAAGACACCATACAAATCAGATTCTGAAAAGCATCTGGTTTTGTCTGAGTGGCCATGGGCCAGGTCCACTTTATGTCTGTGGTTTGCTTAAATGCCACTCAAATAATTCCCTGATTTTGAATAAGGGAATCTTGTAAGTGGGATTACTTGTATGAAAAAAGGAAAAAAATAGTTAGGATAAGAATCCTAGATATTGAGACCTTGGAAATATTTTGTATATTGTAAATTGCCTTCTCTTGCCTCCTGCATAGACAACTAATCTCTTTCTACTGTAAACGAAACTGGCATTAAAGTGCTGATATGCTGCCATTAGTTTCCCTAAGGCTACCAGAAAATTATACTAGAAACCGTTTTAATATACATATACTAATGACATTGTTTCTGTATAAAACTGAAGAACCTTATTTGCAATGTGCCATTCCTATCTCTTCATGTAGTTTATAAATCTGCTTATATAAATCTGCTTTATAAATCTGCCTTAAAGTAAGGATTGTAATAAATCATTAGTGTCAACACATTGCAGAGTAGAGTATTAATTACAAAAACACCAGTTCAGAAACAATCCAGGCACTCAGTTTATGTCATTAACTCAGTGAGTTACTATAACTGGTCTTTACTTTGCTTTGGTTATTTTCTCTGTAAAAAGTGGTTATTACAAAAAATTGATATTTAAAATGTCTATTAAAATCAACATAATGTTTATGTAGTAAACCCCACATAATTCACCAAGTATACTTAGGTTTTCTACTACTCTTGGCCATTGTAAGTACTGTGAGGGACGTGCAAAAAATCAGTATAAGTTGGGATGATTTTCTGGAAAGTGGTGCTTGCAGTTCAGTTCTTACTGGCAGAGGAAGTAAGACTCAAGCCTTAAGGCTTCCTTTAGCCCCCAAGTTTATCTTATACTAAGGTTTTATTTTCACTCAAGTGAAAAATTTTACATGATAAAAAACTGTATTAGTTTTATCTGTTGAGCAGGATAAGGAAAGTGCCTTCTTTTTTCTTCTCCCTTCCCTCCACCCCCACAGTTAAGTTCAGGCCAATTAGAGAATCATGCTACGCCAAAATGGGGTTTGCGACTTGATCCATTTTATAGAACTACTTAAATTTTCACTGAGTGCTAGAGAGATTATCTAGCTGAATAATTAGTGCACTTGGAAGATGGAATACACTAAGTTCCCATCTCTGCTGAAATATACATACAATTCTTTAAAGGAGCAGCAAAAGGAGAAAATGAACAAAGTCTATTCCACACCATCCTTGTGTTGGGGAGATGGAAACTGTAGGATTTCTCAAATTCTAGTATTTTTAGCAGCATTTTTCATCACAGTGGAATAAAGTTAGTATGAGAATACCAGGTAAAAGCAGAATCACAGTGTTCTTTCATTTCCAGGGAATAGTGGCAGTACAAGCGTATTGGCTAAAAGCTGAATTACATCCACAACTTATTACCAGCAAAATTCACCGAATTTTACTCACTGATGGCAATATTACAATCTTTCATGTGATTTAAGACCTGCTGAAGTAATGTCATCCACCTCTAGCAGGCACCCCTGTAGTTGCATTGATTTTGCTACCAACATGGAGGAATGCCACCTGCCAAGGGGTTACACCTTACACTGATATATTCGTGTAAGGGGAGAGTTTCAGTAGTCCAACAGCAGCTAGGAAGCTAGGATGTAAAATTGATTATACCTTTTAAGAGAGATTTGAAGGTGACAGAGAGCTATTAATATCCTAAGCACTCAATGTTAAGTGATGGTTATAAAATTTATTATATTTGAATAATGCTATTTAATTAGAACACAGCTATCAAAAATGTTCCATGAAGTCAAGGGTATTGATAAATCAATAGCTGATGAAAATTGCTTTTCCCTTACTATTTTGAATTAAAATGCAGTGGGAATTCAGACTACTGTAATTTTTCTGAGATTGTAAAAGCCTTTATTATAGCCTAATTGCTTTATTTAATCTTTTTCTTTTGATTAGTGGTTTCAAAATCACAAAAAGAAGGTTTGAATTTGAGCCTCTTCCCTGAAAACCATTGTACAGCTATAATGAATCTTCACAGCACAGTGATATAAAGCTCATTTCTAGAATAACATGCTTAGATGAAAGAATCAGCAGAAGTATCTAGAATATAAACTTGTTTATGGTGCTAATTTTGATATCTAAGCTGTAAACTTACAAGCTCACCAGCAGAGATTCTTACAAGATCTTTTATATCCTGGGGCAAAATTCTGGCCTTTTTTATCAGTAGGCTTTTCTTCTGAATTTAGTGAATTTCACCCCAACAGATTTATGGAAGGCACACAATAACTTTCCATTTCCCTACAGGACTGCAAGGTTTAAAAGATCTATAAGGCCTGAGGAAGAACTGGGAAAGTAAAAGGAAAAAGAAATACAGAAAACAGCAGCACCAAGGGAGAGGAAAGGCCAGTGTTTACACAGTATGGATTACTCTTTCTGGCATAATCTACACACCACCACCAAAGTTCAGTTTAGGAGAAGTTTAAATACCGGCACAGAATACAGTAAGGAAAAAATGTTGGCACTGGGCAACAATGCAAATCCTTTTTATTAGTAAAAATGGTGTTGGCTTTGCTGGCCAAAAGAAGTTTTACCCAGAAATGTTGAAAATTGGGCAGCTGAATTAGACTATTTTCCTTGTTCTAAACTACTTGGAGCAATGAAAATCAGAGGGAGAATGACTTAAAACGTAAAATATTCAGAACTTTTGTAAGAAGGTTTTGCCTCAGGGGTGAATGGAAGCTTAGTTTGGTTTCTGTTTACAATGAATCTGTCAACATCAATGATTACAAGATTCAAATTAACTCTCAGAATTTTTTATTTTTTTTTTATCAATTAATTGACAAGTAAGTGAATGTTCAAAATCTAAGACTCAATAATTTCTTGAGTGTGAGACAGCAGTAAAAACACTGGTGTGCACTTGTGGTAGCATAGCCACATCCAGAGCCTCATGAGAATTTATATGTTGCCTCCAATAGACTTTGCATCTAGTTGCAGAAAAATTAATTGTTCTATCATTAGTCTTGCTAAATTGTGTATCAGTTGTTAAGAGAGGGAACCTTTTTAGATCACTGTCTCCCTTTCCTGGAGTACAACCAACTTTTGCTATTATACAGCGGGTCTTAACTTGTACCTAAAAATAACCCAAGAATGATACCTTAAAGGAAGATGCCAAAACCGAGAGGAGGAATCTGTTGCTCCCACAGTTTGTCATCTAAGTCATTATTTGGTTCACAAGATAGAAACAAGCGTTTTCAAAGTCCTATTTATTATAAAATCCTGAACTGAGATGTTGCAGGCACAAAGGAAAGAGGAATCATCACTGCTCTGTTGTATCAAGATAATGTGCTCAGGGATTATTGCAGTTAAAGCTCCCTCCATTTACTTTAGCTGAACTGTATTATTTGCTGAATCTTCAGGAAGATTCCCACTCAAGATGGGGCATAACAGATAGTAGCTGGAAAATTCTTTGAAGGGATATAAAGAACTTTTGACTGGTCAGCAATTAATAGTGGTACTAGAATCACTGTGTTTAGGGAAGAATTTGGAAATTTTTGGGAACATTGATGGCTGTCCCATTTGCTGATAAGAGGGATAATTATGGTAATGGAAAATGAAGAAGTTATGAACAGCCTGTGCTGTCTAGGATTAAGCTGTTATTCTTATAAAGGTGAAATCCAAAAATAAACTATGCATAGCAAAAAAAAAAAAAAACAAAAACAAAAACCAAAAGAACCAACCAAGAATTAAAAGCTTCAAAATACTAATAACACCAATAAAAATGAAGCTTAAGTTTTTGACCTATTCTGAACAACTTGAAAGATACTTTCTTGGAAAGCATCTTTCTGGGGCAGTAAATAACCAATCAGGTGGAAGCTGGGACATTATGCACTGAGAATTAAGACCTATTTTGAAAAGTAGTTAAAAAAACAAGCAAAAGAAAGAAATATTTTGTAGCTTTGCCAAAGCCAATTTTGGTTAACAAAGGAGAATTAGATGCTTTAAAACATGACTGTTCTCCTCCTGGTCAAAGAGAAATAGTAATATTACCAGCATAATCTATTTGCCTTTTAAACTGCAATGAAATAATGGACCTTTTGTGTTTCTACATTTATGTTAGAAATAGACAAAATGCTGCTGATTTTTCAAAAGTAAAGCACAAAATCAATCTCATCTTCCTCTCTTCACCCCTCTCAAGTGTTTTTTTTTCTGTAACTTGTCATCACAGTACTAACCTCAAGCGATCAATTCAATTTCTAAGGTGTACAAATGCAATTTTTTCCATTTCAATTTGCTGAGAGGAAATATTCTCTAATATTAATTGAAGTAAGTTCATAAAAACAATTTCCTTCCTTGCCAAGTTTTGGGTGTTGGAAAGAAATTCAGTTACTCTGGCATATGAGGAACTAGTAGCCGATATGAGGACCTTTAAGCTACCAGGTACTAAAAAAGAAGAAGGATTCTTATGATGCCTGTCATGTCTTTTCCTTATGCTTTTCTGCAAGAGTCAAGACTGCAAAAAACTACCTGATGCTCATGACTGAGATCTCCATTTCACTGCAAGTCCAGCACACTACAAGACATATACTTGCTCTCTTTGCACCCGTTCTATATATTGCAGCTTCTATCTACTGATATTGATGCTTCCCTTTACTGTCTGTAAAACTACTCCTGTGGAAAAATGCTGTGCAACTGTAAATCAGGATAGGCTACTTCACCTTAATCGAGAGAACAGGAGCAGTATTTCCATGTGTTTTCATCTTCAAACAGCTTCTCTGTCTCTTGATGTACGTTGCTATTCAAGAATCAATGATTCATTTGGACAAAAAGACTGCGAAATGTGAATAGCAACTGGTTTTTGTGTCACATTTTTTGTTAAGTATTGGAGTACATGACTTTTCATATCCAATAGTCCTCTACACTTGAAGATATAATCTAGAGTGCATACTGTATGGAGATGAGATAAATAAGACACAGAATGTGAGGGGGATTTCCTTGAACATTAAGTGTGAAAGGTTCGGTTTCTTAAATAGAGAAAATGCCAGACACTCACTGGTGAACTCTTTTTGAAAACAGTACAAAGGACCATCTTGTAGGAAAAGCACAGGAAGGTTGTCATCAAATACAAGTCAGCTTCAAAGTGGCTGCAACCTTGGTACTTCCACCGTAAGTAAATAATTGCCTGAGGTGAAGAGCTGTCTAACACCCTGCATGTGTATCTGTGAAACACATCAAAAAACTGCAGATGAAAGATAATTGGAGAAGATGAAGCTAATTTTAGAGAGGAAATTATCAACACTCTTTATATGTGCATTTTACATAGCACAGAGTGCTTATGTGGGCATATGTGTATGTCTGCATACACTAATATATGTGTACAGAGCAGTGGAGATGAGTACGTAGTATTAACAGGGCGCAGATTAGTAATATCAAAGCTACAAAAGCTACAGCAGTTGGATATTATTAGGGTGCAAAGAATGAAAGGTGAAAGCGTGCCCCCAGAGTAAGTGTACACAAACCCAAAGTGAGCCTGTGGCTATTTGAATTTAAGTGATAGTTTTGTAATTAATCTCAATGGGGTAGGTGTGCATCTGGCTGTAATGTGACTACAGCTGAAACCAACAGAATAGGAGCTGTTGGAGAGAGGATTGTAAAGGCTCCCTGTGTTTTCAGGTCTAGTAAATTACTAGTAGTCTACTTGATGGTGTTTTACTGATCCCACAACTGATATCAACCAAAAAGAAGAAAAAAAAAAGGAAAAGATGCACTGTAAACCAAGCAGAAATCAAAATTCCTACACCTTCAATTGTACTTACATCTGAGAGCTCACAACACTATTTTATATAAAATTAAGGATCTGTAATGAGAAGATACAATTAGTCATTCTTTAACGCACCTTAAAAATAGCCCCTGACAAGAATCTGTAGGAAAGCAAAAGGTGGGTGGAGTAGGGAAGTATCATCTGGCACCTCATGCAGGGAAATGATTTTTCCAGGAAAGTAGTAGTTACTACACGGGTGTGTGCTTCTGAGGATGCTGAATGTCTGTTTGGAATTCTCAGACATTCAGAACTCTTCTCAAGTTCACTGGAGGCAAAAGGTGGTCAACACCCCCCTAAATTGGTGTGACTGAAGGAGAATTGAAAGTCTAAAGCTTGAAATAGATGCTCAAACTTGCATGCTATTTTCATTATTTTACGTGAATGAAAGTAGATAGGTACCAAAACGTGTGGAAAGACAGGGGACTTATTTGAATCCTAGTCATGATTTAGGCATTTAATCTGAAAGATTTTGACAAAAGGCTTTTTAGCCCACAATTATTTCCACAGACAGCACCATGAGAAAGAGATGAGCTACACTCAGCTGTTTAGTATTTTTTGCACTGTGCTACCATTTTGTACAAATGTCTCTTTTGAAGGTAGAAAATGCATTAGTCGTGTAATGGAAACAGAGCTGTGTAGTCACTAAAAAGATGGGAAGCTGCCAAGTGCTTTAGGCTGTTATAGTCCCTTTATTTGCACGTATTTATTTTCTTCTTGAATCTTATTGTGTGAGAATATTAGTGTTAGCTACATATTTCTAAAAGTTTTTAACCAGGGATTTTGTGCAGATCTTTAGCAGATGCAGAGTTTTTGCAGATGATATCTCTAGAAAGACAATTGTAAGGGATCAGCAGTCATCAGCAAGAATCCCGTTATAAAAGGAGAGATAAAGGAAAGATATTTCAGATTGCAAGAATGGATCTTTGTCAACAGCAGTTTGGTGATGTCAGAAGTCCCACAACAGCTCGGATTCCTTAAGGCCTCCCATTGCCCCAAGATTCTCTGGCCCAGAGATTCTCTGGGCTTTCCCTTTGCAGGGGAAGCAGAAGCCTCAAAACATCAGTGAAGCTGCCAGCTCCCAAACCACGCAGGCCTCTTCTTTTGAGGCCAGTGCACATTCATGACAAAATGTTTGATACTCTATAGATGCCCCAATGTAACCTAGCTAACCACCCAAGAAATAACTGTCTTCATGTCTTTACCAAACACAATGTCCCCACAGTAAGAGCAATTACAAACACATCGACACATACTCATGCAAGTGTGAAGCAACACAGGGTTATAATAAAGGAACTCAGCATTAAAAACTATGTAAACCTATTTGCCTGCTAAATTCCCTGTGCTCCAATTTAGCGGTATAATGTACTATGAATAGAACTACAAAGCAAAGGATGTTTTCTAGAGATTCATTCCATAATTGGAGAAATTATCAATAAATCCTGTACTAATATCACCCAAGCAATAATGTGAAGTGTCAGTGTTTCAGACAGAGTTAGAGAGAAGTGTTGTAATTGGGACATAACTATATTTTAAGAATCTGAATGGTTTTAGCTATATTTTTGTAATATTTGCAATCTCTGTTCTTTATAGCATAAACCAAATCTCATTGAAGTCAGGGCTTTGGTTCATGACCTAACTCCATTAAATTAGTTAACCTGTATGAAAAATGAAAAAAAGACTTTAATGAAGAATCCTACCCTTATTTTTTATCTCTGCCACAAATTCTCAGATGAGAGAGTTGAGACTGACTAGATTTAAGGGAATGTTGTAATTGTCAACTTTTACAAAATGTGAAATTGAGTAAGATAGAATTTAAAGTAAAGGTAACCATCTATAGTCTGTGACGTTAAACTGCGCTCCACTCTGTTTCAGCACTCTATGTTGGTGACATAAGAATATGTTCATAGCCCAGGATTTTGGTTTGCTTTTTCTCCCTATGCGTTCCATAGTTGCAGTAATGAGGAAGGCAGCAATAATTGGGAAGGGACTTGATTCGACAGCCGACATGCTGAGAGAAAAGTCTCTTGACAAAACTAACTGTGCATGAAACAGAGGTGGGGGACAAGGCAGGATCTTTGCATGGACCCAAACTTAAAAACTAAGGGTAAGTGATAGCTACCCACATTCAGGAGAAATGTTTTAGAGGTCACTCTTCAAATCTTTTGTGAGAAGATGAAGAGAGACGCACTACAAATTGTGCAAAGTAAAATGTCACAATCTGCATAGTTATATACACCAGCTCTTTGGTTCTGCAGTAGCTTACATAGGCTTACATAATAGAGTTTGACTCTGTTGCACAGATGAAGACATACGAGAATCTCATTTATGATTCAGGGCACCTTTCAAAGAAACTACAGCATGTGTCTCAGATTGGAATTCTATTACATATTTCTCCATATGCCAATGAGATTTTGGCCTATAGGTTTTAATTCAAATTGGTATATGCTAGCTAACTGCTGGCATCTGCTACTGTGCTGTAAAGAGTAAACTTTAACCTTAACAATCAAAGAACTTTATTAATATTTAAAGAAAATGTTTAATGTTTAAACAGATTGTAAAAACTTTAATGAAGCTATTTGGAAACTAGTTTGCATATGGCATTATACTTCTTAGCCTACCAGCATCAAAAATGACATCATTTTTCAAGCAGATGAATTTCCCTGAAGAAATACTGCTTTTACTACAGTTCTGAGTTTCTTCAGGGTACGAATTACATTTGAGTATGTGTATTTTTCAGTTCCTGTGCTTAAGCCAAATGAAGGAAAGTTATTTTCTTTTGTTTTTCATAGAAAATCTCTTTTTCATAGCTCCAAAACACTATTTTTATTCATGGGGGGTGCATGTGCAAGATACTAGAACATGGTATTCCTTACAAAATGCTGCTGACAAAGGGACACATCCTTGATGGGACCCAATGAGGTCAGAGTAAATCTGCACATTCTTAGTTAAGGAATTACTAAAGCAGGTATACAAAACCAGAAGAAAAATGGAGATTAAAGAATGAAGTATAGAACTGAATATTCTAATGAGATTTCTCTATGTGGACGCACAATATTTGCAGTATATTGGGTAAGACAGCAGCTACTTGATGATATAAATCATAAATTATGTGGCTAATTACTGATATGCCATAGTTTTAAAGTCTGCTGTTATCAGTTTATTTGTAGCAATGTTTCCTAGTTGTTTACCATCCGTCATGTAGCTCACAGTTAAAAGAGAGGAAACAATTATAGCATTTCCACATAAATTTGAGGGGATCTACATGTACAGAGGCTGCAGATTAACATTCTTTTAGCATGGTTAAGTAATCAGGAACATCAGTCAGATAATGAGGGATTTTGTTGAGAAATTCAGATTGAAAGACATGGTAGTATACTCTTTTCACAGAAATCAAGATTTTCTTGTGTTATTTTGATTCTTGTTAAACCCATACAGTAAGCAGCTTTAGCTTTCTTTATAGCATTATACTATTCTACAGGGTTCCATAAGATCTTATGGTACATCTGGTCAAACAATGCATCTGGAACATTTCCAATCTCCAGCTTTTTCTGCTAAACACAGAAAATAGCTGTGTAGAGAACTGGAATTCATTGTACGCTTCCTGTCAATTGCAATCCATTTTAAAGGTAATAATTATTATGAGCACCATGCATGTGGTGCATATTCAATTAGAGATAAGAAGGCAATTTATAAATGAGGGCAGCCTTTTTGTAATGGACCCAGTGGCTCTGTAGAGATGCATGGAGTTAGCAAGCTATGATGGTCATACTCAGGAGTCCAGGGCTCAGCCAGCATGCCTGTGACACAGCTGGAGCTCATTAGAGCCTCAGCCATGAAAACTGGAGGTTATGAGGGAAAAGTGCAGGACAAGAATAAGGGGTTGCTTCTCTTCAGGGTACTTCAGCTAGAGCTGTAATGATAGCTAATATTAAGACATGTAAACTATTGGACTTTTAGAAAGATGTAAAACTAAAGATCTAAACTTCTGCTGTTTTCATTATAAGTTAGGCATCTTAAAATTGGCAGAAATTTCTACCTACAGTTTCAGGTATCTATGCTTAACAGACACATGCTAAATGCACCATAAGCTGTTCTTTATCTTCTAGTTTTAACTCTGTGCTTACAGCCTTTTTATGTCTGTATAATTTTCTTATCTTGGAAAGAAAAAGAACAGAGACATTTCTACATCCTCCCCAATTGTTTTGAACAGCTGCAAAACAAAGGCTTTGCTACAGACCTTTTCTCAAAAAAAAAACCACAAAAAAAAACCCAAAACAAAAAAACCCTGGGTAAAACATAAGAAGGTTTTTTCTTAATATAATTCATTTCCAGAGTCTGTACTTTTACAACAGCAAAATGATACTAATACCATTCCAATATAAATAAATCTTCACAAATGGTATTTTATTTTCTTATTCTTGTTAGCAGAAGTAGCTGTTCTTCATAGCCTTCTACTAACCATTGCAAGATGGTCACCTGGACTCTTTGCTAAGCAGCACTGTCTGAAGCCCCAGTCTATCACTTTTGAGTCTGAACTTGCAGGGGTTCAAGGAGGTTGGAAATTAAGGGGGGTTTTTCAGCTGCAGATAAGGAACCATGAGACAGGAGACATCAGAGCTAACTTTCATGCTCAATATCAACTTAAATGGAAGAAAGTACTTTATGCATGAAACCTGTTTAATGCTAACTTAGAAATTCAGACTATTGGATCCTTTAGGCAAGAACCTCTTGCATACTTTTTGAAGAGCATCAGACCCGAGTGTCATGTATTAGTTAAAATAAATTTCCAGTTTACCCTCAGATAGCGTATTAGTTGTCAAACGTGTTATCTTAAATCAGACAACCAATGGTGCTATTTACCGCAGAAGATGATGAAAACACATTCTAGTATGAAATTTTCCTTCAGGCACTGTGATTGTAGTGTGCTGGAAGAACAGATTTCTCATGCAGAGCACATATGCAAAGACTGATTAGAATCTGGTACTGGTGGTAACATTGTTTGAAAGACAACTTTATTTTCTCTGTCTTTCTGTCTGTCAATCATTTATGTGGAAACACCTGACCTCTTGCAGTGCCTTAAAGGTCATTTTTTCTCAAGTAGAGTTCCTCAGCAAACCACAACAGCTGCCAATTAGGCTGCTCATTTCAAAAGGATGTGAATTATATTTTGTGGTGGTTGCTGCTTTGCTAATTATCACGGATATTTTGCTGTAAGTAGGGTTTTCCTCAGTCTAGAAATACAGTTGAATTTTTTAAAAGTCAAGAGACTGAATTGTAAGAGCCATTATATCCTGACATTTGTGTGGCCTTTTCTTCCTAGAAGTGTAAACAATTATCTATAAACAATCCAATGTCTGATAACAGAAAATAGTAGGCATTAACCAGAGATAAATTAATATAGGCCACGTGCTTTAGAAGTAAGCACAGCTCTGATTGTTCAGTCTCTTAAACACAGGGCATGCATGTGTCCCGTGTGACTGTGGAGGGCTTAAGATAAAGGCAATAAACCCATTTCATTTTGTGCCATTGATCCCTATGATTTTAGAAGGCTGCTTCTCCCCAATACAGTATTGGGTGCTCAGGATCCAGAAGGGTGCCCCTTGCACACAGCAGATTGAGGCAGTTTGGGCAGTAGTAGCAGAGAGCCATCTCTACTCAGCTGCTCCCCTTCTCCCACTGAAAGATAAAAGCAGTAGATGCAGTTCCTGGCATACGACTTCAACAACAAACTCAGGAGGAAATATTTTGCTACTGGAGCATTCTTATGGAAAGAGCTGATGGAAGAATGCTCTAATATAGTCATTGTAATATTCAGGTGGACAGAAAAGCAGTAGATTGCAGTGATGGTGCTTCATTTGGATGCAATGAGGCAAACCCCAACTTCAGCCTCCTCTGTCTTGAATGCTTTTTCTACTTAAAGTCTATATGGAGGCTATTTAATGACATATCAGGGTCAAGAGACTATAATGATTTGATTTACAGTTTTTGAGGGATTAAAAACCTGTATGTTTCATGACTTTTGACAGCCTGTTTCAATTAATATGGTTAATTAGCATTAAATTAATATCCTTACACACACAACCTTTTTACACCAAACTGTCTTTGGAATACAGCTCAGTTTATGATCCAGCAATCAGTTGATTGATCCCTAGCCTGTTCCCCTGTTGGAAAAAAATGTATAGCTATATCAGAAATGAACTAAGGAAATTTTTTAAAACTTAATGTATTTTCAAGGGATTTCCAGCAGATATTAGATCTCCTCTACAAAGGGATGGCTTTTAACAGAGATAATGATGTCTGCTTTGTAGTGTAGAGATTAAAATTTGAAGCAGTCAGCACTATGTCCATCAGTGAGCAAGGACCAGGCACTAGTCTGAACTTTCAGTTCTTCAGAGTAAGTTATTTTGCTGGCACAGTCCTAGTAAGACTACATGCTTTGGTAAAGTTACTTAGAATTTATTCAGCACTGAGTTCTCTTATTTTACCTTTATGCTGTTCTCAAGCTTGTGTAAAACCTTGGAGGTGAAGGGCCACTGAAATCTTAATGTGGTACCTTGTGTGTACTGCACGCCCAGTGCAGCTGAAGAATCAAGCAAAAAGCTTTTGTCTATAAGGCTGGTGTTCCCTCAAGAGTTTACTCTCAGGATCAGCAAAAAGTGTAACTATTTAACTAGTAATGTGGTTAGAAAGGCTATCGCACCTCACTTGAGAAAGCCACCCTCATGAGGTTGCTAGAGACAACTATTTCAGAGGTGACTATGTAAGCAAGGGTTAGACTGGTGGAATGAATGGAGACAGGCAGGGCAGTATATGATATACCTCCCTGATGGCTGGCTGGACATGCTTTCCTATTCCTTCTAGTAGTAATTCCTTGGCTTTACTTCCATAGGTGATGTGTTTCAGAATTCTCTTTCCAGATTTCCAGAATGTGTCACTTGCTGGCACTGTATTTTGTCTGAAAGCAGAATTCTCCGTACCCTTGCACACTATTCCAAAGAGAGGCATGTTCCCTGCTGGTTTGTTTTTTGTGGCTGCTCCCGGGTGTTAAAGGAACATAACCAGAAAATTATATATGTATGATGGATAACATTTATACCCATTAGAGAAAGTGAGAAGCTTCTCTTAATACTTCACTACTAGGAAATTGTGCTGGTCTTAGCTTGGCATTTGAGTGAAAGTGGTAGAGGGCAGAAAGAAAAAAGTAGCAAGAAAGGTCTTCTCTTTCTGTAGAAAACACAGCATTGTCCATGCATCCCTTTCTAGAGCTGACCTGTAGGGATTTACAGCCTGCCTGCTTTCAACAAATCAGTAATTTCTATTTATCTAGCAGTACCCTGCCCAGCAATTGACTGACTTGTAGCCAGGCAAAACAACTCAGTGCATCCCAACCCAACTGTACCTCCAAAAAATCTAATGTAAAATCTGAACTATACTGTCCCAATTTTGAGAGGCAACTGTTGTTTGCCTGCAGCATAACATGAGGTTATATTAGCAGCTGTAAATAATTCTAGAGAAAGCTGCACAGAATCAAATAGCTTTCGATCAGGTCCTAGCTGCTTCATCTTCTCCTTCACTAAAGATATATTGGATAAATTAAACTTTAAATGTGTGAAACTCAGGAGCACTCTTTTTGACTTAACCTTGTTGCCACGGATGGCAGTGTCAATTTTAATGGAAAAATCACATTGACCACTATGATGACTTAAAAATAGTGCCATAAACCATCTTTTATTTTGAAAACAAACACTAAAAACACACAGAGAGAATGGATATAAATACTTAGTGAGCATAGAGATAATTAGATTGAATGAAAACTCTAAGTCTTTATTATCTTACTTTTGACAATGTTAAAATAATCCATTGCTTCTGACAAGATTTGTGTTTCTTTATACTTTTTGTAAGTTTCAGTTGCTTGAAATCTTATATTCCTCTTTTATGGAATGTTAAACCGTGATTGAACGCACAGGGACTAATAATTACATGGCATCTTTTAAAAGTCATTCTTAATAGAGGTTCTTAAATTCTCATTTAAGAACTGCAGATTATTTTTCATTTTATATCAATACCTGAAGAAAATTATACCAGTCTTTTCTTTATCAATTTTTTCTTTCCCCCACAAATGATGAGGTATTATGAAAAATGCAGAACTCGGGATCGTGTCCAGAAATATCACCCCTGTCATTGTATGCTGAATTTTACCATCAAGCTATGAAATATTAACAGCCAATAAAAAATGCAAATAAAATTATGCAAAGCAGGAGAGAAAAAGAATTTGCTTAGAAACAGCCAACACAATTTCACAATCTGATTTCCAGTTTTAAATCTGATTTCCATGTTTTTGTTAGCTTTAGCTTCAGCCTTAACTCGCTGTTTTGTCTGTGTGCATTACAGTTCACCAGTCCTTATTGAAAGATCTGTCATATTGTAACAAAAGAGAGAGACTGCTTTGGAATGATTCTATAAATGAACTTAAAAGCCCTTGATTTTGGTCAGTAATGAGTAATAAAAATTACTTAAATTGGGAGCAAAACCGTCTGTCTGAGCAACACAATATTAATTTAAAATGCACTGAAGTCATATATGGTTACCAAAATGCCAAGTGTGTGGCTTAGTAAATCTGCTTGAAGAGAATTCTTTGGGGGGAGAGAAAGAAAGAGGCAGTGCAGGTCTTGCTAGAAACAGTTGCATATGAAAGGGTAATCTTTGGATTAGAAAATAAATTAGAAGAATTCAAAGCAATTTAACAAGTTTTTTGAACCATATCATAAGGGAGGCTGAGGATTAAGGTCTTAGGGGGAAGAGAAAAACAGAATAGAAGGGGTGCGTAAGTTTCATAGCTCTATAGAGAAACGCATAATCCCTTTTCTGTGTGTTCAAGGGTAGATTCAGTTTATTTTCACTATTTTATTTTGCACTTTTGAATGGGAGGGAATAAAAGAGTAAACAGGGACAAACCCAGCATACAATTAAACTAAATGTTTGATAATTCTGTAACTGAAAAGGTTCACTTGTAATTAAAAATACCACAGCCTTTCTTTCTCTCTCTCTGATCCTATACATCACTAAACCATGCAGATCGATCCCTGAAAAGTCTTGAATTCAAATTTTAACAGTTATATGCAAAGGTAGTAATGGCATATGTAATTCAGTATTTCTGCAAAATAGAGACAATTTTATAGTAGATATAAATGTTATCCCTTTATGATACAATTACCAGAGAAAGGTTTTCTTCTCTGCTGGAATACTTTTCAAAAGCATCTGCTTTTGAAATCGAGAAGGCTTATCCTCTTCAATAGCAAATACTTTATCTGGAAGTACTCACCAGAAACTCTTTTGGGATTTAAAATCTGGGAGAGTCTGACAGTTGAACTGACATTGTGGCCAGGATTTTTTCTATCAAACTGATGGAAAATTGGATTGTTGATTAAATTGAGATATGCAAGAAGCTATGACATTTTCCACGTAAAATTTCCTATACTTAAACAGAGGAAGTGCTGAAAAAGGTACCAGATTGCATCATGAAGATCATAGTCTTGGAGCATATGTTTCCATTTTGTCGTAGGAGAGAGATTTTCTACAACCTGGTTCTTGGGACATAGGAGTCAACATTAAAAGGGAAGAAAGATGCATTTAAATGACTTCACACAGGATGTAAGTCTAAAATTACTCCTTGTGCTGAGTATTTTGAACATTGTGGTGCCATATATCTACTACTCAGAACAGCCCCAATTTTTAAAAAAATACTTACAATTGCACTAGTCACCTATTCAAACAAAAACCAGATGACCAAATTTCTCTTGTCTTTAAATGCTAGATGACACAATGGAAGAAAAAAATCCCACTCTTTCTAATTATATTCAAAGAATTGTTACTGTTTTCTTGGCAATGTCTCTTGTCTTTCCCCTAACAAAGACATGACCTTTTTCCTTTGCATTAACAGAATCCCATACAGCTATATTCCAGTATCTCTGTCTACTCCTTACACCCATTGAAGACACAGTCAGTTATTTGTATGTCCTACCTGTTTAGTTCTCATTTTGGAATCTGGTGACAGATTGTTGTAGGTATAATGGGCCTGTGTAACTCCGCAGAAAAGGACTGCAACAATACCTGAAATTCAAAGAAAAAACAGAGTTAGCTGCTTCTATGTTTTTACTTACGTTTGTCAGAGTGCTTCATAAAAAGCTAATTAGACTGTGAACAGCATTTTGAAAAAAAAAAATTAAAGATATTTTTAATAACAGCCTTTTTCAAACAAACCAGATTTTTTTTTCTTTGTTAAAAATCATGAAGGTCTTGAATTTTCTACTTAGTCCATCATGCATTCATAGCATTTCCACTATTGTGTGTTTGGCCAAAAACTGTAGAAGATTTTCTTTAATTAATACAGGGTAATATCTGACCATAATCTGACTGACAGTTGGGCAAGGCTAGCATAATTGTAATATGAAAGACTTAACACTATTTGTAAATTTTTTCAGGGAAAGAAAAAAATAATTTTGTTGCATTTAAATGGTTTTGAGAGTGCTTAGTACTCAATGACTGCAACAGGGTAAAGTAATTTCTGTTTGTGCCTGATAGTTAGCCATACTATAAGCAGTGTGAGACAATGTGCAAGGTGGACAACATCCCTACACGTTGCTTAAAAGTAATGCTCTAGCAGACACAGGCTGCATTGCCCAGAACGACTATGTCAGTGACTGTAGCCGTGTGGTAGCCTGTATACTTCCCAGCTTGTGGAAGGTCTTGAGGAGCAGGGCATCAGGTTTGCCAGGCATAATAATAACTTTGTATTACAGTGATATTTGTTATTTTTGAATACTTCCTCCCTGGCTCTGGTGCTAACTCGCTAGCATCATCGATAATGTCACTGAAATGCAGCATTATAATTAAAGCAGCTCTTAAGATTGTAACTGGAATTTCCTATCAGTGCTGGACACAGATAAGGCAGAAACCCATATGGGGAGGAAATGGAAAAGGAAAAATATAAGTGTCCACCAGAACCATATGTAAATACCTATGGAGGAAGAAAGCTCTGTGCTTTTCTTAAACTTAGGGCATGTCTACATAGATAATTATATACGCAGCAGCTCAGGGCTTGCTCATGTCCATTCCAATCATCATTTCCCTGGAAACCTCCACATGCATTTCCTGAAGCATGTGGAGTGTGTGAGTTCTGCTCAGTTTCTAGGTGCCTACCACATGAGCAATGACCGGGTCTGCAGGGAGCCAGCCTGCGGTGCTGTCGCTGCATGCCTGTGATCTGGGGCCTCACACACAGCCAGTTTTCCACCACCTACCCCAGAGTGCTTTGCTTCTTGTGCCTTTCAGCCCTTCTATCCCCAACCTCCCGTCTAAGAGCTACAGCATGCCCTAATTAGCATTTTAGTTCTGCTTTCTCATGGGCTGCTCTGCAAATTGTTAGGTAATTTTTAGCTCACAGGCTGCTGGTGTACTGAAATAACACCGATGAATCCAAGGAAACACACTGAAGCAGTAAAGCAAGGAGAAAGATACCTGTCCGGATTTAAGCAGTATCCATCCTTGCAATGTGACTGTGCTGCAGCTTTCTAGGCATTTATTGGGTTAAACTAGCATAAACTGAAACATAGAAACCAATTGTACTGGAAATAAAGAGCATGAAGTAGATCTGTGAAAATAATCCCAGCCTGTGCCTCCTTCACTCTGGGATGTGACCCTGGGCAGACCTTCCTCCAGCTTCTCAAGGATGGTGACCCTCCTGAATTTACAAAGGCCAGTAAGAAAAGGCTCAGTAAGGGGGCAGAATTTACTGTGCTGCAGGCTTTAGCCCAATATAAAACAATCTGCTACTTCAAAACGAATAACAGAAACAAGCCAGGCTTCAAACAGTCCCAGGAAAAAATGGATGGTAAAGTATGCAACAAGTGTCAGCAGAAAGTGTTGTTGGCTCGATAGGCTCTTGGATAGGCTTATTAAAAATTCTAAATGTTTGAGTTTTAGCAACATGAGGGTCCTGGAGCAGAGCAAAATATCCTCCTCCCCTAAAGCATGGTATAGATAAGGAAACATGGCAAAGTAACAATTTAGACAATGCTGAAACTATTACATTTGGGAGAGTGTGTGCAAGTGGGAACAGCACATTGCCACATACCAGTTGAAGTTAAACCTTACCACCTCTTTAACAAGTTTCTGACTCTGAACTGCCAACCATAAAAATATTCTCCAACAAAGTCCAACTTTCTTTACTTGCAAGCCTCTCGTTTCTGTGAAGGACTGAGGCCTGGCATTGATATGCCTTTGATAGAAGAAAAAGTTATGGAGTAAAAAATTCTGAGATGGATTTGGTACAAGGGACAATGGCTATCAGACAAAAAATGAGAAAGCAAATCTTTTTTTCCCCATAAACCACTATGGACATTTTCTTTGCTTCTGGGTTCTCCTTATATTGTAAATTTACCTGTGCTACTTCTGCAGAATACAGTCTCTGCAGCCAAGAGAAAATGCTCTGAGCTTTAACTGATGTGTCTTTAGTTTTTAATATTTATTTTCTTATGTCTGTTTTGATATTTATTTTTTTGAACTACACTAAGACTTTTTGTTGCAGTAAATAATGTGGGGAGTACTGAGATTGTCACTGCTTAAATTCATTCCTGTTCATGGTTTTGAGGTCTAATTGTCCTCTTAAATGTGTCTAGGCCTTTTTTTCTGTGCTGAACTTATCTAGGGAGTTTAACAATTCTCAGGGTGTTAATAATATGCAATGAGATACTCAAACAAATTTCAGTTAAAAAATATAACCGATGGGTAATGTTGCTAAGTATCACTGGCTCCAGGCTCAGTAGCAGAAATGGAGATAAGAATTTCTGATTCACTTTCTTTTACATGAATCATCATCATGCCAAGTCTTGCATTTTTAAAATTGACTATTAAATTCAACTATGATTTTAAAATGCTTTTTGACTGCTAAGAAATGGTTAATTATGGGTAGTAAGAGAATCAAGAGTGACATGAGGAATAAAATGGCCTAAGTCTGATTTTACAATAGGAATAAATGATCTGAACCATGCAATTATGCAAGTGTAGAAACAAGATACTCTGTTTCCAGGGAAGACCAGGAGAATGCAATGCAATATTTCAATTGCTACAATTGAAGGCTTAATATGCACCAGCCATGCCTCTCGCAATTAATACTTCATTAAGAGGCTTGGAGAAAATTGTTTGTAATGCATTTCCACAAAAATGATTACTTAAGAGTAATGACCAATTACATGTTAATGCAATTACAAAGGAAAGAGAAATACTTAAAGAGGCAAACACAGGACTTTTAGCTAGAAGGAGGAAACAATCTGGATTTCTTTGTAGGACTACTGAAGCTGGATTTTGAAGTTAGCTGGGTACCAGGATACAATGTGAACTGTGTATGGCATATAAATCAGGTTGTTGAATTTTTGCAGGCTTTCTTTCACAGAGGAACAGGTAAGACCAGGAATGACAATACTGGAATTGTAAACAAAAAACATTTATGAGATATCAGAAGGCAGATAAAGGGGGATGGTCCTTTTATCAGTTCTTAGTGCTCAGTGCTTTAATTTCAGGGTGCTGGAGACTCAGGTCACTTTTTCAGTACTGTTACACTGATTCATTTTTAAGTGGCAAATTTAGCAATTACTGAAATACTTCGAACTACAATTGCTGAACAAAATGCTAACCTAAAGTAAACAGGGAATGTTTTGAGCTGAAATGAGTAATCAGTTATTAAATGCAATACAGCTGTTTGTGTCTATAAATAAAGTTATTGAAATTTTTCACTTAGGATAAAAAAGGAGAAACCTCACAGTAAAATGTTGATAGTCTCCAGTAAAGTTTCAGCTGCAGCTCAACCTCTTTGAAGAGGTTTTATTAGAAATAAAAGCCTACCATTTTCTTTGATATTTTTGCTCCATATATAACAGAGCAATAGTGATAGCTTATCAGCTGCTTATACAGCTAGAGAACTTATTCTTACGTTAGTTTTGCTGAATACTTGTAATTACTTCTAGGACAAAAGCTGGCAATATTAAAAGATAATATAGGATAAAAGGAGTAACCTATCTTTAAAAGTACTTTGCTGATGATGCACAGTCCGTTGTCTCAGTGGAGGGCAAGGATGGTAGCAAAGACATGAGCAGTAGTAATAGGCTGGCAACTACAGAAGGATCTGAGCATGGTCAGGTGGGAAATAGGGCTTGACCCCTCAAAAAGTAGCAAGACAATTAGCCCAGATGAAACTAAGTTTGAAGGGGCAAGGGGAGTAATCCATAAGCAGAGATGCAAGGCTCATGATGAATCCAGGAACTATGGCTGAGCCTAGGAATGGTCAGGTAGAAGTTAGGTCTTCCTACACCAGAAAGGGTGGTGGGACCAGTAGCATAGCTGAAGTGCTTTTACACTAATGCATGTAGCATGGGCAACAAACAGGAGGAGCTGGAATCCCTTGTGTGGCAGGAAAGCTATGATGTGGGTGGGATGACTTGTGTGACTGGAGTGCTGTAATGGATGGCTACAAACTCTTCAGAAAGGACAGACAAGCAAGGAGTGGAGAAGGGGTGGTCCTATATGTTAGAGAGGATTGTCAATCTGAAGAACTAATTGAGGGAAATAGTAGAGCTGAGAGCCTATGGGTAGGAATCAGGGGGAGGTCCAGCAAGGCTGATACTGTGGTAGGAGGCTGTTACAGACCACCCAATCAGTATGTAGAGGTAGACGATCTTGAGTACTGTGTACAGTTTTGGGCCCTGACCACAAAAAAAGACATTGAGCTGCTGGAGCGGGTCCAGAGAAGGGCAACAAAGCTGGTGAGGGGTCTGGAGAATAAGCCTTATGAGGAGAGGTGGAAAGAACTGGGGTTCAGCCTAGAGAAAAGGAGGCTGAGGGGGACACCTTCTCACTCTCTACAACTACCTGAAAGGAGGATGTAGAGAGGTGGGAGTTGGTCTCTTCTCCCAAGTCACAGGTGATAGGACAAGAGGAAATGGCCTCAAGGTGTGCCAGGGGAGGTTCAGATTGGCTATCAGGGAAAATTCTTACACTGAAAGGGTTATTAAGCATTGGAATGGGCTGCCCAGGGGAGTGGCTGAGAAACCATGTCTGGAAATATTTAAAAGATGGGTTGACACAGTGCTTAGTGATGGGTTGTTTTGGGTTTTGGGTGTTTTTATCAGAGTTAGGTTTGATGGTTGGACTAGATGATCTCAAAGGTCCCATCCAACCTAGACAACTGATTCTATGATAGTGTGAATATTAATTTATAAGTGTTAATCTAAAAATAATTCCTATATTGTCACTGAAAGACTTTATTTTTATATCATTTCAAGAATAGGCAAAAGGAAGTGTACCCTTGCTTTTCAATATCTGGTGCCAAGAGAAAAACTGGGAAAAAGTCCATTTCTTTTAATTTTTCAGAGAAGGGCAGTATGTGCAGTGTGTTTTTAATGCAAACCTGGAAACCCTGAAATTTAGACTTCAGAATTTTCTAGTTTGAGAGAATAAAACTGACATTGTCTCCAGCTGTCAGGTCTTTTAGTGGTGGTGGTGGTGGTGAAAAAAAGTAATTTAGAAAAAAAAAAAAAAAGAGCAAAACTGCTAACTTGTGGGGAAACAATGGAGTGGATAAAATGTGTAACTTCATTCGAAAAGATCTATAGGTAAACTGACTGTTTTGCATCCCAACTTAAAGCATTCCCGAGTTTCAGGCATTAACTAATGATGCACAACATATTTTGAATCCTACAATACAAAAAACAACAGGAACTGGTCTTTTCATCAGAGGTAGTGAAATGTGGGGAAAAGAGGACAGTGAGGACTGGGTTTAGAGAAATTGTTTAAATCAGATAACATTTACTTTGGAGTCATATTTATGTCAGAATATATTCACAGCTCCTACTGGGCACATCCCAGTGCAGACTGAGTATGTGAGTAGCAGGAAATGAGGCACTGTCTTCTGCATCAAATTGTGGCAGTAGTAAGGCTATAAACCCAGGAGCAACAACATCCCTATTCACTGTTTTTTCACTGAGGGTATGAAGTGTGAGTAATAATTTTTTTGATACTGGAGCAAAGATTCAAGGCTTCTTTTACCAGAACTGCACCAATGCAGAATCAAAGCTCGTGCTTTGTTCATGAAGCTTTCAGTTCTGAAGTTGTCTGAGATTGATTTTGTTGAAGTGACAGAAAGCAACAAAAGACAGAGATGAGGGAATTCTTTAGGCCATCTGAGGAATGATCATTGGTATTGCACCTGGCTGCTTCAAGTGAGACCTGAGCTTCAGTGTGGCACTTCTATGACCCCAAATGAAATGCTGTGTTCCGATTTAGATTGGAACTCCTAGGATGAAACACACCACGTTTTATTCTAGACACACTAAGAGTGCTTATTCTGTTTATCCAGAACCTATTCACTGGCAATAAAACTCCAGATACTCACTTTATGCAACTGATCATTGATTTCAGCCTAATGCTGTGCTAGAATATGTACTTCTCTCAAAAAACAAGATTTCTCTTCTTCCCTTACTGTCTTAGCTACAACAGGACCAAAGTTAGCCAGACCCAAGCACTAACTCAAGTGTGTGCACAGCCTGGTCACATTGAAAGGGAGAATGGGATAAATGAAACTGCGCAGATTAGTGGATCTAGTTTATATGTCAGCAAAGTGTGTCTAGAGGTTCCTGTAAAGTACAGTATCCACCTGGCATTCCCTATTTTAGAATACACTTAGATCATCCAGAGCCATCTCTGAAGTCCTACAGGGGAGTAATGGGTTAGTAATTTGTGGCCAGTTGTCATCTGTCTCTGCACAGCAGTGCAAATGCCATTTTCTTACCTATGAAGAGCCTGTATTTCTAATTAGACTCAATTTTCATCCTTTCCTCCTAGGAGTGGCAGAACTAGAGATTTTTTTACTTTTTTTACAAGAAGAACTAGTCATAACATTTAAAAAAAGCAGTGATGGAGATGATGGATCCAAGACAAATTAGAGCAAACAGATAGGAACAGTGAAGAGCCACAAGAATAAATGCACTTTGTTGGCAGTACTAAAGGAAGTGGAAGTTGCTGACATTTGTTCCTGCTGTGTCCTAAATACAAGGGTAGCACAAAACTGTCCCAGAGAGACCAGATCTTTGCATTTGCCCTGTGTGCATTACTCATAAAAAGCTGCTTATTTATTTTTGGAGGAAAAGCTCTCTCACTAGGTAGACTCTGCTCTCCTGTGAGCTCCTGAATAAGCAGGCAGGAGTCAGGGACATCACAAAATGTTCAGGACAAGAATTACTGAGGAGGATGAGGAAGCAGCAGTAATTTATTATCACTAGCTATTTCCTTTATCAGAAAGCAATCATTTTGGGCTGGGCTTTGAAAAACAGTAAAGGAACAAAGATGATACTCTCCAACATTTTCTCCTTCAAGATCTATTGACTTAGCTTCATAGCACAGGTCTTTGGCATGTAAAATCTGAGGTGGTTGGCTGTAATTTTTTGGCTTCTACACTGATAAATTCTATATGACTTTGAGGTATTCATTAATTGAATCATAAACGCAAATAAACATATACATACACTTGAGGGCATATTTGCAGGTACATTAATCTCTTTGTATTTGAATATCTACTTAGTTCAAACATCTGTAGATAGAGAGGGTCTAACTGAGGTGAACATTATATGCTCACATATATCATGGAATCTTTCACAGAGTAATGACAGTGATCAGTTTAAAGTTAGCAAATTTTGTTAATTTTAAAGCAAAAGAACAAGCAATTAATAAACAAGATGTACTCTCCTCATTTATTTTGACAAGTATTTAATTTAAATTCTTTATGATTTTTTTTGTAGCCTACTAGTAAATATTCTGTACTGAATTTTAAAAATGAAAGCAACTAGATTAACACTGACCTTGCTGTAGTAGTCTATTATTATAACTTTGCTCAGCAGTCAGGAATGATATACTTCAGGGCAAATTAGAAAGTGCACAAATTAGATTCTACCATATAAGAATCAATTTATCATGCATATGTCACAACTTGATGATAGAGCTATAAGATTAATAACCATAAAATTAATTTATAATTTACAGTTATCAGTATAACAATAATTGTGTAGTCATCCCAGATTTTTATTTGTATTTGCTGGTTTGATCACATCAATTTTTCAACCACAGTCAGGTCCATATCTTGTGTTATATATCATGGGATATCTTGAGGTAGAGGGATAAAGGATTTCATAAGGTGTTCACCTGTACTTTTCTCTGCATTATATTTAAAAATTCTGCAAGCTAAACAAGTGAGCTCTACCACCTAAACAAAACCCAGTATAGCCTGTTATTTATAAATTACAATATATTTCAATATTAGACATCAAAAGGCTCTGAGTGATTGGAGAACTAGTGTGGAAAGCATTATAAGGATAAAGTTATTTTGCAATTACATTCCTTAATAGCTACAGGGAAATGCTGATGTCTAGTCCTTTGAAGTTCATTTAGAAGGAATGAACAGAGGAAACACAATATCCAAGGAAAATTAAGAGGAATATAGGATCGAGAAGACTTCAGGAATTTAGTTCATTGAAGGGAGTGGTCTAACAGAGTTATTGCATGGTTATGATACTCTCTTAATTCTAATGATTGCTTTTAAGGACAGCCATTTGTCTGTAAAACCAGACGGTTTATGCATTAAGTAAAACAAAGGGCAAAGCAAGTAAGATGGAAATGACTGGAAATGATAGCACATGAATTAATAGCTGAGTGCGTTCTGAAGGATGACTGGCTTTCCCTTAGGCTCCCTGCGCCTTCTGCAACAGGTGATTAACGAATCACATAATCATGTGGGAGACAATTTCCTTAGCATGGGTATGAGAAATGCCAGCCACCTCTGAAGTCTATACCTCTAAGAACCTAAATCAGATGAAAATTTCTTAACCAATATAGTAATTCTTCTGCTGAATGAGAAGTTTAAAATCATATTATAAAAGGAGGGGAATTGGAGCTATTTCAGATGTGATTGAGAAGATGGAAGCAATGTCATAACAGGTTAACCAACCAAACAAAAATATCTCCTCTAAAGTGTAACATTAGCACAGCAATAATAAATACAATGCATTTAAAAAGCACAGCTCTGAACTTTGAAGCTACAAGAAAAGATCCGTGAGTTTTTCCCACTGTAACGCTTTCTGACAAAAGTCTTTCAAAGAAACTAAATTGCATCCGATTTTATCCATGTCAAGGAGTATACTCTTTTTTTTTTTTCAGTTCATGTGCTCCTCTTTTTACTCATTGGCCTGAAGATTTTGGCAGTAAATAAGATGCAAATTTCTACATTTAATAAGGCAAAGATGCCAGAAGTTAAAAACCTTATGTTAAAACCCTTTCGGAAATAGTTTTTTTTGTGTGGCTAATATTAAAGAAGAAACATGCTGGTTCCACAGAAGTCAGTAGAAATATAACTCTTGACTTCAAAAGGCTTTGAACAATTTTGCAAACTAACCAGCATGGGCTGCATTAACACTCCATTAAACAGTTTTCTTCTGACTATCCCCGATGTTAACTAGGGCTCTAGATTACAGAGGTGACAAAATCAAGAACATTAAAATCACTGAACTCTTAGAAACTTTCTTCTTTCAAATAACACTATACAATAGCTTGAGGTTGAGATAAATGATACCAGTTTCCATTTTTTGCCTAAATTTCTCTTTATACTGTAAAAAGCAATCCCTGAGTATGTACTTAACTACGATTTCACAGTTTCTTTCTCAGTATTAACAAAAGACCAATCAGAACATATGTCTTTCTACCCATCACTGGGACACAACTGTACTTTTCCTGTTGCAGAAGGTGTTCAGGGAGGTGCAATGAACAAGTTGTTGTTAGTGGTTTTTTTCTTTAAATCCAGAGGTGGCTGCAACCCACTGGCAATGTTGGGGATGACTCTTTCCTCTCTTTAGTCACTGATAGTTGGGGAAAAGGAGGAAGGACAAGGACATGCAGTGCATGCAGAGGAGCACACTCTGACAATCATGTGGCACTTCCTCATTTGCTTCCTTATACTTGCTGTCAGCTTTAGTCCTACAGCTGAGCAGAAAATAGTGGATCAATAGTGGGTCTAATAGTAATAGAGGGTACAATAGATGTAATAGATGGGATGGCACAGACAAGGTTAGGAAGAAAGACTGAGGACTTTGGTCTGTTTGTCTGTCTGAAAGAACTATTCAATTTTCCTACAGATGTGTTCTTAAAGACAAAACTGTCTCCAATATAGCAAATGGCTTTTAGAAGCTTTATGCATGATGTCATGCCCAAAAGACATATGTCATTTTCCCATTCTCAAGGCATATTATAAAACTGCTTTTCTTCAATAAAATGCAACACTTACCTGTAAGACCAGCAGCTTCTGCTGATAAGAAGGCACTCCAGGATAGGAGAAAAAACAGACCTGTCTCCAACATAGGGAACTCACACAGCTTTGTAAATTTTGTCAAGTGCTAAAAGATTACTAAGGAAATGTAAAAACCCAACTGTTTTGTAAGGTAAAATTGACCCCTGCCTGACAAATGATTAAAGAAAGAAAGCTCCCCCACCACAGTTGTCTATACAACTTGAATCCAGGAAATACACCCCAGCTTCTAAACTATTTTAAACAAAGAGGAAAATCCAGTGTAGGATTTAAACAGGCGAATGTTGCAAGTTGGCAATTTCAGGTACTTTTATACTTTTTGAACTAATGCCTAATTGGTTCCATTTGATATTCTTTTCCCAGGAAAAATCGCTTTCTTTTCCTAGGAAAAGGGAAAAGAAAGCAATTTTGTCCAATTTTGTAAACAAATTGGCACTTGCTTACATTTGCATCAATGCAAGAAAGATGAAAATTGCTGCCCTTTCTACAATAGTATTTTATATGAAGAACTTTAAAACAGAAGGAAAAAGCATAGGGCAAAAGATATGCCTTTTATCTGTACTTTAGGTAATCTGATGGACTTGGTTGATAGTCTCATGTTTGCCTTGTATTTTTGTATAATTGTTGACAGTCTGTAGTTCATAAATTCATGTTTTGAGCTCAGAATAAATACTTCAAGACACTTTTCTATAAATGAAATTATTTGCAAATAGTAAAGACCAGAGTCTTGTCTGTTAAAAAGAAATTTACATATTAAATTCTTTGTGGACTCTGACACAAAGTGAAATTTCCTGTCAATTTATGATTTGACTGTTTGCGAAGTCTTGAATTAAGAGTGAAAATGTTCAGGCTTAAACTAAAGATAATCAGTCTCAGATATCAAATGTTTTTTTTCCTACATATATAGATTTATCTCTGAACAGAAACCACAAAGGATATTAATGCAGTGACAACAGCATAGGAGGATCCCATAGCAAATGATCCGGCAAATATCCCTAGGAAATTTCCCACTGACTGGAAGAAAGCAGCAGCATCAAACACATTAGGATTCTCCTTAGGACTGTAAATGGAGATGGAGCTGAAAAGAAAACAAAGGGATGGGGGAGAGAAAAAGAAAGAATTAATGCAATCACATTGATATGATATTGGAATCAGTAATTGAAAATGGACATTTTCAGGGATCCAAAATGCAAAACAGTGCTTCTCTGGGCCGATAGCAGATGGGACAACAAAACAGATGGAGACGGGAGAGGAGGGGAACACAGTTTATTTTCAAGGTATCACACTGGAAATCAATAGTCTACTGCCAGTCAGTAAACATTTTTATACTAGAAGTGCCATAAAGAATATTGTTTCCAGGCCAACTAAACATTAAAAGGTGGTAGGTGTATAAGAAAACTGCAGGGAAGATGGATAACTTTGAATTAGTTATTGGCCATATGTCTTCAGAGAAGTTATATATTCACAGATATTCTTGACAAAAAGTGCAGCTTTATGGCTGAGGCTCAAATGGGTGACACAAATCACAGTAGGTACCAAACCTGCAGCAGCAATCTTGTCATAAACCACCAGTAGTTTCCTTCTTGGTGTACACCTTCATAAATAGAGCTGAAGGTGTATCAAAAGTTCAGCCATTGTTCCTTCTTGTGGACAGAAGGAATGTTGTCCTACAGAAAGAAACTACAGCAGTTGTCAGAGGTCATCCCCTATATCCTACTCCTGACTGCAGCCCTCCAGAGTGTTTTTGAATGGGAAATGATGCTTCTAAAGGGAAGACTGTGCACTGAAGCATTTTAGAGAGTTTCAGGGTTGTTATTTGCCACTAGTCAGTTACTGCCCAGAACACCAGTAACACCAGGGGTGTATGCCTTTTTTCTTATTGAAACATTAAATGTAACACATACAAAATAGCCCTGAGTCTCCCAAATACTAATTAACCAACATTTTAGATCTTCATGGTTCTGTTGCTTTCAGTACTCTAGGTCTTTTATCTTCGTTGTCAAAGAAAATATACTGAGCTTGGCATTAGATTCCAGAAAGCACCTTGGATCACTGGAAAATGATTGGTATTTTAAGCATTAAAAATTTAGAATTTTTTAAATGTTTTGAATATTTTAAGCTCTTGCATATTAAGAACACTATCCAGGCAGTCTGTGGCTTCCATCTGGTGATGAGGCTTAGAGATTAAGCTCTGCATGGAGGATTTTCTAAATAGTTGCATTCATTTAGGAATCTCCAAATAACAAGATATGTGAAAAGAGATCTCATGTTTTCAGTCTGGAAAAAAGGCATAAGGATTCTAATGGCATATGGTGGAGCACTGCTACATACAAGCAGCGAATACTTGATCCACTACAAGAGAAATTACTAAGCACCAAAATCTGATATCTCCAGTGATGCTAATTAGCACCACCACAAAACTAGTGAGATGTTTTGTAGTGGAAAGTGCTATTAATATAGTTAACACAAAATATTGTTCCCAGAAGAAACTCTAATCGACAACCTGTCTCTATCTAAATTTTCAATCCTCTTTCAACTGTGACTGTTACCCCAGAGGTCAATTATAATTCTTTGCTTCTCTTGCCTTCAGATGATTCTTGACATATTTGTTGTCTCTGGCCTACTCAAAATTTATTGTTTTACATTCCAAAAGAAATAATGAACTATATTAATACATAAATGCATTTGCTAACTGACGGAATAGCTCTATCAAAGGAAATTCTATCAGTTGTGGCACTGTACATTTACAGTCTAATTTACTAAGTGAATTTTGTATACTTAGAGCTTCAGTTAGTTATTTAAAGTTGAAACTATTTTTTGGTATGTAATCAGAACCATTAGATATAAAACTTTTTGGCATGTCTTGGCAGTAAAGCAGCCACTTGGTTCTTTGATATTTGCCCCGCATAAGAACTGCAGCTGCTGTTCTGTGTTGCTTAGTGAACTCTGAATAAAGAATGTGCCACTGGTGCTGCCACAAGCATTGAGTGGTGAATTCAGAGAGGCCAACCTGCCTATACCCTAAAATCAAGGAAAATTGTTCTATTATAATGATGGGCTCTGCTCACGGAAGGGTAATAAAAAGAAAAACTAATATCTTGACATGCAGTGAAAGTCAAATGTAAGCTATAGCCATTAAGTGAATTTTTATTAAGTATGTTACCCTTAAGGAAAGAAAAGTTGACTTTGTTAAGACCAGTTAGGGTTCCAGTTTGCCTTCCAATTTACCAATAGCTTTCAGGTATGGAGAAAACTAGAAGAAAGCATCCTATTCTTAATGTAGTTATTTCAGGAATAAATAAAGAGTGAATCATTCTCACTGGGAAATTTTTCTACTCAGTATGCCCTCCAACCCCCCCTTTTTTGTAAAACCACCATAACACAACATATGCTCATTATACTAATCGTGCTTTCTGGTGTAAATCTTTCCAGAACTCAGGTTTCCCTGCAACTCAGAGTAGTTAGTTCTGTATTCTTTACTAGAGCTATTATTTCTCTTGCTGAGTATGTTTATTCTTTAATTCTAATTTTAAAACGTTTAAACATCTACAATACATAATAATTTACCTGACAATTTTTCAATATAAACTGTATTTCAACAGAAGAACAGAATTTTATCCTGTTTATTCCAGTACTTTCTGCCAAGCCAATTATTTGACCTAAACCTCAAATTGCAAAGTTTAACAGTGGGGAGAACCACTGTTAAATTTAGAGTGCCTGTACAGTTCTTCCTTTTCCTCACAGATTAATTCAAGAAAGATGCTGTTATGACTTGCTGTTTCTGGTATCTGATACAAAATGGGTTGATCTCAGTCTGTTAACAACCGGTGTGAGTTTGATACTAAATTTTAAAGTGTGTTTAGTTTTTGATTGTTGAACTAGTTTAAGAAAAAAGAAAAGAGTTTATTTATGTTTATTATCAGAGGTGTATTAAGCAAATTCTGAAAACAAATGCAGTAGAAAACAGTTTTTGGAGATTGACAGGGATCTGGAGAGTAAGTCTTACAAGGAAAGGCAGAGGTAGCTGGGATTGTTCAGCCTAGAGAAAAGGAGGCTGAGGGGACACCTTCTCACTCTCTACAACTACCTGAAAGGAGAGTGTAGAGAAGCAGGGGTTGGTCTCCCAAGTAACAAGAGATAGAACAAGAGGAAATGGCCTCAAGGTGTGCCAGGGGAGGTTCAGATTGGGTATTAGGAAAAAATTTTACACTGAAAGGGTTATTAAGCATTGGAATGGGCTTCCCAGGGAAGTGGTTGAGGCATCATTCCTGGAGGTATTAAAAAGATGGGTTGACATAGCGCTTAGTGACATAGTTTAGCAATGTTTTTTATCAGGGTTAGGTTGATGGTTGGACTTAATGTATTTTCCTTTCAGGACTAGAGCAAAGATTTCTTACTAAGTCATGGAAGTTTTTTGAGGAAAAATCTTTATGTGAGGTTAAATCTTTTATCCTGCTTTTTGTTCCTGTCAAGGTCTGATGTGCCTAGGGCTAGTGCATCAGATACAGAGATGCTAATCAGTTGTAACTAGCAGAGCAGCACAAAGATCCTTAGTTTTTATATAAGCCAAAATGATGCAACATGTATCAGATTAATTTTTGAAACGCAATATGCTGAAGAAAATACACTCAAGCATCAGAAGGAAAATGTGTGCAAATGGAAGCAAATTTCTAATTGTATGATGTGAAATCTATGACTAGAAATAACCAGTAAACAAACTATTTTATTTATTTGTTCTTCCTTCTGTGTATTGAACCAACATGAAAAAAAACAGCTTATTATCTTTGGAGAGGAAGATGTCTTTCTACTTCCTAAGCCAAAGGACTTCCTCTTGTCCTGTTATCTCCTTTGTATTTGCCACTCTGTTATGTGCCACATAATACTGTGCAGAATAGAATCAGGAACAATCAAAAAAAATAATAATCATACCTGAAAATACAGGAAGGTCAGATGTTCCTTAAAATACTTTCATTGAATGAAGTAGGGCCTCCCTCAGGTGATAATTATAGAACTACATGGCAATTTCATCAGCTGCTAATTAAGAAAAATAAAACAGGCCAGGAAAAAATATTATGGAGTTCAAGGTCATTTTTAAGATGGAAAGAAGGTTGTTTTTCCCTGACCTATACTGAAAAAGGTAGGTCACTCTACTGTGTTAGAAAACTTGGAGCTTTTAGAGAAGTTTGGATGATAGAACTGAACAATTTCTGTTCCCACACAACTTTTTTTTTTTTTTAAAAATAAGTGTTGGAAGAAAGCCAAAAAGAGAGAACTGTAATTTTCACACAATCTAAGTGTTTGAACTGAAAGCTAGATGTGTAAGTGCATGCAGAACACCAGACCCCTACACCTTCTCCTGGCAAGTTTTAGGTCGGTAAAGCCTTGCAGGCTTCCTCACAAAATAGCTCCTCACACTATAAAAATGAAAACAAATGCATAAGGTTGGGATGTAATTATACTAAGTCAGCAAAAGCACATATGAAGTAGAGAAGGTTTGCAGTGAATTCAGGGAGAGCAAAGAAGAGACACACCAGTGCAGGAAGGTTTTAGGACTAGCAGAAGCAGCCAATTGTAACAATAGCTTCAGGCAAATATACAGAGATCCTCTAGATGAAAATTTCCAACAACAAACAAGCTTACTGTATTTTTCTGACATGTTTAAAACAGTGATCAGTAAGCAACACAAATGTACAGAAGGTGCATTAAAAGAACATAGATGAGTCTTCTGTACATCCTTCTGTATAAAGAAATCTGTCTCCTTGGAATTTATTCCTGACAATATTTGCAAACATTTAGAGAATTAAGGCTCCAGAAACATGGAGTTCACAGAAATATATACATTAAGCTTTCTATTTACAAGTGTATAAGAACTAGGGGGAAAATAAAAAAAAAAAAAAAAAAAAAAAAAAAAAAAGGGGTAGCAGTGGCTGAGTTTCTGCTCAAGTGGCTGGCATTTGAACCTTCCTTTTTTCTAGCTATACAAACCTTTAATCTCCTTGGCACTGCATCACATCATGTTTCGTTTTCACTCACAACCTGGTTTCAGCACACTGCTACTAGGGCTACTGGTTTTAATGCTAGAAAAAATGTTTAGCAGTTATTTTAGAAGCTATCTTCCAGCTGGGATATTGCTTTCTTCCTTTTTCTCTGGCATGGCATATTTGCTTCCTCTCTTTTCTGTCCTGATTTCTGAAGCTTTCTTGACTTTCCAGACTTTATGAACTATTAGAGGATGTTTTATTTTGATTACTTTAAACCAAACTAACACTTACTGTTGTTGGACATAAGGCTTTTACTGTCTATGAAAACCTTTCTCAAAATGGATTTCTTATCAGTTCCAAAGTGGCTAGCTAATGGGAGATGTCAAAGCACGAACAATGTTGGAACAGTAAAGCTGTCATAGACTTTATGGAAAATATAAATTTTCTCATTTATGAGCAAAAGCAACATCTGCATGAAAATAAATAAAAAAAAAAAAACAACCAGGCTCTCTGCTAGGTTCTCATTAAACATAAAATAGCATGGCCTGGTTCTACCGTCTCAGGCTCCATTTTAGGTGACACAAAGCATCCTCTGATCTGGTGTAACTGGATAAGCTTACTCAGTCCTTCAGTGGTATTGTGAAGCAGCTGCGGAATTTGAGTGACTCTGTCCCTTAATTTGGGCAGTTGGAAATGACCTTACCTCATCAGGAGTCATTTTTGGCAGCTAATGCTAAATATTTTCTGCACTGGTAACTACAGTTTTCTTCTGTGTTCGGGCCTGAGCTGACACATGGCAGAAGCTTGTAGTAAACCCAGAGAAAATAATGAGTAGTTTGTGTTGTTCCAGGCAGACTTTCCCTAATGCAGATTTTAGTTCTCACCTACCCTTAAAACATCAGGGATGGCAGAAAGTCTGTGATTCTTCCTCTTTCTCCTCTTCCTAGCTAGACATTACCCTTAGGAAGCCTGCTCTGCCTCCAAGAAGAGGCTTAGAAACCATCTCTTTATCACAGACATACCATTCTTACCCTGAAAATTCCACAACCTTCACCTTAAAAGGACCTGCTATCTCATAGAATCATAGAATGGTTATTGCTGGAAGTGACCTTAAAGATTATTGAGAACCCAATATCCTGGTGCCCAGGGAAAACCTCTGCAAGCCCCTCCTGACAGAGATGCTGGGAACATCCTCTCCCTCTCATCCTGATCAGAACTCAGTCACTACAGACCTGCAGGTGCTACAGACACATAGAAAGGAGATGTGAGATGACAGTTTTGACAATGAGTATTGACATAATGGGCCTGCAGGCGGAAAAAGTTCAAGTCTAAAGTCATATCTGATCTGATGTGGATCTTCTGTGGTGGAAGCAAGGACAGGTGAACTGGGAGGAGTATAGAGAAACTGTCCGAGTGGCCAGGAACCACATTAGGTGGGCGAAAGCCCAGAGGGAACTAAATCTGGCCAAGGACATCAAAGATAACAGGAAAAACTTCTATAGATATGTCAGGGATAAAGGCAACACTAGGGAGGCTGTGGGCCCTCTCCGGAAGGTAACAGGAGACCTGGCCACCCAGGATATGCACAAGGCTGAGGTACTGGATGACTTCTTTGCCTCAGTCTTCACTGGCAAGGGCTCTAGCAGCACTGCTCAAGTCATAGAAGGCAAAAGCAGGGGCTCTGAGAATGGAGAACTCCCCATAGTAGGAGAAGATCAGGTTCAAGACTGCCTGAGGAACGTGAAGGTGCATAAGTCCATGGGACCTGATGAAATCCATCCACGGGTCCTGAGGGAGCTGGCAGATCAAGTTGCCAAGCCACTTTCCATCATATTTGAGAAATCATGGCAATCTGGTAAAATTACTGCCGATTGGAAAAAGGGGAACATAACCCTGCTATTCAAAAAAGGGAAAAAAGACAACCCAGGAAACCATAGGCCAGTCAGTCTCACCTCTGTGCCTGGCAAGATCATGGAGCAGATCCTCCTGGAATCTCTGCTAAGGCACATTGAAAATAGGGAGTTGATTGGAGACAGCCAACATGGCTTCACCAAGGCCAAATCCTGCCAGACAAATCCGATGGCTTTCTATGATACTGCCACAAACTTGGTGGACAAAGGCAGGGCAACGGATGTCATCTTCCTGGACTTATGCAAAGCATTCGACACTGTCCCACATGACATCCTAGTCTCCAAACCGGAAAGTCATGGGTTGATAGAAGGACCACTCGGTGGGTAAGGAACTGGCTGGATGGCCGCACTCAAAGGGTTGTGGTCAACGGCTCAATGTCCAAGTGGCAGACAGTGACAAGTGGTGTCCCACAAGGGTCAGTACTGGGACCAGTGCTATTTAACATCTTTATTGGAGACATGGACAGTGGGATTGAATGC
>VZRU01013419.1:85726-135133 GCA_013398155.1 Pedionomus torquatus
CCCTCTTACGGTTGGAAGCCATCACCCCTTGTCCTATCACTACGTGCCCCTGTAAAAAGTCCCTCTCCAGCTTTCTCGTAGGCCCCCTTCAGAGGCTGGAAGAGGCTTCAGAGCACCCCTAGGCAGGTTTGGGAGCGCAACCCCGCACCTCCACCTGCGCCCGCCCGCAGCGCGGCCCGTGGCTGCCCCCTGCCGGAGCGGCGCGGGGAGGCAGCGCCGTTAGGCCGGGAGGGAGGGCGGGCGGGGGAGGCTCCCACCTCAGGCCGCCTCCCCGGGGCAGTCTGCGCTCCTGCTGCTACCAGTAGTAATAACGAGGCTTCTTTTCCCAGTTTTCAGTCACCATTCACTAGTGGGATAGCAGCCTTCCAGTATCTGAAGGGAGCCTACAGGAGAGCAGGAGAGGGACTCTTTGTCAGGAAATGGAGTGATAGGACAAGGGGTAATGGTTTTAAACTGGAAGAGGGGAGATTTAGATTGGATATTAGGAAAAAATTCTTTCCTGTGAGGGTGGTGAGACACTGGAACAGGTTGCCCAGAGAAGTTGTGGATGCCCCATCCCTGGAAGTATTTAAGGCCAGGCTGGATGGGGCTTTGAGCAACCTGGTCTAGTGGGAGATGTCCCTGCCTGCAGGGGGCTTGGAACTCGATGATCTTTAAGGTTCCTTCCAACTCTAACCATTCTATGATTCTCTACCCTTTGCATCTGAGAAATGGTATTCACTGTCCTAACGTATCCATATAAATATCTTAACTTTTCATTACCTTGTTCTAGGCAAATGCTAGTGTATTTTTATCATTGACAAAAAGAAATCTGGATGAACTGCAACCTGGACTTAAAAGTCTTTGTAAAAGAAAATCAAAGCTTTAATAGTAAAATAAGTTAGCATTTATCGGAGGAATGTTTCATTCTTAAATGACTACTACTGCTTCTAAATGTCTTATTTTCATAAATCTGTTTGAAAATATCACAGTCATTTTCCAGTGACAACTCTTTTCCAAAAAGCCTGTCCCATATCTTTGAGAGGAATGAAGCACATCAGCAGAAAACAGATGGCTGATAGTGGGTTGTCTGTGACAGCATGTGCTGTGTTCTGTGCTATGCCATTACCAGTGTCTGACTGTCCTTACTTATGAGCTGATCATATCAAAAGGTAAGTAATTTGCAGATTTCTGTGCATGCAACTATGATCCTTTCTCATTTGGGTATCAGAACTGTAATCCAATTAAGTGTTAATTTCCATTCTTTGCAAATGTTGTATAAAGAGAAATGGGGCGTGTGTCTAGAGCAGCTTGGTTGCTCTCCCAGTTAGGGAGCTCTTAATGGCTTCATCAACTGCAAAGATGCATATAGTGCAGAGAAAGTAGAAACAATGAATCAACTACCAAGGAACACATATATAAAAGTAAATTATTATTGTATTAATAAGAAGAGCTGGATTTCTCCTCTGCCTTACATCTCTGTAATCACTTATGCCTATGCAAAACAGAACTTATAAATTAGAACAGTGCTGTAAAATATATGCATTTTTTCTGCATGGAAAGCACTTAAAAGTTCCAAACCAGTGGTGTATCAAAACACCACCTCTTTAGGTAGCAAAGAAGTACAATAATCTCCAAGATACATGTCAGGTAAAGCTGTTTCTTGAACAAAAAGAAAATGGTAAAAACCGAAAACAGAACCTAAAATTTGTGCTTATATATTGTGCCATTAATGGAACTAGATCCACTGTATGCGCTAACAGTATTACTAGCATTTTTCTTTGGGCCTGAACTATCCTTTTTGCCTCCCTACTTCTGATACCCAGGTTAAGAGAGTCTACTCCTAGCTCTTCTCTTCTAGAACCAACCATCTGAATTTGTAAAATGATGTTATGATTTGTATTTCTCTAATAATAAAATAGTGTGCAGCACTTCCTTTCTTCATATATAGCTAGATCCTTATCTCCTGTCACCCTTACATTATTCTTCTTCATTATATTATCCTTCACCTTTGTATTGTCCTTCAGTTTCTTGTCTGTGAGCCACTATTCTCCAGAGTTACTCAGAGCAGAGTTGATAAATATTTATCACAAAACATTTGCACAGCTTTCCATTTATGTGACAGTTCTTATCATTAGTCCAGGGTGATGAGCCCCTGAAATAAAGATTTTCAGTGAAAATGATGTACTTCTTTTGAAAGACAAAAATTGAATTAATGTATAATTGCAGTTATTCTGTGAGTGTAGGGAAGAGAGTTTAATATGCTCTTGGAGATGTAATTTCATCCACAAATCAGGTGTATTTGTATAAAAGTGGCAAAGTGTGATACTATGTGACTTAATTTACTCTACATACGGATTGCAAAGAATAGAACACCAAAGCACACTAACAAGACGCTGACTGACGTGTCCATAAGAGCCAGGAAAGGTGATTACTGGAAGGATGGGTGGGCTTAATTAAACCTCCCTTTCATACTCATGTTGTTGGGGTAACTCCAGGATGAGACCAATGACCCTCATCTTTTACAGTGAATGTATTCTTGCAAATAGATGTGACATTTATCTATGTCAGTCGAATTCTACCTCCCCATTGATAAAACGACCTAGGCTGATGGCTGCCTGCACTGAGCGATACACGTTAGAATGCTGCAGCAGATTACCACTAAACGACTATGATTTACTGACATTCTGCTTGAGCGCTCTGGATGAGAAACTGCCTCTAACTACCATTACAATGATGAGTATCTAAAGTAGCTCCACTGATTCAACACAGTTGTTCCAGATTTACACTGATATCACAAAAAAAGTAGAATATGACCCAAACATTTTAAGGAACACTTCAAGGAGCATGGTTAGCCATGAAAAATCCTTTGCCTTTATAGTAGAGATTAAGCGGAAACAGTTTGCAGTAAACCTTTACTGAATTGTAATTTTCTTAGAATCACACAGCCTGTGATTTTTCTCAGGAGAATCTTAAAACTGAAATACAGAAAGTGATGTATGTTTTATGCCAGTCAGTCCCTTCATTTAGGATTTCACTCATCACCACAACATTGTACCAGAACTCACTATTCCTGTCTGCAGTGTGAGATACTGAGGGATGGAGAGCAGCCTTCCCCTTGTAATAGCTAGTCCTTATCCTTCACAAATACATAGTCCTACTCACATCACCCTATCACCCTCCCTTAGGGCTTAAATCAACTTCTCCCTGAGAGTTAAGCGGTACTAAAGATGGTTAAACAGTACTAAAGTACACCATAATCGCTGAAATCCCCTTGAATCTGAACAAAGGGGTGGAGGGGCAATGCCAGGCTGCTTAGCTGATCAATGAAAGAACATTGACAGGAGGTTCTTATTTAACAAAAAGCTTTTTTCTTCTGTGGCTTCTGCTTATGAAGACCCCAAGACTGATGTGTTCAAGGGTGGTGTGTCCAATTTCTGTTCACAGAGGGCATTCCACATTTACAAGAGGCCTGTCTGGAGACAGCCAATACACTCAGAGACAGGATGAGGAAGCTCTAAGTGCCCAGTCCTCCTCATCTTAAGGAAAACAAATAGCCTGTTCTTTCACTGCTTCTCTCCTCTTTGTCAGTGAAACAGGAAAGAATCCCATTCTCAGCACTGGTCCACGTCACTCCCTGTTTAAGTGTAATACAGCATGTAAAGGTTACTTATGAATGTTGAACAGGAAGGACAGAATTGGGAGCATGCTACTGGTGATATGCTACAAAGAACTCAAAGCAGTAAGTGAGGGAGCAGGAGAAACTAAAAGGAAAATATCTTTGTGATTCTACCAGATTTCAGTCTCTTAAAAATATAATGCATGATCCACAAGCTTTCGTAAATTTTTCTTAGGCACAACGGTAGTGTTGTTTTTTCTTCTGTTTTTCCTCTGTGTTTCCTCCCTGAACTAAATTGTCCATGACACAGAAGTAATGTAATGAAGCTGGAATAAATGATAATTTCTGTGTGACAAACCTAGAGTTTTGTAAGTAGCCAGGGAAGTATGGGTACTCTTTGTTAAGAGATCTTTGAGCTTTGTTTTTAAAATATCGTATCCTAGACAGAGCTAAGTCTGCTGCTAGAGGATGCAGGTAGTGGTTGGAGCAGATGGGTAGCCTGTTGCCAATACTAAAGAGCTGTTCTGTGCCAAACTTCTGGCCTGTCAACAGCCTTGGGCTTTTTTGCTTCCAGCATGTTTTCTGTAAGATATTAAGAAAGGAGCCCCCAGTCTCCCTTCACACAAGTTCTCCATCTTTAGGAACTTGTGAACAAAGCAGTACACTGAGGGGCCTCATGCTGAATGAAGATAAAAACATTAAATCCTATAAAAATTAGAGTGAAAGTCTATCTAAATTTTTTTTTTATTATTATTATTATTTTTGTGTTATCCCTCACCTCTGCCCAGGACTCTCTCATGTGTAATAAGTAAGAAGGAATGTAATCCTTAGTATGTGTCTACAACATGGTATGTGGTCCCTGTACAGTCTGTACTTGCAAAATACATTTTATCATAGTCAGAAGGGGTTTAAATAGGGAAATGGTTTTACATTGCATTTACATTTTCAGCATCTGGAGAGCAGTTTGTCAGTCTTCTATTCAGATTCTTGTGGAGATTAAAAAAAAAAAAAAAGCGGTGAGAAATACTGGAAACAGATAAACAGATGCAAGCAAAATGGGCCACGTGATTCCGAATACCTGGACCATACAACACCCTACCTCAATCCTGACTTGGAACATCATGACCTTCAGGTCAATGCCAAACTTCCCTCTTTAGCCATATTTTAATAGGGAAAATAATACACTGTGCTCTCAGGTTAACATAGTATGTTACAAGTGATATGAAGCAAAATCTTAAGGGAAACATAGTTCATTTTTGAACTATTAGGTGTTAGCGTTGCAAACTGCCTGTGAATTTTTCCTTTGCATTAGACATTAGCACTTTTTAGGGACGGATCACATATTTTTTTCCTCTAGTGAAGACACACCCAATGTATTCAGTTTGCTGTCTCTGTGCTTCAGTTGAGAGCACAGCTACTAAGGGAATAAGATTTTCAAATTTTGGTACCCCTATCAATTTTTTTCATGTGCCCACAAAACAGGTGACAATTTTTGCCTTTTGCTAATCAGGATGAGCCAGTAATCTAAAGAAGGAAATCTTTTTAATCTCCTGATCTGTTCAAGCCCACCTACGTTTCATTATTGAAAATATTTTCTATATTTTTCTTTTAAAAAATTGAAAGGCTAGGGAAAAATGACTCTGGCATTGTCTGAATGAAATACTATCCTGATAACAGAGCTTCTCTCACAAATATTAGTTCCACTTCTATTGCTTTATAATAAATGGTTGCAGCTGTTGCCATGGCAATTTTCATTTTTAAAATTGTATCCAAGTGAAGACAAGAAATGCAGCTGTTATCACGAGAGAGTCTAAAATAAATCCAGATGTGAATTGTATCCTCTAGTGTTGGCAGTAATAATGTCAGAAACAAAACACGTTACATGTTTTGTCTTCTTGATATACCGGAGCTGAGGTTAGGGATTTAGGCATATTCTGAGTTGTAGGTCTTTGTTCCTGATCCAAATATAGCAAATGAACAGAATGAAATTCCACCTTAGGGAAAGGCACTTCACTTGCTAGAAAATCTGGTCAGCCTTGCATAGAGAATGGCAGTAATATTCCTGTAGGAGCAAGGTAGCCCTGAAGCTTCCTTCATTTATTCTGATAATACACTACATCTTGTTTTTTACAGCTTATAAAAAGAAAAATCCAAGCTATGGTAGAAATTTTGAAATTGCAGTCTTACCTATTGCTTGTCACCTTATCACTCTGTAACCTGACAGCTCTTTAAAATCAATGCTGTATTTTTAATGTTAGACAAAGAACATTAGAACTGAATTACTGGGCCATGCTCTACAAAGAAGGTGGAACACAAGTCCCAACATATGTAAATAGTCATCTGCTGAAAAATTGGACTGTAGTTGGGAATGTCACTTTAGAGAAAATATTATTTAAAGAAACAATTTCTGAGAGGGTGATAGAGGAAGAGATCTGGACTTATTTCAAAGTAAAAAAAAAAAAAAAAAAAAAAAAAAAAGAAAAAGTTTGGAGCTATATCTCTAGCAAATGCTGACTGAAAAGCAGTTGTCCGTAGCATGTACAAGAGAGGTGTTTAGAGATGAACTCTGTAGTCTGACAGAGTTTGGGACTTGTACAAGATAGCAGATGGGTTCAAAGCTGGCTTTGCATCTGTCTCGCATCTTTGCCCAGGAGCTGCAAAAGACTACTTCGGTGGAAGCCAGTCTGAACTGTAGCTGGCCATCCACAGCCTCAGTGGTTCATTTCAGCAGCTTGGGACAGCTGAGAACAACAGAGATGTAGCTGTTGAACCTTGAGAAAATTGTTTTGCTCAAGCATTAAGTCAGTGGTGATTATGACACCTCCAATTACCCTTTACTCTGGAGAATTACGCAACTTCAGTAACAGTAAATTAAAGAGGATTCATCAATTAAGCAGTGAAGTTGACGTGGATAGAGTTTCAGTCCCAAACTAAGACAATCACAATGGTAAAAATTCTTTTTAACCTGAAAGATTATAGAAAGATGAGAATCGGAGCACACACATTCCATGTTTCTGACTTCTGCCTTCAGGGATATTTTTCTCAAAACTCTTGGTACAGTCTTTATTTCCCTATCCCTTCTACAGGAGTTTCAAATCATAAGCCAACTTTAAGCAGTGCTATATAAACACATGCTACTCCTGAAGAACAATCTAATGCTAAATGGAACCTTGAAAATAATCTAATTAATAAAATCCTAAAAAAAACCCACAGTTTCCTAAATATGCTTCACATCACTTAATCAAAGAGATCTTACACCAAATACATGTTCTCTCCTATAAGGACAGGCTGAGGGAGCTGGGGCCGTTCAGCCTGGAGAAGAGAACCTTATAGCAGCCTTCCAGTATCTGAAGGGAGCCTACAGGAGAGCAGGAGAGGGACTCTTTGTCAGGAAGTGTAGGGATAGGACAAGGGGTAATGGTTTTAAACTAGGAGAAGGGAGATTTAGATAGGATATTAGGAAAAAATTCTTTACCATGAGGGTGGTGAGGCACTGGAACCGGTTGCCCAGAGAAGTTGTGGATGCCCCATCCCTGGAAGTATTTAAGGCCAGGCTGGATGGGGCTTTGAGCAACCTGCTCTAGTGGGAGATGTCCCTGCCCATGGCAAGGGGCTTGGAACTCAATGATCTTTAAGGTTCCTTCAACCTCTAACCATTCTATGATTCTATATTGGATTGTAGTTCTTGCTTTGATAAGAATGCATTATTCATAAGTATATAAGGTAGTGTTTTTGGACATATAACTGGCAGCTGGTCATGAACTATTCCTCAATACTAAGATTAAAAGAGTCAAGTAAGATCTCCCTTTGTTTAAAATTAAGATATCTGCTGCTACCTGTGGCCTAGATCCAAGGCACTGTGGAAAATTTCACAGATATTATAGGCAGCCAAACAGGCTTTTTTTCTTTCTGGATTTCCGAAGACTCCATTGATTTATGGATAAACATTTAGTATAACCTACTAATTTCCACCACTTAGTTTTAAAATAGATACTTTCCCCAGACAAGCAGTACCATGAGGCTTAAACATAGCTATTAATAAAATGAAAATAATTCTGCCTAGCTTCATTACCCTCATAATTACTAGAATGAAAGAGTCTTGCCTCACAAACCTTGCATTCACCTCACTCTAAAAACATACAATGGAAACAACAATGGGAACACTCTCCTACGTATGGACTAAGTCCTGCTAACTGAAGAAATAGAACGTAAAACTGTGAACATCCTAAAATTATGGTTTAGAAATACCTTTAACATTACTCTGTAGGTATAAAAATACTGCAATAAAGAAGATACACACTGTTAAATTTTCCAGGAGGTTGAAATATTTTCTTCAGGAATATTTTCATCAAGCTATAACCCTTTCCCAGTGAGTCTGAGGCAGAGAACAGCAGCCTGCCAGGCACTCTATTATTCTCATTTCTTTCATTATCATTTCTGGCTGTGCTTGCTACAGATCAGTAGAACAATATAGAAAGGAATAACTGTTTGATTTCTTTTAAGTGAGTATAAATATGCAATGAATGGGGATGTTTTATGTTTAAAAAATGATTTCACTTTTGTGAGACTTTGTAATGGAGAAATTACTAAGCGAAAATTGCAAATATCAGTTTATTCAATGTAGTGCTGGGATGCTATTTTGCTCAAAGTTTTCATCATATTTAAACCTTCCTTTTCAAAATCCAAATTGTAATGTCATTAGGTCTGCCCAGAAATGTACTGATATATCATTATGAATCCAAGTAACATACACATATGCATATTACATTACATATGTAGATCATTATAATTAGCAGTTAGTTAGGGGACATCAAAGTACCAAACACATTAAGAGGAAACTGGTAACAAGACTTGATTTTTTATTTTGATACATTAGTCTTTACAGCAAGCGTTCATATGTCCCACTGGCCTAATCGCAGTAGAAATGAGCAAGCTTTGTCACATTGTCCTCTCTCAGGGCCCCTCGCACAACTGCTGCCTTCAGTGTTTCCTGTCTTTCAGTCTAGCCCATACCTGCAGGATGCCAGGCAGTGCCCTCAATTTATCTGTGTTGGTGTTTTGTGGTTTCTGACTGCCAAAATGACACCACTTAGGCTATACTTCCATGACGCATTTGCACTTTTTGTGAAGACTTTTCTTTTATAAAAAAAAAGTCACCATTTTGCAGAACCAGAATAGAGAAAAAATGTTTGTGCTTATCTTGGACAGAAACCTTGCAACCACATAGTTATAAAGCTTTCTCACTGCACCATTTTGAAATTCAGCCTTGTTGCTTCTAAGGGGAGGAAAGAGCAAATTAGCCACCTATTACTCGTGTGTCTTTTACCCTTGTAAAAATGTGCCCAAATTGACTAAGGTGTCTGAAACGTTTAGTTGAGAAATCTCAGTGGAGATAGGATAAACTTCATCAACTAAAAATCTTCTAAGATCTCATTTGTATTATGTATGTGCCATCTAAAATTGAAGCATTATTTTTTCCTAGAATTGTTGCTCCCCAAACTCTGCCATCTACTGTTTCACCAACCTTCAGAGCTGACCATCACCATCCCTCTCCCTCATCCTCATTATCTCCTCTGTCACAACATAATCAGGAGGATAACAGAGAAATTTGTGTGTCAGAAATAAGGACAGGGTATCTCTTGGCTTTAGGGAATGAAGGTTATTGTGTTTACAGTCCTAGCATATCTTTAGAAATAATTTATTTCCATCTCAGATGGGAGACAAAAGAACTGGTGACTGCAGCAGAAGCAATGGAGTAGGTCATGCAATTTGTGGGAATGGATAGAATGAGATAGAGATGGTGGCTCTCATCTATTGAAAAAGAAAGGAGAGGGAATGAATAAGATTGATATCAAAACAAAACCAGATGGAAACAGAGACTGGACCTCTATAACTATTGGAATAAATTCTAAGAATAGAAATTTGCTGAATCAAACCATTTAAGTAGCTATGAAATTCAGTAGCTAGTGGTAAACAGTTTCTCTGTCTGCTGTGCCTGGCACTCAAGGAAGGCAGCTGCATGCTACTGTTATCAATTATTCTCTTTGCTCAAGTGACAAAAGTATATTCAGAAAACATTAAAGTTCCTAATCCAAAAGGTGAAACATGCACACTGAAATAATGTCTTAGGTATGGAGAGAGAGAGATTTCTGTGTATGAAAAAATAAACCTAAAAATTACATTTGATTAAAACGTTTACAGAAGGTGCATCTCAACTCCTCTTCTGTAAGGCATGAAAATACATTTAGGGCATTATATAACTTTTGAGTACTTGATAACCTTTGCATTATTTTGATGTGTTTTCTGGACGATTTCTCATGCACATGTAAGTATGTATGCACACAAGTGCACATGTAAAAGAAAATTATGTAAAGTTATGTCAGTTCACTCTAACAGACTCAGTAGCTTAAGGATTTGAATCTTAAAAGACCAAGGCTTGCAGTGGGAAACAGTTTACCTGATGTTGCTGTTAGTGAAAAAAAACCAAGGCAGGGATCACTAGAGATTTCGGTCTTTCCTAGTGCTCCTGGGTAGCCACTGGAAATATGCAATCCATTCTCTCACAGCGTGGACGGGTTCTTCTTTAATGGAATTACAACTGATCTCCAAAGAATAAAAGAATTTTGATGGGAATTTATCCTGTTACAACAAAACCTCTGTCTCTTGAGATAGCTGTACTTTTCAGTACTGTATCTTTGAGAAGGATTTGAACAGTGGATAGGGATTTGTGGGTATGCAGTAAATGAAACGGCAAGCTCTTCCTCACCTTTCTGATTCATACTCCTTTTCTGTCTTCCCTGCCAAGACGACTTGAAAACTATGGTGATCTACTGCAAGTACCAGACAGACAGTTACATAGAGTATCTCATCCAGAGAGAATGAAATGAGCTTTCTTTTGGAACACTTCAAGAGAAATAGTGTCAATATGTTCATTTTAAACTAAAAGGGAGTTGTCTCTGTAAGTAGAATTAGACTCTGTATGTAATTATCTTGCTCTCAGAAAATCTCATCTTATTCACTAGAGAAAGGTTATTTGGATAAGAAAAAACATCTGGAAGAGCTCAAAAAACAAGCTGACTCGTACCAGGGTGTACTTCAGTTCTGAAGAGTTCCCAATAGAAATCTTTGAAATGAAGAATCTTTGATGCCAATTCGGTCATTTGTATGGAAAATGTAGCTAAATAATTGCTTCTTAGATGTGATTTACAAGCACTGCAAGCAGCGTTCTTAATTCCGAACTTGCATTTCATTTTTTTAAATGTTACCAGTTTGTTTGTGTATAAGTGGACAGAAATACCTGCAGCTAGTCTGATTTGATTGGATATGACAAGTACAGACATTCCCAGCTGATTTGAGCTAAGCTACATTTTCATACATCCCTGAGGGCAACCTCCGTAAAAGTACTCACTGAAATCTATTCTAGCTGAGCAGACTGCAGCTGAAGGCTGCCTATTCAAATAAATTGCATAAACAAAACAGACCCAATTAGATAACTTATAGCTAGAAAGACCTTTAGCATGTATTAATTAGAAGCTAAATAGAGTATTAATTTGGAGCTGATATTGGAAAAAGGGAGATGAAATATTAAAAAGTGAATAAAACAGAGTGATTAGGATTATCTCCTTGAAAATATTCTGTTCCAAGTCTCCATTTTCATACTGAAATTCCAGCTATTATGTACATTACAGAAATTCCATAGCATTTTCACTGATTCAAGCACAACAGTACAGTAAAGTTCATGGAGAAAAAAGAAAGGAAGTTCTGTTAAGCAAGGACACCATCATTTTATGTGGGATTTCCTCCATTCTGGGAAAGAAGCTCTTTTAAAGTTCCTGATAACATCAAGTTTGGTTAGTTTCCCAGTGCTCACATCTCCTGCTCCAGATGGTCAGTGACGTGAAAATCTTAATTATCATAAACAAAATAGGCTGGGACTAAACCCTTCCTCAAAGGTAAAAAGAGCAGATGGACAACCATAATTTCATTATTACAGAAATAATAGGTGAAAAGGATTTCTCATCCACCTTTTAAAATCATTTTGTTTACTGTCAGGATTTCACATAATTCTGTTTTATTCCCCTCCACAGAGTCACAGCCATCCCTCCTCAGGAATCTTCATGGGAATAAAATCACAAATAGTATTTATCTGGAATGAGTTAATGGATGACTCCAGAGGTGCAGTTAGTCATTTTCCCAGAACTGTAGCTCATGGGCATTGAAATCCCAAAATTTTTGAAAAGAATTCAAGGTCATGCAAGTCAGTACCATATAGCAACTCTCCCTGTGCCTTCTGTGATCCAATGCTGGTCTCACTGATCTGTGAGTTCTAGGTCCAGTTTTGCAAAGGCAACCACCCACCTAAGCTTTCCACTGTTCAAGCTAGAAGCCTGAATTAGAAGCCTCAGTGCCCCCAGTTCTGCCAAATTAGTTTATGTTAAGACAGCTACAAATAAAAGGTCTGGGCACAGCTCCCTGTATTTCTGGCAGAATCTTATTCCTTTTCTGAATTCAGATTCATTACCTGATTGCAGTGTGAAACTCATTAGAACTGACTGTTCTAATTCCTATACTTTTCACTGTTTCTGTACTACTTAAGGATTTCAAACATTTCCTAGCAAAACAACATAAACCTGCAACACTGCACCAGAGAAAAATAATCAGGCTTTCCTCTGAATTGTTATGAGTAAACAATCTTTTCTTTTCTCTAAAGAGTCCTAGCTACCGGTCTAAGTATCACCGGCATGATCTGTATTTACACAGTAGGCTGTATCTTGGTTTCTCACCATGCCTTGCCTTTTCTTATTCTTGCTTCTTTTTTTCTAGCTAAGCCTTCACAACCTCCTTTTGCTGCTTTCAGCAGTTCAATTTCTTACATTCTCTTACATCCCCATTTCACCATTTTTAGAAATCTATATACCTCCTATTTTCTTTAAGCGGGAAAAGGTTGCATGCATTAATCCCTTTTGCCTTTTTGTCATCTGTCTGATGGCACAGGTGCTTGCATTTCCCTCTTTTCTTCCATGGCTGGAAGCATGTCTCTGTGTATACAATCTACAATACTTGGCAAGGAATGAGGTTTATACACTTTTGAAAAAGAAGTACGTGAGCTGAACAGTTTTATGTATAGGTACACTAAAGCCATTAATTGCATGTGCATAAGAGCCCACTTATTAATATAAGGGTGGAGTTTTTTTCACTATTACTTATATACTGATATGCTTAGGCTGTGTGAATAACATCTTGTCTGCACTCAGATACATTTTGGCAATAAATAGAACTTAAATTAGTTTCTTTTTGACTCCAGTGGCTGAAATAGTATCATCAAAGACACTAAGAAATTGCATAAATACACAGTTTAAAAAATGCCTAAAAAATACAAGCACAACAGAGAAACAAATGCTCACTTTTCATATGCGATGACTCAATACTGAAGCAGTCATGTACTTTGCTATTTGCTGACAGTGCCTAAAAAATCTCTGCAGGAGGTATGGGATTTGAGCTGACAGACTTCACCATATTCTTAGACTGAATGTTTCCTACAGATGAGGAAGAAATTGAAACAGAGACAAAGGGTTGGCTGACGGAAAAGACTTTGTTTCTTAATTGACTGCATAGTACAAAAGGTTTTGAGATAGTACATGTGAAAGTCCACAATACGACTTTTAAAGGCCACTTACTGACTATAAATGCAATTTAAGGGAAAAATACAATATGAGAATATTCAGCTGTGTCTCCTTGGCAAAAGTTGTTATTCAATGGGTCCAGGGATCATAGTGTGGCCAAATCTATGCAGGAGAATACTCCAAAAAAGGAAAGGCAAAGGATCCAAATTAGAGACAGTCCACGACAAAAGAAGAAAGCTTAAAATTGTAAAGGGAGCCCCACACCTACTGAGATATACATCAAAGAGACACCCATCATAGTTTTCAAAGCCAGTATTATTTCCCGCAAATCCCAGTTCCCAACTTCATTATTCAGCAGGACAGTTACAGTATCTATTCATGTCCTTCACAGAACTGCTGATTTTAATATATAATAATCAAGGAATCACAATTAGAATTTGTGAAAATAAGAAAGTAGCACTTGCAGATAATGGATAGTTACCACACCAGGCCAATGACCAAGTTAAGTGAAACATAAACTGAATATTTGTACCTATATTTGGTGTTTGTCAAATGTCTGTTTCTTTGGTTTCTGATTATATTTTACTCCTGCATAAACTACCTTCAAATTCAATGACATAATAACAGAATTAAAACCACAGAAGTAATAAAAATACAAGTAAAAAAATAACTAAAACCAGAAAGGTTTAAAGGTTCTTACTAATTTTCTGTTTGAGATCCATTTGATCAAAAGAGTTTCTTGTATTTTGAAGACATCTGAACTAAAATTAGTGCTATGACTGTATGTATCAGTACGAATCACCAGTGTGGCAGAAGGAATTCTCTTGACTTTCTAAGGCAATTATAGGGATCACTGTCTGAGAAATGTCAACCTTAGAGGGTGCTCATCACAAACTGAGCTGAACCCTGGCTTCTGAGTTATTTCCCCTGGAAATTGATAGTAGAATTCAATAGATTTGTCTCAGTTAACTTTGCAGTTTTATTTTAGAAAGGCCCATACAAGCATCTAGGAGAACTTCTGCCAAGAAAGAATGGTTTGAACATCATAAACTTGTATAAACTACAAGACTCAAATGAAAGTATTTTTTGAGCAGATGCTATGACAAAGATATGGTGTGATATATGTTGGTTCATGTCCATCCTGGACATACTTAAGAGGAGCCATAGTTTCCTCACTGGGCATCACAAAGCTGACCATCACCTTTAGCAACTTGCCCTGCCTCTTTGCCCCTTAATACTATGCCCTGGCATCACAAACACATTGAATAATTAGAGTTCCTCCTTTATCCTGCTGTAGCAGATAAGCCCTCTTTATGCTCAAGAAAGAGGACAAAAGCAAGATGAAATGGGAAGTCTCCAAACTATTTGTCATTAATCTCAAGCCTTTTAAACTATTAAAAAGGGATCTGGATTTTATGGACAGTTAATTTATCAAGCACAGATATGGTGGCACATGTTGTCACTAGATGATGAAAAATAGACTTGAAATATATCTATTATTAGGGAAAAATTATATTTCAAGAATTTTGGAAAATGTAATTTCTTCATCATGGTAAACTGCTTGGTAAACCTTTGAACCAATCACTATAAGTTTACTGTGTACAAGGAGGTTGCAGTACTCATCTATCAGCACAGATTTTTAGGGGTCAAAAAAAAAAAAGGGGGGGGGGGGGGGGTGTAACTATTTATTCCAGTCCATGTTAACTGGACAATCTCAATTCCTGAAACTATGTTGCATCTGTGAGCACCAGCGCAACTATACATCTTACCAGGAAATACTGTTTTATCAGCAAGGAGTCAAGCAATAACAGGATCTGTTAAACTTCCAGTTCTAAGAATTTAGCCTTTCAGTGTCAGCCCTAGACTTTTGCAAAGGGAGCCTTACAGCCTGACTTTGTCAAAATCTGGGCCTTCCGTGGCCCAACTTTTGCTAATAGGCATGAATGAACTTTACAGAATCTATGTAACCAATAGATAACTTACAAAAGAAACAGGATATCCATTTCAAAACAATCCAGTACTGATTGTTTACTTTCCTCTTCACCTTCTTCTGAACCTTCAAGGTTATCATCTCTTCCTTTACACAAAAATGGCAATGAAAGCTTCAGAAGAAAACTATGCTAGCAGTATTATTCTGGCCCAGAAATATCTATGCCTCTTAGCCTTCTAGCGCAATTAGCATTCTGATGTGGGAGGTCTTCATTTCATATGTCAGCTAGTTTCTGTGTTCTCTGGTTTCACTGCCATGTGATCTCCAACCATGCTTTTTATCTCCAGGATTTTCACTTCATTTGTGAATCAAACTGTTCTTGATTGCAAGTAAATCCATTCCTTGCTATGTGTTACAATGTCACATGTCCTGTGTTCCCTAGCTCTCACTTGTTTTCATCACTTGCAAAAGACTGCTATACAGCCCTGCTGCCCACAAGACTTCTAGACTGTCACCTCTTCTAGGAAGTGGATGAAACTCATCAGCTCCACAGAGCTGACAGAGAAATGAAGTCATGTCTTTCATGTAATGATGATACAAACACTTCTGACATTGACTACAATGGGAACATCTCTCGTGTAATGTTCCCTTAGATAATTTGTTAGCAGGGAACATGTATCAGTATTCATTACTGCTTTCCACATCCTGCACTCACTGAGCACTCAGCATGAGAAAGATTAAATAGCTCTGCTAAATAAACTGCCTCAATGCTAATGACCTGTTCAGCTACTTTTCAGTCACATCTCAAGCTATTCAATGCTTTTTATACAACTTCTTCCACACTTCATCAAATTTCTCTACAAACATGTAAAAATTACACCAAGTCCAAACCTACAGCATGTGCACTCAAAATATATTTGGATGTTTTAATCAATAAGTGATATATACTATGAAGAAAGAACAGTGAAGAGGAATGAAAGTGAAATAAGAAGTTAATACTCATGACTTGTTCAAAAATGTCCATAAGTTATTAATTTTCAGTCAGATTCTACTGTCTACACACAATTCCAACCAAAGTTACTGGGACATTTCTCAATTTTGCTCTTTAGAATGTGGTCCACAGCTAATAAATGCCAAGGTGCACAGGCAGCTCATTGTAGTTGTCAGTAAAGTTCTATCTACAAACCTAAACAATGATAAACACTCCTTGGTCTGAAATCTCTGAATGAAATAGATCACCTTGAATTCATGTCCTATAGCATGAATGCCTGTGCATATCTGAAGCTGAACAAAGTGCTCCTTTATGATGTCAGGGAATGAGATGGCTGAAGGTTAAATTTATAGCTTTAAGAGAGAACTGCTTTAAGTATGCTGGAACATTCATAAGCTAAATTTTGTTGTTATTTTTGCAACAAAAGCTGAGGAAGATGAAAACTCAGGAGTTAGGTACAAACAGTGGTACAAAAGTAATTATCCAGAATATTTGATGAAAATGCTCACTACACCATAGACCAACCTCCAAGAAAGCAAAATAAGTCATTCTAGGTGGCATCTATTATGATACAGTGATACAAGAAACATAAAGTATATTCTTTCATTCTGGAAGCTACAAAATAAACTCAGGTAAACTTTCTTGGTGATGAACTACAAGGCATCTGAAGAAGGGAGAATGGTTTCTTTCTTAAAAATTGTAATAAAAAAATTATTGGAAAGATCTTTTCATAAAAGATTGCCATAATCTGTTGTCTAAAATTAAATTCCAAATAGTGAAACAATCTCTAATCTTAAAAACTATAAGAATATAATCTCTAATCATAAAGACACTCAGAAGAAGCTCAAACTTATTTTTCCTACATATGTTTTGTTTGTTTCAATGTTAGCATATATAAAACACTTCTACAGATGAAACTAATGCTGTGAATAGACATGGAAATGGACACGGGTGCCAAGTCAATTTCCTGGAAAACAAAGCACATAGGAAATAATCATGGCATAATTAGTCATAATAGTTTCTCTGGGTAGAAGCTGACATGTTTAATTATCTCATAAGTATTGTCTTGTAGGAATCTGTCATTTTTCTTAAATATCTCAAATTCTTGATGTAAAGCAGGCTCAAAAATTATTCATTTTGAATGTTTAAATGCTTATTTTCTTCCAAAATGTTTATTTTCCATGAAAATTCTTAAATATCTTTTATTAAAAGGTGGATTTTGCCCTAATAATGAAAAGTTGTAAGCAACTCAGGAAGCTACCTATACAGGAGAAATCCTTGTTACATCTACAGTGCCCTTGATTATAGAGGCCTTTCTTTGTATGACCTCTCCCAGATGGGCAACAGCTTGTCAGCCTTTTTGCAGCCACTACTGTCAATTTGATTCATAGCGATCCCTCCTGCACGGATTATCTTAAAATGTAGTATAAATGACATTTTGCAATTATCACAACCAGCCAGTTTGGTGTGGCAAGATGGTCTATAGGACAGTTGCTAATTTGGTCTGGAGAACTTGTGTTGCTTGATCAGTATTTTCGGCAGGCAATTAGCCACAGTGTCTGTACGTACTGTTGCAGCAACACGTAATGTGACTTATTAAATCCATATGGAAAATGTAGGGGTCCTGCTGCTGTCCTAAATGGTAAACAGCACAGGAAAAATAGAGGTTGGTGGGAGAAGCTGAAGGAATAGAGAGATATTGATGTAAAGCCTGTTGGCAGGGACCCATTCTACCTTCACCTTCCCAAAATGCCATAAGGGCCTTCCCTCTTTTCCTCCCTTTCCTGCAGTGAGTGACTCAGATGTTAGCTTGGTTATTCTGTTAGTTGATGAATGACACTCTGTATTCTCCTATTCTATTTTCTGTTTATCATTACATAGTGTACAAAACGACTTCTTGGTGTTCCAGATTTGTAAACATTATTTTCACACCTTTTAAAATAGTCCTCTATTACTGTTAATTATGGACATGTTGTGTTTGCACCCTCCTGAAAAGCAGTATGTGTTTCAGAGAAAGAACCCTGGCTGTTTTTTTGTAGTGATGGAAAAATCATATTCTTCATTTAAACTCATTTTGGTTTAGTGGGGTGTTAATGCACTGAAGTTGACATTAACAGTACAGCTTTACTTAAAAGGCTACAGGAAGGAAGATGATACTAGGTTGCAGAAACATTGTGCAGAAGCCAATTATTTAAGACAGAAATTAATGAAATGTGAAACTGATGATGCCATATATTCTGTTCTGTCTCTACAAATGACTAGATATATTAGAGAAATCAACCTATCAGTCACACTGATTATATAGAAAATACACTAGTTTTTCAGTGACAAGTAAGAGTTGTAATCTCCTGTGTACAGCAAAGAAAACATGAGAAGGAGATAGCTAGCATTTAAATCATGCATCCTTCCTATAGATTTCTGTATCCATGCACAGGCTGAGGGTCATAACGTAGACCTGAACACTGGTAAGAGTAATCTGACAGTATGTTTTTTCTTTTTTGCTTTACATCACAGCAGCTGAAAACTACAGACGTTTAAAATATTCTAGGTCTCCTTGAGATATATAACTATACTTATAACTAACTGTTCTACAGTCTATAGGCACCTTGCACTGACAGATGAAGAGTCTAAATGAGCTATAAATGCCTAGGCCTTTATTAAACAAAGCCAAGGATGAGAGAGAAAATTCTCAGATTTTTTGTCACCTACATACTTCTTTCTAACTCTGATAGCCTCTTACATGGTTTTTATCTGTTCTCTCTACTGAGGTTTCTATTCTTTGCTTAGTTTTCCCTTTGCACATTTTATTTTCTGATGTACTAGATCCTTTTCTAAATGGCACATTCCAGCCACAGTCACTGAATGTGACAGTTGTGCTGTATAATCATGAAATGCTGTGCTCAGACACTTGACAGCATTTGAAAATATTACTCTTGCTCTAAAAATAATGTAAGGAGTTTAGTGTAGGTGAACGTAACTAGACTGATAATTGGAGAATGAGAAATTAAATAGGAATACTATTTTTATTTTGTGCAGTGAAACAATTTTTTTGAGTTTTTTTTTCAATTCAAGTATGGTAAGTTTCTCCATGGTGTTTCAGACAAAATAAAAAACTAACTTTTTAATGACTGTAATCTCTGTAAAAGTCTGGTTTTCTGAAGGATAGGACAAATTCTAGTTCCAGGAACTGTATTTTAAGGAGAAAAGTGTCACTGAATTTGGGCTTACTGTGCAGCATCTTCGAGCCTCACAGAAAACTGAATTTGATTTTGCAGAGTTCTGTTACTTTTAAGATTATCTGAGAGGATTATTTGTATTTCTAGCAAAGCTCTAGGAAGCATATAATACATGTAGAGTGGAGTTAAGTTGAGATCCTGTTAATCATGTACTTAACATCTGTGTTTTTAGGACAGCACATACTTGTGTGATTTTGGCCTGTCATTTGTGATCTTTTTGAGGATTCCTGAGAATAAAAAGGCTATATATAAATTTAAGATAATATTACCAGCTGAAGCTCTGTCAGATTCAACAGGCAGAAATAGATAAACTGAGCTACTGAGTACCACTTAGTGGTTTTAGTCTTGGAAAATAATAGATTGTAAAAAAAAAAAGAACCTGTCTCCAATTTTATAGTTGTCCTATGTCCTAGGTGCTCACTCAGCATTACTTTTTTTCAAGATATCTTGTTTAGATGTGAAAATAAATAATATTAAATTAAATTTACATATTTTGCAGAATATACTGCTTTCTAGGTTGAAGAAAATGAATTAAAATTGCATTCTGGAAACACAGTTACCATTAACTATATTGGAATTCTGGTGTTTAACAAACCAAGAACAACTTTAGAACTACATCTCTGTGATAAAATCTTCAAATCTTGTTATATCTGTACTTGCACAAGCTGTATCGTTGAGAATTATATCCGCAATTAAAGCTTGTGATTATCTTACCAAGTGAAGAATGGAGATTGGTGTACTTACTATGTCAGCACGATAGCCACAGCATCATTTAGGACACTCTCTCCAAACAGGAGTGTGTACAAATCGGTATCCACATGCAGCTCATGGAAAATAGCAAGGACTGTCACTATACAGAGAAAAGCAAAGTGAGTTTTTTGTTATCATATGGAGAAAAAAGCAAAGTGAATTTGTTATTTTCATATCCCTCTGGCAGTTCAAGAAATAAAGCAATGTTGGAATGTGAGTTTTGAGAAGTCCAGTCTTATTTGTTACCTAGGTGGATACTGCAACTGAAGTATGCAAGATCCTTAAATCCAAGAATTCTATGAGTTGTGCTGTTTTGGCTAAGTTAGAAACTTTCCCTGTCACACAGAGAACCATGCATAAATAAAAACGTCACAGCATGTTTTACTGTGCAGAAAGGACTGTGATCTTGTGACCAAGTAGAAATAAGGGTGCTGGAAAGACAGGTTTTGCCATGGACTTTATGTGTGATGACAGCAGCATTTTACTTATTTTAAGAAGAATGTAACAATGCTTTTCTATCTGTTACGCATGTTCACTGAAGAACACATATAATAACCTTATACCCTGGCCCACCAGCAGCATAACCGCTTTCACCTCAAGTGTAGCATATCTGCAGTCACAAAGCCCTATCACCCAGATCTGGCTCTCTGATAACTGTGGCCCATTTTAAGGTTCCTTCAGTGTATCATTAATTTAAGTCATTCCCTTCTCCCTGAGTTATGTGCTATATTCATTTTTTACTTTATCAGTGGAATAGAAAAAATTTGTGTTGAATTTAAACTGAAGTTGGGCAAATCCTCAGGGGCAGTTAGGCACTTGGCTCATATTTGGGTAATTAAGTCCTATAGATATTAAAGGATGCCTAATTTTTTTTACGCCTCAATTGCCTTACCTGTGAACAGGGGATCACAATCCTTCCCAAGATCAACCTAGCACTTCATAATCTCCAAATGAAGAAGGCTGTCAATGTTCTGTGTTGATATTATCTCTTTACATAGATGAAGCAGAGCTTTCTCTTTTCAAACAAAATTCAATGTAAAGGGCCCCAATTATTTGTATGGTTAAAAATTACACAGTAACTCAGTGCTTCACTGGTGCTCATTCTAGTACATAATTGTGCAATTGACTTAATCCTTATAGCTCAGGAAACCCAAAGATTAGGAGTGCCTGTGGGAGACTATGCTAACATCTGACATTTCAGAAATGAAAGCTACATACTTTTACGTTGAGATGACTGCTGGTAATTCACACAAAAATATGAACAGGTGATTATGCTTTGTCTTAATAATATTTATTGGAACTTTGAAATCATTACTGATAAGGTTTTCTAAATGTCACTTATATATCTGTGTAATCTAAAAATCAGTTTATGCACCCCAAATAGGTTCTCATTTCTCCTGTGAGATTTTATGTCAAAGTGATCTCTGTTGATGTGTTATCTTTGAAGAATTTTCAAAGTGTTATTCTACAGAAGACATTTTAGGAGATGTGTGTAGCTGAACATTTGATGATACAGCTATATTTAAATCAGCTAGTTATATTTAGCCATCCTGATAACTTCGCCCACTCCCAGTGCAGTTATAATTTAAACTAGGAAAAGAGTTCTTTCCCCAGAACAGCTGAAAGGTGTAGGAAGAAATTTTATTGGCAGAAGATATTTTCTTGGTTCACCAATATCTATATTCAGGTTTTTGCTTGATTAGGAACGCTGCCTTAATATGCTAAATGTGGACCCAATTTAGTTTCCCATTCTTTGATGGCATAACAACAGACTTGTTTTCTAAAACTATTTGCCATTTCCAGCTTTTGCTTACTAGTTAATTAGTTTGGGCTCACATTGATAATGACAGAAGGAAAAGAAAATAGTAATCAAAGTCCAATGTACTGTTGGTATGTACGTGTAGCAAGCCAAACCAATCAGACAGATGCCTACTCATTCCTCTCTTTCCTCTTGCCTCCTAAGAAAACAGCTTTCTCTTACTTTCTCTTCCAATTCTGTCCCAAAAATCTGACTTAAATTTTTTTCAAATGAAAGCAACATAATAAAGCAACCAACATAGTAATGCATCAATTTCCATCAGACTCTCCAGTTCACCCAGTTCTCAGAAAGTATCTTCCATTTCAAATATTTCTCCTATTCCCAATGGAGGTTATTAGATCTTCTTTGCAGCATTGCCTATCCCTGAGTGAAGAATTATGGTCTCTGCTCTGTCCCTATGTTTGTTTGGCCCAAGACACATAACACTGCTGCAGATACCTGATCTGTTTTTAGAGAACTGAACTGATGCTGGGTCCACAATCCCAAAGAAGACTAACTTGCTCTTCAGTATTCATACAATTTATAAATGCAGTTATTCCTGAATGTCAAATCTAAATCTTTCCTCCTGCTCTTTGAGTCTGTAATTTCCATTCCTAGTCTAATGAGATGTGAATAATTTGTCCCGTTTATTCTCTTTTTCTTTCCAGCAATATTTTTTCTATTCAAAGACTCATTTCAGACATCTCCTCCCTAAAATGACTCACGTCTTCCAATCTCCTCCTTTCAGTAATGTTTTCTAGCCCCCTAACCACTTCTAATCAGCCCATATATTTCTTGAAATATAGTGCCCAAAATCAGATCCAAGTACTGTAGTTGACACTTCCTTTCAAGAAACAGAGTGAAAAGATGCTGTAGAACATGTTAATAAATCCTGCTTTCATTTTTTGTTTTTGCTATGTATTGGTAGTGATGACTCATTTTCAGGTTGTAAACTTGAAATCCTTTTCAAAAGTGAATCCTCATTTATTATTTTCTATCTATGAAGCTGATGATTTCTAAGTGTAGCATTTATCCTTTCAGTTTTCAAATCATTGCAAGAATCACATAGAGCTCTAATCCTGCCCTTCAAAGTGTTTGGAATCTCGTCTCATTATAGTATTATGCGTTACAGAAGCATCCTCTATTGCATTGGCCAACTCATTAATGAAAATGTTAAATATTATTTTCATAAGAAGAGAGAACTGCACATCCATCCCATTTAGAATTCAGTAAAACATTTTCACCTTGTTTTGCCAACCACTGTCTAGTCATTTCCTGAAGATCACATGTGCCTTCATTAATTCTGAGAATCGATGGTTATAGTTGAGAATGGGCATATTAAAAGGGACATGATTCTCTGCTATTGAAAAAATTTAAATTACTCACTGGATAGAATACTCTATAAATAGTCATTCAAAGTAGTCACATCATGTTTTGCCTGACAGATGACTTTAAAACTCAAGGGAAATAATTTAAAAAACCAGTACTTGCTATCATATACTACAGTAACATATCTAATCTGTGAGAACCATCATATCAAAGTCAAGATCGTATGTACTACACTGCAATGCGTATGGCCTCTCTAGCTTTCTGAAGGCACTTCCGAGGAACAGTAAATAGGGCTTGGTTTTTGTGTGGTAATTACTCAAAGACTTGTATAATTCATTAGATACTTTAATTTCTATAGTACATATTGTATCTCCTATTTCAGTCTCATCATATGAGGACAGAGACAGAGACAGATAAAGAACTAGATGGCTGAAAGGACAGGTAATTGGGGGACAGCAAACAAACATCTTTTGTGGCAGTAGAAAACTGACACAAATAAAAGTAACGTGTATCAGACATCCTGACTCAGAAAGGGTTGTGAACATCATTGAAAAATTCAGTGATGGGAAGCATGAAATAGTGGAGCTGCTAAGATTTTCACAGTAATTTTGCCAACAGAAATCTGATTCACTTCCTTGACTCCAAGGACTGAGGTAACATCTGTTACATGCTAAGCCTAGCGTGGTTTCGGTTGTACCCGAGTAAGAACAAGTGTCTGTGAACAAGGGTTGTGAAAGATATCTTTGGACATATGTAGAAACAATTTAGCCAGTTATTAATTCCTGTGAAAAGTTCCTGTGTAACTAAAATATCAACAAACTACAACAATGCCTAAGCTACCCTATACTTCTTTGTTGTTGTGCTTGAAAAGAATAAAGAAGCTCAGAAAATAAATGAGACCAGTATATAAAGTGCTGGTATTCTGACTTCTGACTAGAACTATTAATAACTTTCACAGCTCACGGCTCTAAATTCTTTTAGGAGGGCAGTATCAAATGGAAAGAAAATAAGATGAGAGAAATAACACTTAAATTTTCTATCCATTTTTCTCTAAAAATAACAGTTCCAATTTTATAGTTGTCTTTCCCTACTAAATAAGTCAGGCCACTCACAGATTAGTGCAGTGGTGAAAGAAAGTGTAAAAATATTTTAATTAAAAACACATTTATAAACATTCTTATATAACCAGTGTATAAAATATATTATCTTGCTATGTTTATAAATTATGCTTCTTAAAGCAAAATCCTTTGACTTTATGAGAAACAGAAACTGCTCTTTCTGATAAATATCCAATTTTATCAATAACAACAGCAGTGCCACTTGCATCTTCACTTCGGCTGTAACCATAGTAACTTCAAATAGAGAAAAGCCTTGTGATTATCAATATAACCAAAGGTAGGGGAGTTCATAGAACTCAGAAATAGCTGTGCTTCAGCAAACCTTGTGAGGGTAAATCTGTTTTCTATGCTTGGAATGTCAGAAGTTTTACAAAAAGAAGTGCTAAAGATACAGGAAATGTCTTTGGATTGGAAGGTCATTTTACAGAATGTGTTAATAACAACAGCTAAGACAAACTGCCAAAGTTGTACTTTCCACTTATTTTTTGGTGGTTAAGCCAGAGGTCAAATCTTCTCTTTCATGTGCCAGTTTTCCTCTGTCATTCACCTTATTCCATCACAACTACTGGTACCCTGAAGCAGCCTGTTGCTGGGGCTTATTGCTGTGTCTGCTTTTCAACCACAGAGGACAGCTATTGTCAGAATATCCTTATCCGTGCTCACACATGAGGCAGTTTCATTTTTCTGGTCTCTGGTGCTTGGGGATGCAGAGCTGGGGGCTCTGCTCCCCACACCAGCCATTTCTCCACAGTCTCTTTGCTGCTCTTGATGAGTGCTGGGTGTAGCAGAACATAGGGATGAACTGCTCCATCCCTTTTGAAGGGATCACACCAAAATTGCAATACAAACACAAGGCAAAACCTTTCAACTGCAAAACAGAGAAAGCTGTGCTGTTTTACACAGATGTAATAACAAGAGATGATTTCCCCAGCTACATGATAAATTATACCTATTGATCAGAGTAAAAAAATAAAAATATAAAATCTAGTCTGACATTTTAAATCAAAGACTAGTGAAGGGAGAATTTGAGAATTTTAAAATTCTGTTCCTTAGAAATTAAACCGCTCACCTGGAGTCTTGAAATGAAAAACCTTTTCTGCTGAAAATGATAAATTATTGGAAGAAGGTATTTCCTGTAAAATGAAAGTGACCTTGCTTTGTCCCTAAATTTTCTACTTTTTCTTTTTAGAAATGTGAGTTTTTTGAGGCATCCCCAAGTATCATATCACAGTCCCAGGTATATCTAGTCATAAATTCATTTATTGATCTTAGTTCAAGTGCTGGTTTTCTATATAAGGGAACCCCTAGCATTTAAGAACAATTCTTTTGAATTAATGTTATGCAAAAATCTCTGTATTAAAATTTTCAAACACCCTTATAAACTAAAACCTACAGAGTGCTATGACATTATTTCCTTCTCTCTAACAATTTTAGCAACTTTTAGCTGGCATGCATTTGTCTACTGCCCTTGTAGTAAAATTCTTAATTTAACATATAAACATCTACCAGTCATCTTTGCTATTACAAATAAGGAACTCAATCAGAACAACTTCTGCCTAGTCAACAGATCAGGTTTTAACACCTTTTGAGACTTAATTGCTTTCCACAGTCAAGGGAAATTAAATCTCTTTTTAAAATTAGTTTATAATCCTACACAGTGAAGAATTAAATGAAAAATCAGGTAGCAAATCTGACAGGAATTTATTATTTCATCTTAGGACAGTAATTTATTACTCTATCCTGCTTCTATAACACTATTAGCATTTTACCAGAGATTTTTTTTTTTTTTTTTTTTTTTTTTATATAGCTGGATATCACATATAAAATCATTAGACTGATTATTTTATCCCCCAGTATATATCAGCCCTCCAGGGGACCATTGGATTCTGGAATTCCAATGAGCTCTTCATATGGCTCAAGTTTGTAATTCATTAGAAAACCCTACAACACAATGAAACATTGTCAGCAATGCCTACCATTAAATTAAGAAAAATTTAAGTCAAAGTTCTCTAAGTCTTTGAGGGACTGAAATTTACAAGTAAAATTAGTGAAAACATGAAAGAGCTTAGAATATTGTGAATAGATAACAGAAGAAGCAAGACTGAAAATTATAAAAACCTCTTGGACCTGCAAATTACAAAATTACAAAACCAATGATAGTTTGTCACATTAGAAGTAGTTTTCTCAACTTCAGTGTTAGCTTTTCAAGCCTATTTAAAAATCTTGGAAAAGTAATCCTTGTCACTTCTCATTCCTTCCAGCTCAAGAGGAGCTTCTTTTTTTTTTTTTTTTTTTTTTCCCCTCATGATTGTTCCAGATTAATCAGTGGTGATTTAATACTGTTATAATCAAAATCAGTGCATTTGTCTTCTATATTTCTCCTCATAAGTCAACCCATTCATTTGTGAAACTAAATAGTATTGGACTGGAAAATGGGAAAAGAAACTAAGCCAACTGAAAAACTATTCATAGCACAATCAAGAATGTGCTTGGAAGCTGTAAGCAACCTTTTATTCCACAAGCAATTTATTTTCTTAGGTTTTCTTTGTGCTTTCCATTTCTGTGCTTTTCTCTTGCTTGCAGGATAGGCTCTAATCATGTGCTGAATCTTATTAAAGTACTTGGACGATTTTATAAGTGGCAGCATATTGGATGCTTGGATTAATTTGAGAATAACAATTTGATGGAGCTTTTACAGCAATCTTGCAACAACCAGTTTTGTGGAAATAAATTGTTATACACCATATTTTTAAGCCATCAGAATGATAAATCACAAGCTCAGTGTCTTTTGTTAAATATTGATGGTTTGATTAAAGAATGGAACAAATTTGTAGAACAAGGTTGCTTTTTGTAATTTCTTTTAATATCCATGAATTTGAAAGATTTATTCATCGGTTTCTCAGAGAGGCTTCTCAGGGGTAGTTAACACTAATCCAGCATGTCATGTGCATCACAAAATGCTCTCTGTTCCACTTCCTGTAACAGCTCAACTGAAAATTTTGAAAAAAAATCTAGTGTACCCTTGCAGACTTTGTACTTGGTCTCTTTGTAGATAACACATCAAAAAATCCTTTTTTTCACTTCCTCCTTCACTATTGTCCCACAGATGCAAAAAGCATTACTTTCCTTTTAATATCAGAGTGCTCTGATATTAACCTTTTCAATCTAATAGAACCTGGAAAAATCTATGAAATTTGGCCAACTTTGAGTTTAGCCCTCTTCTGATTAGGAGGTTGGACTAGAAGACCTCCAGATGTCCCTTCAAATCTAAATGATTCTGCAGTTCTGTAATTCCAAAATTCACTGAGCATGTTTCCCAAACTTTGTATCTTCTGTAACTTTAACTGTTTTAAATATCATACCTGCAAATTCAAGTCAACCTGTTGGTATCTATCTTTTGGAGTCATACTTATCATGAAAAAATGCATTCACATGGTAAACTGATACCTTATAAACAGTATTTATATGGCCAAATCTGACAGTTGTGTTCCCTGTTACTTTTAAACTGGGTTAGATCAGACATTCATGCAATGTCTAAATTATTAACCATGAGGCTCCAGCATTACAGCAGTTCTCATATCAGCAAGGACAAGATAGGTATCGTGTAGCCTGGAGAACATTTTTCCAATTTCCCCAGCAACTTCATTTAAATAGTTTGTGAGCTAAACATAGGTAAAACAATTACTAAAACAAACACAAGGGCTATCGGGAGCCAATTTGACTTATGATTATCCAAATATCAGACAGTTAACAGCTATGGGAGTAAAAAAAATCAGGAACAGAGAGTTTGAACATTTCTACAGCACATGCAGTTGCTGTGTCTTATTTACTCTTCTGACTTTTGATGAAGTAACTTATTTTAAATGGTTAGTTACCTGGATCTGTGGCAGACATCAGTGATCCAAAAAATAAACAGTCAGTGAAGTGGAATTCCCATCCTTTTAACTGGCCAGTGTATAATATGGCCTTCACAAACCCATACATTATCAACCTGTCAGGGGAAAGATAAGACAGGCACTCAGACAGAGCATATAGCACATATGCTTAATGTACAATAATAAACATGTTCTTATTCTTTTCAGCTTCTTTTAAATAAACATATCACATTAATACTGAACATAAACTGATATCATATAAAAATTCTATCTCCTATTCAACTGTTCAAGTATTGCATTGAAATATCACAGGCAATTCCAGAGCAAAGTCTTTTCTGAATAACTGGCATCAGTTGGTAGCAGGGCACAATGCTTTTAGCAGTTTATTTTTCAAAAGGAAAGCTAATGTAAGCTTACGAAGACATTATTGAGACTAATTTATCTAATATTGTAGAACATTGAAGCAAAGACAGTTCTACCATCAGCTTTGCGGCTTGCTCCCATATTTCTAAATGAATTGTTTTAATCTATTAGCTTTCAAACATTAGCTGTATTCGAAGTTCAAGATAAGGTCTCCAAATGAGATGGATATTTAACAACTCACAATGACAGTGAGGCGAGAAAGTCACACTTCAAAATAAACTGCTAAATCCTCACTAGTTTCACAGGAAATATTATTGGTTTATGTAACTAGGTAATGGTATCTGAGATATGTATTTTAACAAGAATCTTGAAATATCTTGTTTAGTCATAGCCACTTAATTTTTGTACGTTTCCAATCTAGTTATAAAAAAACCACATAAACACAATAAACATATAAACACAACACATAAATTAACAACTCTGCTCTTCTAATTACAGGCTTAAAAAAAATATTTAAACAGAGTTGTATGCATTCACATACTTAGCTACGTTTTGTCCTCAGCTATACTAAGATGTTGCTGAAGTCACTTAAGTACAGATTTGAGTGACAGACAAAGTGCTACTAAAAAGTCAGCCTGAAAGTTAATTGCAAATTTTTTTCAGACGCTTTACCAAGCCATAGATTTGTTTGTAGTGTAGTAACCTTATTACACTAAAAGGGTCACCAGAGAATTCCCCAATGGTCCTAAGTATTTGGGTATGTATTTACACAAGCTGCCTAGCAAACAGCCACTAATCGTTCTAAAACAATTTATCCAGCTGTGGGTCTCCTTGATTGATGAGCTCATTTTCTATCCATTCCCAAAGAATAATGATTGAAGTTCCTGAAGTGAAGTTAGTTTTTTATCCCCAGCACATTTGCTTTAGGGAATGAGTTCTTCCAAAGCTGACTGTGGTGCTGCTACCCTGATTTGCAGTTGTCTCACAAGTCAACAGTAATGGAAGTGAACACATGCCTGCCTTTTATAAATAAAACTGAAGAGCAGGCTAAAACATGGTGCTGATTTAATCAGTGAGATGTTAACCCTCATTCAGCAGAGAAAAGAGAACAGCAAATGCAGAATATTATGCTTAAAAAAAAATAAAAAATCATGAAGTCCTTAATGCATTTTGGTAACGCTAGAATGGCAAGGGTCCAATTTTTCAAACATAAACCCAGCTAAATGCAGACACGCATTTGGATTTTGTGAGAAACTGCTGGCTTAGATAAACCACAAGAATCTGTACTTCTCCATCTCAAACCTTCTCCATCATGTGGAAATATGTACAGAAATAATTTTCTATTGTAAATTAACTTTTAAAACACAGTGGTTTAGCTTTTCTTGAAAAGCTGCATATTTTTAATTAAGGCAATACATAAATAGATAATTTATTGGTGATTTCTTACTAGTTATAGCAATAAAAAATGCCAACCCTCCTTCACTTTAAATAACTTTGTATTAACTTTAAACCAGAAATAATTTATTTCATTTCAATTTTAATTTTCTAATAATCTCAAAATTTGGTTTCTTGTGATCTCTCCAAACTACACAAAAAGTTCATCTAAAGGCTCTTTTGAGAACTAGAAATCAAAGGGCAGTTCTGCACTGGAATAAGTTCTCTGCTGTTTGTGAAATTAACAGAATTACAGCAGTTTATACCAGCCAATGGTTTGCTCTCAGGAAAATAATTTAAAAATTTCTTGATAATACAGGGTAAACTCACACATCCACTTTAAAAATGGGAATTTACCTTATTGCATTTCTCTAGATAGATCACAAGCGGTGTGTACCATGTCTTTAGTATTTTTTAAATTTACATGTTAAATACTGTTGCTTTTATTATCCTGCACATGACATCAGATCCTTTTCTCAGTTTTCCAGATTAGAACAAAAACAAATTAGACAAATTCCATTTCTAAATCAGAGGAGTTACTCTGCATTTTAGATCATTTTAGATCATCAGACTCTAGCTCTCTGTATTTCAGCTTGTAATTTTTTATTATTCAAAAATGTCACTCTGGCTTTATCATTGTCTTCAGTGACAGAGATTATTTAGGTGACACAGTCTAATGCATAGTGAAATTTAAACAGTAACGGAATTTATCCATGAGAAATGTTACTAACAATTCTTTTTTTGAGAACTAGTTGATGTAATTTTTCCACTACATACTGAAAAGTTGGATCTCAGCTGAACACTTGAACTCCCAATGGTAGTGATACAGCGTAACTGTTCTTAGTGGAAATCTGATGACAAAAGCATACCTCAATGCATACAAAGCATACCTCAGCAGGACATTAATCCCAAGGAAACACCCTGCACTGATGTTCCTATCGGTATTATAAATTAAAACTAAAAAAGATAGTCTTATTGATTTTTAGGCCTGCTGTTATTTCATTTGATACACCTAGGTTATTTTTAGCAAGTTTATACTCACCAAATTTCAGCAAATCTCCTTTATTAATCTTCAATAATCCATTTAATATATATGTTAAAAAAAATTATTAAAATACATTAAAAAGTTGTAACTAAATCAAAGTGTCAGTGACTCTGCATTTCCTCCAGAAAGTTCCTGACCCACTAGAATTCATTCCCAATCCAGTGCTCACTGTTGACAGAGTGGGCTATTGACACAAATCAATATCAAATAGCAAGTAATATTTGGGGCTCTGAATCTCTTTAGTAGATGGTACTTTTATCCTTCTGAATCCTGCCTGCAAAATAATCTTTTTTACTTTACTTTTTTACTAATCTGGAATGATAAATTTTCTTTTTTATTCTTTTAGAATATCAGAACTGAGATCTTCAAGGCTGTATAAAGGAAATAGAAGCTGAGATGCAAATCAATGTAACCCTAATTTCCAATGTGGCTTTGAAAATTTTCAAATAACCTTAACTTAAAATACACTTACAGAGTAATTTTATTTCATACGCTTTTTTAATCTTGTTTTTAATCTATATTGTAAATTCTTGGGAAATGTGGTTGTGCCTTAAACTAAGGGACCTTTATCTCTGTGTTCTATGTGCTACTTTTCTGATAATAACTATTTCAAAGTAACTGTTATTTTCTGTATATGTCTGGATTTTGCATTTATACTGCAAAGTATGCATCATTTAGAATACTGTATTATCTACTTGAGATAGTGTTCTTTCATTTTCCCAAAATGAAGTAGCAAGTAGTATTCTGTGGAACAAAAAGAATGAGGCATGGATCTATGAAAGGACTTAGATCTGAGACGTATGTACATTGATAATCTGAATCCTTAGAGCTGCTGCTACAGTAGAGCCCTACTACACTTAATTTTCGCCCTTTTAAATCCTAACACATCTTTCTGGGGCTCATCTAGCACCATGTAATGCATGTATTGGTAGTCTGAAAATCCTTTGGGATTCACAAACTAGTGAATGACCTGTCTTGCCAGCAAGGTCTGTTGACTGTCTGGTGCTTAGACCTGGCTCTCACAAAACCCAAAGATGAGTGTGAAAAAGAGGTAGTTTCACTTCACAGTCCCCTGTAATTCAACTCTAACAGAGCAAGTTATGCAAGCCTTAGATTCAAAACCCTGCTTCACCTCCTTCATGTTCATTTTTCCTCAATACTAAGAACGTGCCAGAGAGACTCTAGGTTCCCAGTGCCTAGAACCTGTTCCACCTTGCTTATTCATTATTCAGTCATTATTCATTAAACTAGATAGCTAAAAAGTATGTAAATATGAAAGTGTGATGTGGTATCAGGTTATCTAGGTCCTCATCCTGGAGGATGGAAGTCTGAACTTGACCCTACTCTTTGAAATCTGTTTCCTGCTTCCCCCCCGGCTTTATCCCTCCAGCCTTGTATAGATAACCTGAAGCTGTGAATTATGCTAGGTGGTAAAGGGTCTCAAACCATGTCTTTTTTTTTTGCATTTAGGAACACATGACTGTTCAAGGAGCTACACAGAATCAATACAGAGCAGGGAGTTGATCTTGGCTTAGTCTCCTTATCAACTTCTTATTGTCATGGATAAATACACAAAATCAGCAATTTATTTGTGTGATCAGAAGCTAGATGATTAAAAACATACTTTAGAAAGAAACAGAAGTAAATTATCAGTAACAAAGAGTCACTGAAGACTCCTCAGTTGGACTTTGTGATGATTCGTTACTGCAAGCACTATTTGTGAATAACTGATTTGGTCATGGGCTAAGGAAGTGATTGTCCCTTTGTACTCAGCACTGGTAAGGTCACACTTTGAATACTGTGTTCAGTTTTGTGCCCCTCACCACAAGAAAGACGTTGAGGTGCAGGAGTGCATCCAAAAAACAGCAATGAAGCTGGCAAAGAGTCTGGAGAACAAGTCTTGTGAGGAGCATCTTAGGGAACTGGGGTAGTTCAGCCTGCAGAAAAGGAGGTTGAGAGGAGACCTTATCGCTCTCAACAACTACCTGAAAGGAGGTCGTAGAGAAGCAGGGGTCGGTCTCTTCTCTCAAGTAACAGGCAATAGGACAAGAAGAAACGGCTGCAATCTGCACAAGGGGAGGTTTAGATTGGATATTAGGAAAAATTTCTTCTCTGAAATGTTTGTCAAGCACTGGAATGGGCCTCACAGGGAAGTGGTTGAATCACCATACCTTAGGGACATGATTTAATGGTGGACTTGGCAGTGTTAGATTTTGGGTTGGACTCAATGACCTTAAGAGTCTTTTCCAACCTATGCAGTTCTAGGATTTGGAATACTAATAAAGCAATATAATAGAAGAATAAAACTCAGATTAGCTTTGCTGCAGAAATGCTGACATTTTCTAAACCCGAACATATTTTTTTTTAAAGTATAGTGAAGTGCCCATCAGTCCAGAGCAAGTATTTTGCCATTTCAACAGGAAAAGAAAAAAACAGTAATGTAATGAAACACAGGAGAATTCAGAATTTTCCAGATTATGCAAGGCTCTATACCTCATCTCTAAAAAATGCCACATATAATGCTGTCATTACACAGTAGAGGAGATACCATGTAAATATTTGACTTACTGAAGTAAGTATCTGGGAAACGGAGTTTTAACTACCGTAATTCCAGTATGAATTGGCAAGTAGACCACATAAAATCTCAGTACAAAAATACAAAGTAAACTTTAGATTGAGAAGAAATCACAGTAAATAACAAACACTGAAGAACACAAACAAAAATTCTGCAAGGTGTTAATGATTCTGAGCACTGAGTCTTCACATTTTCGAAGCCAGACTGAATTAAAGCTTGCCTGTGTGAAAAATAGGGGAAGAATCTCCATATGTAAAATGTCAGGTTTTTTACTACCACAGATACTGCTGCTACTAACCTTTTATTGTCACACGTTGAGGACAGGAGTTTGGAAAGCACACTGACTGCCTGGGTACTACTGGAACTTTCCAGTGAATTTATTTATAATGCTGCTCTCTAGGAAGGCTAAGCTGGGATTGGGACATTCTGGAACTAACTGCCGTTTAAATGTAGAGGGGAAAAAAAGAGCCCTCTCCTAAAGACTTTGCAGAGTAATTACTACAGAAGAAACTACCTAAATGCTCAAGAAGAGCTTTAGATGCTCAAGAGAAGCCTGTTTCTGGAAAGAGTTTCCTTTAGCAACAGCTGGTTTTAAGAAGGTATCTACAAAGACCCAGTGAAATTGCTTTGGGGGTTTTTGGGAAGGTCTTGTCAGGAAATTCTAAATAATAATACTTCTATCAAGCATACTGCTAGTAAAAGAGAGGTGATCTGTAGTTTTAAAGTAGAGCCAAGTGGGATATGTCTGATGCAGAACAGAATGGGAAAGATGCAAAGAAAGAAGCTGTCAAGGGACTGGGAGATTTTGAATAGCCTTCAGACCACATCTCTGAAGGAAAAAGATACTGGAGTCATCAAGACGGGAAAGATGAAAGCCTGGCAGGAGTTTTAGCTATACAGGTGGATGAGAAAGGCCATATAAGAAACATGTCAGTAAGCAGCATATCTGACATCTAAACATAAGGTTATACTATACCTAAATGCAGGTTGTACAAGAAACCAAACAGCATTTCAGGGAATGCCAGGCAACATGGTATCCAACAGTGAAAAAAGGGGGACAAGATGACAATGACAAGCAGGATACCTTTCCATAAGGTAGCTTAGGTACATGTGAGATGAGGCAAACACAAGTAAAAAAAATCCCACAAATCTCTCATGGTAAAAATATGTCTGACTGGTGCAGACAGGTGAGAAAATTTGTGCTGAGTTTTGCTTCCTAAAAATTCCTGGTCAAATCTTTGGCTTGAATAAACTAGCATCACAGATCACAGTTACCTATCCTTCTGCATTAGAGCAAACTGAAAAAATTATGTCAATAAATACATATTGGCAGGTTAGTTTATAGGATGCTGCTGCTTTGATCTGCATCAACTGCATCCTCACATGCAAGCTAATGGGAAAATCTACCAGTTCTGAAAGAATATACTCCTAATTTAAAACTGATGGGGACATAATTAGAAAGTAACAGAAACTGCTAAGTGAAGATGTACAATACTCATATCCTCAATACAGACAGCCCCATCTGCCTGATGATTTTATCAGCAGTTGCATTTTCTTCAGTGTTATTATTCATTGCCACATAACTGCTGAATCTCATTGTTAAGGGTCTTTATTATGTTAAAGATTTAAAAACACAATTCCAGATTTAAAGCGTTTGTGAAGTTATGCTATGTAGCATGAATGAGACTTGTAATTTAAAGATTTCTTGCCAAATGTGTTTGTTAATCTGCAGAGAATTTTCTGTTTCATATTCTGACTCCCTAAAGAATGTTACTTTATCTAGAACTGATTATCTTTTAGCCTGAAGCCAGCTGAACATAGCTACAGATTGTAATCATGCAAGCAAAAGATGAAAAAAAAATCTGTGTTGCATTTCTTTCTTTTCACAAGGAATAGCAATAATAATAAGCCAAGAGTAGGAAAAGAGCTATTTTATTCTTGCTTATGTATGAAGTAACATAGTGATTGACTGATTGACATCACAACAGTAATAAAAAGCTACTAGTTAGAATTTAAAATGCAGGCTGATAAATGTAAACAGTAGTAATGAAAATGAAATACTAATTCCTTTATTCTTTCTATTTCTACCATACCAATATATTCCTATAACTTTTTCAATACACTTGAATGCTTCACATCAGATGTTTTGGCTACATTGATTCATTATTTCAAAGTGCTCTATGTACTAGTATATTCTTCTTTTTGTCGTCTCTTAAATCTGTTATGTCACTAGAAAGGGTATTATCATGGTCTTTTCTTCAATAAATAATTTGCTAACTAACCAACACAAGAGAGAATCTCAATGAAGTGTCTCAGGTAACCTTAAACCAATAATAAATTTATGGTAAGCTATTCTGGATAGATCACACAAGAAAACCCTTTGGCTATAGAAATAACTGGAAGAACAGAAACAAAACTGGCTTTACAAATCCACTGCATACCTACTTACCTGGAGCACAATGACTGTTGAGTATTAGAACTATATGGATAACTTCAGCATCTGCAGATCTGACAAAGAGTTGAAGTGTGCTCTTGGCAGAACATTAGGTGATTTAAGAAGTTCTTTTGCTTAGCATTTTTCAATGAGCAATAGAAAAGATCTACCACAAAGGTTTTTTTATTAGTTGCAGACTATCTTCTCTTTGCCTCTTAAATCAGAAGTTTTGATGGAAAGGAGAGAAACACACTTTACACCTCAGAGGTATGATGTACATGGGTATGAGTAACAAGGGCTGTGTTTCAGTAACCATGGCTCTATAGGTCACTTAGTTCTTTGATATTCCCATGGTACTGGACTTTTGGGAAAGTGACGGCTGTTCAGAGCTGTTCAAACAATAAGCAAAGATACTGAATGCGGATAAGAGAAAGACAGCCCAGATTTCTATATCAGTTAATTCAGATGCCACTGGTAACAGGAAAAGTGAAGAGAACATGCTTCAAAACATTTCCATTGGGTTCTGCAACCTACATGTGTTGGTACAGAAACAAAGCAAGAGACTGTCCTTACACTGACAATGGGAGAGATCAATGGAAACACATGCAAACATATCCAATCATGGACTTCAGCAAGGTGCATGTATGAAAGATGGTGGCAGAGGCCAGTGCCAGTCTGTTGTCACTGTATTGCGGAAAGCAAGCTCAGAGGCTACTGTGTTTGCTGGAGTTGTGCCCTTTGCTGTGTTTCCACCCAATGGCAAGGCTGTCATACCCAAGCAAGCGGAGTCCTTTGGCTTTAGGAAAGACCAAACTTGTGTTTGGTGCTTTAGGACTGGCTTGAATGAGACTATGTGGAATGCCACAGTGGTCAGAAAGCCTGAATGTCTGAACCTTTGCTTACTTCGTCCTACAAGAAAACAACCTCCTACAGAGTCATGCTCAAGAAAGTAAAGAATTGCTTCATGTCACTATGAATCTTATTTTGCTTAGTCTTCTGTAGTACATTTGGCCATGGAAAATATCTATTGAGATATAGAGATGTTTCCTTTTAAAGTAGAAAAACCATTTTGCCCAGGTTCAAATTTTCAGGATACAATAGTATAGTGCCTTGCAATCTAGCAATGTAGCAAAAGTAAGTAAGGAGTGAAAAAATGCAGTAAGGTGTGAACCTACATGAGCTGAAAAGTTAGTTGAGGTCACCAAACATAGCTGGAAACTGTCAAAAAGTGGTATTTTCAGACTGACTTTCAAATAGCCCTTACTGTATTATAGTTTTACATTTTGTACCAAAGGTGCACAAAACAATTCACCACAGCTCACAATTGCACAACATTATTTAACATGTTTTTACTATTTCTCTAATGAGTGTAACACAGCTTTAAGATCCCTGTGTTCCTCAGCTCTATTTAAATCAGAGGCATTATTCATTACATACATAAAAACCTGAATCTCATTCCAGTGAAAAAGCTGTACTTGATCTTTGAGTGATGACTAAAATCTTATAATTACTTGTGCAAATGAGCCATGAAACACTGTCAACTGTACTGTGTCCAAATCATAGTGCCAGTGAATATTTTATTGCACTACAAAGGTTTAAATATTACATCAAGATATACTTTATTCAGTATTATTAATTGAGAGAATCTCTGATAGATACTGAATAATTAAGAATCTTACATGCAGATTTTCAGACAGATATCCTCATGACAGTAAAAACATAATCTTAAAAAAAATCAGACATAAATGTAAGATCTTTCAGACACAATACTGGTAGATTATTTAAGAAATGCCTAATTTACTGTTGTACAGAAGGTGGTGGAATTCTAAGAAAAGTATTAAGGACACTAAGAGACTTTCCTGTGAGAAGAGAACTGAAAATACCTAGTTTACGTAGGGAAAGTAAGATTGTGACACAGTATTTGCCTACTGTAATTAAAAAGAAATTATTCTGAATTCTCAGATTACTCAACTGTTGTCACATACTAAACTAAAAGTCAGTCAGGGTGTCAGGTAAACCAGATTCACTAATTAATTGGCTAATTCATTCAGTCAGCAATGAATTCAGTTCACCAATGAGTTACTTCAAATATTAGCATTATGACAGCAATTATAATATGCAAGCTTCTTTCTTTACATACAAGATGTTAATACTCTGAAGAATTTAGCCTGGTCAAACCATTCAAGAGTTTTTGTAAGTTCAAGAAAACCTGTTGCAATCAATTGTAAAATTGCCATCTATAAGAGAAGTTTATTTCTAGCTCTCAACTAGGGTGCTTTGTATTCTGAAATGTGAAAACCCCTAATCCCATCTCATTATCAATATAAACTTTACTATCTGACTTTATTAAAGCCTCTGCTAAATCTATGGCTTTAACAACATCTGATAACATTAGCTATCACAGATTAACTGTGACCAAGAACAAAAGTTTGTATCAGTTTTCTTCACCTTTGATCATCTTCAAATGTGCTAACCTTTAATATAATTATCACCTCATTATTATATTCACAGAGTGATATATGAGGATCATTTTGGCTTTTCTTTTCAATCTCAAGAACATTCCCTGTGTCAAAAACCCTTTTTATTTCCATTTTCTTCAGGACTCCATGAAACGGCAGAATCCTACTTTCAGAAATAGGTTTCAGGATAGTTGCTAATGTAAGTATAAAAGACCTGTCAAGGGAAAGTCTTCAAACCTTGTGGACTTGAATGATTAAAAGCAATAAAATCTGATTTGGCAGAAATTCAGAAGAAAAGTATTTTGAGTTGTAGTGAGAACCAATAATATTTTGAACTCCCTCTCCAAGTATAGAAACATTGCTAAATACTAACCTACTGTCTATGTGGAAGACAGTTATGCTTCTGGTTATTATTCACTCTGAATTAATTCATGAATAATTCAGCTATTCTCTAAAACACCACCAGCATCCCCCACCCCCCCCCAGATTCTGAAACAGCAGTATTTTTGTTACACATTTAAAAATGCTGTGTAAATATGGAATTTTACATAAAATATTAAAATATTTTCATTTAGTATTTTCCATCGAAATACATAAAATACATAAATCTTATGTTTGCAAGAACCTGATGTAGTAGGTTTTCACAGGAGCACATGATTTTCCCATTGAGTTTGTATTTCCATTAAAAGATAATTAGGATCAGTTTGTGATTTCAGAATGTAAATTAGATTAGAGAACAACTTGCTATAAAATAGGGCATGAAATGAACTATAGAGAAACTTGTCTGAAATAATTTTAGCATTTTTTATTGGATTAGCTCAGCCAAATAGTGATACAAGTGCTCAAGAACAAAGAAAAGAGGAATTCACACCCACTCCATAAGTAGAGATTGTCAGGTACCCTAGAAATATATTTATAGTGCAGTTTTGAAATGTTAAATGAAGGCTTGCGAGCTTTCAGATATCTACCTGGGATTGGTTCAATCACCCACTGAAATAAGGGGCACTTAAGGATATCAACCCTAAGGTTCACATTTCTAATTTAGAGTGCATTTACCTCTTGTGAAATGGTTCAGTGTTGTGCCAGATTTTCTTTCTTAGCATTTATATTCAAAATTTAGACTTCTGAAAGTCTCAGAATCCTTGTAAGTATGTAGACAGGAAAAGAAAACCATCTAATCCTTAACAAACATTTTAAGTTTGGTTTCATTTTCCAAACAGCCTCCTTGCTGTTGGAGGAGAACGACAAGACTTCTTGTGTCCAGGCTAGATGCTGTTTCTAGGAATATGAGTACTAATGTGTAATGACACTCATTGGTCAAGTGAAAAATGCTTTTTTTTTCCTTGGGAAAAAAAAAAATAATAATTAACTGAATGACAGCCTGAATGACTGAATATAGGTAAGTCTAATGTTACACAAAAGTAGTGTGATAGACTTTCAGAAACAAGAACCTTCTAGGACAGTAAATAACTTCTCAGGGTGAAAGTATTTGTCCTGGTATGATTCAGAATGAGTCAGCAGGACAAGAGCTTCAAAACATTGTTACTTAACTTGTGGCATGCAGGTGAATGACGATGCAAACGAAAACCTCATGTCCATGCTACCAAGAATATGCTAGATGTTCAGAGTGAGTGCTGTTTTTTTGTCATATGTGAACCATATATGAGAGTGATACATAAACTTCTGCCTCCCAGGCCTTAACCCTGTAAAAAACCCAATGTAGAAATTTTTGTTTCTTCTTTTAACAGGGTTCATACTGTATGAACGCCACAGCAGTGCATTCTGTGGCTCTATCCTGTACCTATACTCTCTATTCTGCACCCAGGACAGGTCCCATTTAAGCTTAGGAATTACTAGGAAATTTGGTTAGTTATTGCTAGTAGAAGGCATTAGGTGGAAGTTATTGCTTATTCCTTCTGGTTTGTAGGATATAGACCTATAGGATCCTGTAGGATATATGACTGAACCTATAGCATAAATCTACAGAAGTGTCAAGATCTACTTCACTCCCTCTCCAGTTTTTCAGTTCCTTTCCCTACATGCAGAACAATCTTCTGCAAAATTCTATTTTATTTTACTAGCACTAGGATTCAATAAAGAAGACTCACACAGGCACACATCAGATGCATAAAGCAGAGTTTTACCACAGCATTTCTGAAGAGCTTGTGGAAATGACATCTTTAGGACAGGCTGACTCGATGCATCTCATGAAGGGCACTTTTCTGAAGTCCAAGGCTTCCACTTGCCTAGTCACAGGACATGCTATTCCTATTACAGGGTCTTCATAATGGTTGTGTGACTTGTTTAACAAATAGTTTCCTATTCTACAGGATGAGGTTTGACAATCTTTAAAATTTAAAGATAGTACTGTAGCTTTTAGTTGAAACGATTAAGTAGAAAATTGCCATAAATGTTTCCTGGGTGAGGCAAAGGAATGATAATTAAATTGATTAAATGGAAACGCAGTTGTGAGATATTGGCTGCTTACACATGGAAAATTTACTTCATAAATGAAGAAAAAATATTTTCTATGAGAAAAGATTGAGATATTTGTATAAAAGATTTTTACTTTAGAACTGCTCTAATAGAGTGAGTTAGGGTTATGGGAGATATAATTCTTAAATGTGTAAGCAAAAACATCAAACCAGGGGACACGTAACTTGCTTAACTCATGAATTACATGTCAAATTAAATACAAACCTGAATAAGGTAAGGATACGGGACTTGGCTGGCTGAAAATCACACTAAAAAACTGTTTTGTCTCCTTTTCTTCACTTGCTCAGATTAAATATTGCTCCTAGACACTGATTCCTGTCAACGGGGTGTAAATGCAGAGTAACTGCACAACTAACTTTGGACTTCCATTGTTATTCATGGGGCATGACTGTCAGCTCCTGACACCTCCCTGAATATGTTTTGTCTATTTTATTGATCTTTGAGTATTTAAAGAGCTTGGAGAAAGAGTCCCCTTTTCTTTTCTAGGCATGAACAATTCTGTCAGATGAATGATATAAACATTGCCCCATCTGTAAAGCAAATCCAAGTGATACAATGCTTTTTAAGACACAGTGTTTACTAACATAGATTAACCTATAATAAAAAGGAAGGAAGTGAACTCAACTTCCCCTGTCAGAAAAAGCTCATTTTTTCATTGCAAGTGTTTTTTTGGTGGTTTCCCCCCCCCCCCCCNAACATTTTCCCTTTACATGATATATTAGAGCTCCTTCATCTGAAGAAGGGCTATCGAGGAGCAAGGAGACCTGGAACTTAAGAGTAATGAACGATCCTCACCTCTCCCATGCCTATTGCTCATATGAGCAGTGTGAGAGTGTGCCAGTTCTCTGTTCTAGCCACCTCCTTTTCCTATATGGATCTTTAACCTGGTCAGGTTACAACATTTCTGTGCTGGGTGATGGGAGCAAAGAGACTATATTAGACTTCAGAACTGTCTACAAAGCTTTAACTGACCTGAAATTTCCAGGTTTGTGGAGGCAGAACACCACCACTGATTGGTAGAAAAGCAGATGCAACTTATTCAGATTCAGGATGAAATTATATGTGTCACATCGTGCAGTTATGTTTGCATCAGAATGTAGCAGTCACTCAATAGTGGATAAAGCATGTAAAAGAGAGAATGAGAAATACAGCCTACAATCAAAACTGCAGGGGAAGCCTGGGTTAGAAAAATGCAATGCAATTATTATTGCTAAAGCTAGTAAGGACATGGGGCAAATGTCACTAATTCTGCGACGGTGTGCAATGGGATCTTTATATATGCATTATTCAGAATTTTACAGTTCTAGAAGCACATGTACCCTTGTATGTTATGCTGGGCAGTATTCCTCTAGAGGTGAAAGGAATGTTTACTGAACCACTGACCCTGCTATATTATGTTTCATACACGACAGCATTGGCTTCAAAAATTCTCACCACAGCCCTCTACTGATGTGGGCCAGGACATGGGTGGAGTTAAGTGGCTATGTAGTAATGCACTGCAATCAGACATAGATTTGACAAGAGGCTGGAAAAATATTTTTCCAGCAATAGGACTGATTAGACATTCACAGCTAGAGCTGAAACACTGTAGAAATGCAAATAGATTGATTTGTTCTCTATAATGGCAGCAATTACTGCTTTGCTTCATCCTATAGCTGGATCATAGCAGAGAGAAAAGGACTGGCATTTCTGCACACTAGAATTGCTCTTTCATTATTTCCATGCTCCCAGGTTTTTATATCTACTGGACAAAGTGGCCAAGAATACACTGCAGAGTAGCTTTTTAGAGATGGAATAATGAGCTGTATGGTCTAATAGCTCTTTTCTTGCTCTAATTTCTTTGCTTCCGTGATCTACTCCTTTGTTTCATCACTTCAAAGATCACAGAAAGATTATATTCCTAAATGAGCAAAACCAAAGAACATTCCCTTCCCGGGAGGACACTGACATAAGTTAACTGATATTATATCACTCAGCATTGCCTATTATGAACTATGGTAACTTTTGGTTTTGGTACTAGACAGCAGCTGTAGGCAAATTCATTTAGCATGCAAACACAGTATTTATTTAGATTTCACTGTAAACTGTAAATTGCAGAAACCTCTCTTCTTTTTCTTTTTCTTTTTTTTTTTTTTTTTATTTTATTTTATTTTAATCTCATATGGACAACTGATTACTCAAAATGCTTGCCAGTAGCAGTTTTTACCACAGGTTGAACCACAGTTCATGAGACACTGCTCGTATCACGTTAGAGAATTCTTTCTTAAATCAGGCCAGGCCTCCACAGATGGGAAAAATTTTTGACACTACTCACAAAACTAAAAAGTGCTTCAGAAAGAAGTAAACATTAGTTGTTTTAGACTGCCTCTTGATACAGCTCCAAGTAATTAAGTTAGTAAGTATTTCTGGAATTTCTTGACAGAACATTAAAAATTGGCCTGAAGATCTCTACTTCCTTCAATTTGGAGTTCTTGCTATGTTTACTTAAATATATCATACTTTTTAAATTACATTTTAGTTTTTCATACACATACACATACCCAGCTTTCTTTTTTTTCAGAGCAATTTCTCCTGTACAATAGTAACTGGTCTGTCTTTTGGAGCATTGCAAGGATTAGGGACCTTACAGATTTACTCACACTAGTCAAACACCTTCTGAAGTCAACAGACATTTGGGCAGCACAAGGAAATAATGATAGTTTTTTCTAGTAACTGAACAGACGGTAAAAAGCAAACAGAATATGAAAGACAAGACAGAAGAGCACAGCAGAGCTGTCTGCAGTTAGGCAATAGCACTAGCAACAAGACATCAGGGAATAAATCTTGATCCCACATGATAGATGAGGCAGCCTCAAGACTGGAAATGGATGCTGAATACCGATTCAGCCGCCCGGAGCCCGGGCTGCAGGGGGAGCGGGCACCGGAGCCCACCAGCATCCCCAGACCCTTCGTGAACTGCGCTTTGCCACCCTCTGCTGTCCAAACACTATCTAAGCACCAGTCAGTCATTTTACCGAGCTAAAACCGTTTTCTAAGCAAATTGTGTTTTCTGGGGTACATAACTAAAAAAGTGGGTACGATTATCTTCCAGGAGCCTTTTACTTCACAAAATGTTACAGAAGCTTGGTTCTGGGGGGTTCCCAGCTCCCAGCACAAACCCAGAAAGGGAGCTCCAAGTATAAATTTGATACATTTCGTTTGCCACATCTTTTTCAAATACTTCAGGTGGCTGCAGCTGGAATGTGACACAGTGTGAAAAGGACAGGCAGGATAATGCACCGAAGCTTCTGGCCCGGAAGCCAATCTGTCACTACCATGCAGCATATGACCCAGCGTAAGGAGTTCCCTAGGATGGATTATTCCCAGTTTTCCTTCTCTTCTCCATCTCATTGCAGCTTGAGCCCAAGGAACACATGAGCTTTGTTTGTCCTAGAAAGACTTGTACCTGCTTTTGATGATTGAAAATATTTTCAATCTCAAATTAATTTTAGTGAGCATTAGAATGTCTAAAAGATATAAAACAGATCCAGGAGCTCCATTTAATTCACTGAAGCTTGAACCTGTTTGGTGGCACAGAAAGCAGAGCTGTCTGCAACACCTTGCCAGGAGAAAAAGCACAGATGAAAGGAGGAATCACAGCACTAAGGATTTTACATTTCCATTGCACTTTGATGTTCAGCTCTCGCTCTCTTCCCTACCCGAAGCAAGTGAACACCATGGTGTGCAACTACATGCTTCTAAGTGGTTGAATCTGCCTCCAGGCACTCTCCTCCTCATCTTCCTTGCTACATTTGAAAAGATCATCTGTCTCCCCAGCATCTGTTCATGAGTGATGACGATCAGTGCTAAAGGAAGAGAAAGGGCATCCCAGTGGCAATTTTATCAACTGGAAATCATACAGGAGGCTTTCAAAATGGGCGAGTAAGAGGAAATTAAGAATAGGTTAGAATATAATGATCAAGCAGATCAAAGTAGTGAGAGAAAGGGGGGGAGGAGTAACTCAGACATGTTTCTGGAGGTAGAGAGCCCCGCAGAAAAAGAAGTATGAAGGCACAAATATCTCAGCACAGTGTATTGGCGCTGCACTGTAACATATTCCCTTGAAATAAGGTCTTATATAGTATCACCGTGGAGGAACTCTAGCAGGGATACTGCCTGAATAACACTGCAGATTTCCATCCACATCATGGTAAAAAAGAACATTAGAAGATAAATAATAAGTTATTAAAGAAAATCTTTATTAAATGACATATTTTGTATTCTTTAGGGTTTTCAGCTTTTAGTTTGCAGTTGGATCATGTTTCCCAGTTTTCTTCATAATAAGGCATTAAAAATAATTGAATACGAGGTTTTTGAACATCAAGAATATCTTCAAGTGTACCACTTTAATTAAAGTAACAAAGATGATAAGGTTTGCCAATAAAACCAGGTTTTATAACACAGAGGTGCAGCACACCTTTGAAATGTGTTGCCTGGCTTCAGCCATCTGTCCTGGCTGTTACCGAAGGTTTTTGTCCTTGTAACACAATGGCATTAGTCGTTGTTGAAAAGAGATATGTAAGCAGAATTTGAATAATTAATTATTTCAAAGCAGAAGCCACACAGAGGCCAGTACCTAATGAAAAGAGGAAGAACACAGCAGAGAAAGAACCTGTGGCTACGGTCACCTTGTTTACAGCCCACACCACCTCATGGTGTGGCATTTTCTTCTCCTCAGCCCCTTCCTGAGGCTCTTTAATCAGGGGAAATATTCTCCGAGAAGCTTTGTGGAACTGTTCGTCCTTCATAAATCATTCATTGGCAATTACTGGGAAATGTGTTAAACTGTGTTCTACTGATACCACTGTGCTCTATCGATGTAGAAGTGGCCTGCCTGTATGCTTCACAGCCTTCCCAAGTCAACCTAAGGATAGAAGAGTCTGGTTTAAAGAATCTATGAGAAAAACTGGAATTTGTTCTTGCATTACATTGAACACTTTTACCTTTAGAACCAAATGGCTTTTTGTCTCTCCCCTGCAATGAAAGCCTACAAATTGACAATTCAGCCAGAGAATGAGGGTGAATACTCCGAAGAAATGAAGTCTGAATAGATTATGAACCTTGGGCGACCCTTGCCAGTTGTCCTATTAAGCTTTGTTTTCTCCTGGCCAGACCCTAACATGCACAGACTTGTATTTGAGCCCTATAGATTTTATTAACAGGCACCTGTTGTCAGGGTGTACACTGAAGTCAAAGATACCTTTCTCTCACAATGAGCTTTGATCACCAGTTGACACTCTCCTTGCTACTCCAATAGCACATTGCTTTGTTATCCGGCTTTGTTACTTGTTACTCTTTATTTTCCCTACTCAATCACTCCACAAGCAGGGAAAAAAACTTTGCTACCTTCTTAGCTCCCAGACATAGTTAAGAGATAATAATGCTCCTTTACTGTACACCTCACATGTCCTTTGGGCAGCCTGTTGTACGAGGAACATGTGAGAAAGTGCTTGTGGACACTTGTGGCAGACCTGTTCCTATATTTCTTGTATTAGTGGAGTACCTGAACAGAATTCCCTACGAGCTGTCTGATAACAACTGATACTGCCTGTCCTGGTTTGAGGTAAAATGAACCGATTTTCTGTTTTACAATTTTACTTTCTTAGCTAGGCCTCTTCTAACTAACTAAACTCTGAAGTTAACAGCACATTGTTCAGAACTGTTTCATCTCGCAGTGGTAAGACCTGATTATACCAAGGAGTGGTATGTAGAGAGGCCCTTGCTTATACTTATTGCTAGAACAACCAAGGTCAGGGAATTTTGTTATTTACCCTGTTGGAGGGTCAGAAGCAGAAAAGCATAAAGGGCTCCCACATGCAAGGAGGAACGGACAGTACAGGTGACCCAAAACTGACCAACAGGGGTATTCCATCCCATCCGCATCATGCCCCATCTAAAAGCTGAGGGATCAAAGGGTCAACTCTCTTTCTTCGATGGCTGATGTCCAAGGAGGACCCTGCCTGTTTGTCTGCCTTTGATCCCGATCCAAGTGTTCCTGACTCCAGANATCTGTCAATCTGGTTTTGGTAAATTTGACTGAAACCACGATACTGCCCTTTTTTACTGTAAGGCTGGTGAGATACTGGGGCAGGTTGCCCAGAGAAGCTGTGGATGCCCCATCCTTGGAGGTCTTCTAGACTGGGTTGGATGGGGCTCTGAGCAACTTGGACTAGTGGGAGGTGTCCCTGCCCATGGCTGGGAGGTTGGAACTAGATGATCTTTACAGTCCCTTCCAACTCAACCCATTCTATGATTCTATGACCCACTACATTGAAGGGACACTTTTGTGAGGAAAGGGAGAAGTTACCTTATGTGTCTTGTCTCATTGGGAAAATATGACAAAATTTATGTGTTTACAATTATCATAAGATCTTAATTTTTGGCAGGTTTAACTACTATCTTCTCTTCCCATTTATTTTTAAGTGAGTTGTGTGTTTGTGAATGTGCGAGTTTGATAGCCCCAAAGACAGAGAGCATCTGTTTGCCTATAAAGGAAATATATTTACAACATTCTCTTCCACAAACTGCTCCCAGAAGAGCGCTTCAGTCACACACTTGAGGGGCTAACAAGAGGATCAGTAATGTAAAACCCCCGTCATCTTGCCAAGATTACTAATGAGGCTGCAATTTGCCAGTTGCAACTGTAACGGACTATTCCAGACTACTGGAAGGGCATTGTAACAACTAGTTCAGGCTTTTGAGTCACTTCCAATCCTGCAAGTGTTTCCAGAACTCATGTGATTTTGTTAGTGATGTCCTTAAATCATTGTGTCACGATTCCAGTAACTAAGTCTCCATGCTCAGAAAATTAAGTGAAAACATTTGAAAATCAGACTGATTATTAATGCTCTGACATTTTAGCATATTGGACAATTTTAGCTAAATTGTCTAAAAAGCTAAAAACGTTATCTCTAGTTTTCTAATAATAGTTCATCAGAATCCTTGGGTAAATCAGTGCTTGAAGAGTGACTTGTAAAGGATGATGCTTGTTTGGTAATATGAAGCGTACCCTTACAACCAGTGCTCAGAGTTGGAGGAAAAAAAAAAAAGTGAGTGTCCTGGCTCTAGCAGATGCTGGGAGCTATTCCCATTGCACAATAAACAAGAGAGCTGGCACTGGCTCTTCCTGATTTGGAAGTGGGAGTGTTGCCTCACTCCAGGCATCCTGAATCTGGATGCCTCCCGACTGAGACCCACCATCTGGATAGGTGCTCCCATCACTAAGCTAGAAAAGAGGTCAAAATAGAAACCAGGCTGTCCTGATTTGAGGTAAAATGAACCAATTTTCTGTTCTACAATTTTACGTTTTTAGCTGGACCTCTTCTAACTAAACTCTGAAGTTAACAGCACATTTTTCAGAAAACTGTCCACTCTTACAGCGATAAGACCTGATTATACCAAGGAACGGTATGCCCTTGCTTATACTTTATTGCTAGAACAACCGCGGTCAAGTAATTTTGTTATTTGCCCCATTGGGTGGTCGGAAGTGGAAAAGCATTGAGGAGTCACACCAGTAGGGAGAAGCGGACAGGACAAGTGACCCAAACCTGACCAACTAGGGTATTCCATCCCATCCATATCATCATGCACAGTATAAGAGCAAAGGGATCAAAGGGTCAACTCTCTTTCTTCGATGGCTGATGTCTAAGGAGGACCCTGCCTGTTCGTCTGCCTTTGACCCTGATCCGAGCGTTCCTGACTCCAGATCTGGAATCCAGCTCCTGTTGATCACTGAGTCCAGTCTGGGACTTTTCCTGATGCCTGCTGGTGACGTGATCGTCATCCTGGGAGCTTGATACGCTTTTGTATGTAGTGTGTCTATTTCATTATTTTCTTTTTAGTTTCACTTTAGTATTAGTACTTCATTAAAGTAGTTTAGTTCATTCTATACTCTTCCTCTCCTTTCCTTTTGGGTGGAGGGAGAGCCATCTGTCAATCTGGTTTTCGTAAATTTGAGCAAACCCACGACACAGGCCTTTGGAAAAGAAGTTTTGTTTGAGATAAAATGAAATGTTTACTTCTGTCCTTAATATTTTTCTTCAAGAATCTGAAAACTAACACAAAAACTGCCTTTGGCTCAGCCTGACATTTCTCCCCTCCCCTTCCCCGGCTCCGCCGCGTCCAGGAGCTCACGGGGGGCGCCGAGGAGGCCCGGGCTCTGCGCTGCGGCCCGGGGCGCTTACCCCGAGTCACCGCCGCTCCGCCCCGCCCCCCAACGCGACGGGGAAGGGAGGGAGGCGCGGAGGAAAGGCGGTCGCAGCGCCGGTTTTTACGCCGTTTCCAGAGGAGCAGCGCGGAAAGGCGGCTCCGCCCG
>VZRU01013420.1:0-13005 GCA_013398155.1 Pedionomus torquatus
GGATGGGGGGATGTTTCCTTCTCTCTAGTCCTGCTTCCTCACCCCCACGCACACTGGGATATAGTTTCACAGCGGCTGTTTAAATGCAGTATCCAATAGACATATACCGCATGCTGGATCCTCATGCCCAATAAGTCTAAACAAGCTCCAGAGTAGAGTTTAGCGCAGAGCGGGATGCGTGACGCCGGGTTTCCTCTTACTCCAGCGTCGTTAACTAGATGCAGATACACTGAGATTTCAAGGTACAACGAGGATGAGTTCTGGGGAGATTGTCATCTGTCCCAGACATCGAACGAAGAGGACAGGGATGAGGGGAAAAGCTTTTAGTGCTGGTACTATTGCTGTGGTAAATGCACTTTACAATATATTTCCCTTTCTGAAGCTAGGTGCTTTAAGCGATATGTGGGGGAAATTCAAAGGGATACAGCCAGACTTTCCCAATACTTGATTGTTTCGGGGTTTGAGTTTCCATTTTTGGGCAGGGGAAAGAGAATGACAGATTTTTATTTTGCAATCTTTTACGCCACTGAGAAAGGAAGTTCTTTTACTAAAAACAGTACAGGAAGGAATGACCTGCAATTTGACAAAGCTTTCGGTTTTCTACAGTACCATTCATGTGGGTCAGGAAAAAAGCTCAATACATCCTAAATCATACTTGTTCTTTTCAGCTTGTACCAGCATCTCCCTGGGGAACTCTGCTCCCCACCCCAAAACTGCTGATTTTTAAAAGCATGGGGAGTGCTCAGGCAGTAGAGGTTTGGATTAAGGGCTGGGGTGCAGGTCATTTTAATGATGGACAATAAATGCCCCTGAGCTCCTTGGCAGTCAGAGGCTGCCTGAGTGCAGGAGAAGCCAACTGGTGTCGGCCCAACCAGAGATGGATAGCTGCTCGCTGTAATCAGTGACTACAATTGGAATTTCTCTCCTCATTTCAGCTCCTTGGGCTCCTAAATTTGTGTGTGTGTGTCACTGGGATTTGCCAGTGGATTTAACTCTTTATCAGACTGGAGGCAAGCAAGAGTTTGATTTCTGGCTCACCTGAAAGTCTGTCACTGAGCTCCAGGCACAAACGCTGCAGCAGCAGCCCCTGAGCAAGGGAGCTGTGGGAGAGCAATAGCGGCCAGCAGCAGCCTGCACTCACCAACAGAAGGATTATTTAGTATAGGAACCAAATTGAGCTTTTTTCCCCTTAAAGATACCAGCCAGACAAAGCAGGTTCAGATTTTCTGGCTGAAATAGCTTTCTAGTGTTCTTTTTGGGTTGCGTGCTGGATGAAATGGGTTTATTTTCCCCTCATGCTTCCCCCATAATCTCATGAAAGCCCATATTTTTGTTGTCTTAGTGCTTATATTGTCTCACACTTTTGACAATGGTATAAACTTTTTTCAATATGCTATTTTTGTTCCTGCATTAGCCAATTCTAGCTTTAGAGGTCATAGCGGATGTAGCTGAGTTCTGTTTGATGGTCTGAGCATAGGACATGGATCGAGGAACTTCAGGTTTGCAGATAAGATCTAGGACTACTCCAGGCATAGTTTTAGGCCAACTGCTTTATTTCTCTATCTCAGACTTCCTATTGGGCTGCTGCAGAGAAGGGAAAAACATTAGCGTACCTCAGAAGGCTGCTGGAATGCATACAGAATCATTACCTAATATGTTTGAAATGTGGAAATATTTGAAGTGAAAAGGGAGTTTGAAGAAGGTAGAAAGAGAAGAGAGTCTGGCTCGATACCCGAGCGCTGTTCTGCAGCAGGGAGGGTTTGACAGATGTGCAATTTACTCGATGAGGGGGGTGTTAAACCTTTTAACCAACACAAGGACTGCTACTTTAGATAAGGTACTATAGACCCTAAAGCTAATATACTCTTTAAGCTACTAGACAATGACTTTTGGAAAAAGAGAAAGTTGTTTTCTAAATAGAGGTGTTTCATCAATCAGCTAAATACTTTTGAAATGACCAAGAAATGAACAGTGGCAGTGCCCGGCCTGCCTACAGAACGGGCACTGCCCTCGGAGCTGCAGGGTCTGTCCTTAAGGCTGAGGCTGTACCCGTAACGCAGACTGTCTGTTGCTTAACAGATCTGAACATCTGCCCACAGCCACGGCTCGCACACCCAGGGGAAACCTCCAGAGGAAAGGAAACTATTTGTTTATTTTGGTAGAATACAAGGGCAAAACATCAGCTTCTCTGCAACAGAAACAGCCTCTATACGCTTATAAACATTACTCCTACATAGACAGACATGTACTGATTAAGTATATGCACAATATGCAAAGTCAAAACTGTTTTGATATTTTTAGCATAAATATAAATTAAAGGTAGGGTCGACTTTTCTGGGTGAAGTCCTACACTTCACACAGTTTCCTTGAAGGCCCTGGCATTACAGCAGCTGAGGGTTTGAGCATGTTATTTGTGCTGTTACCAGAGACTACAGACATCTGATCCTGTTTTGTTAAATTAAAGATCAACTGTAAAACAGAATGGGATTATAAACTTCTTTAAAAGGCAGGTTTTAAAACCTGAAGTCTAAAACTCCTCATTAGGCAAAGCCTTAATTATAATACTATGCTTATTTGAACAAGGTAAATCAGAAAGATTTACCTTGTTCACACAAGTGATTAAAACAGCCATTACACAGACGCACGACACGGCAAAGGACGTTCTTTACAACACAGGGATAGCATTTTTGCCACAGAATAACTGAAGTTAACTTGGACTCATGCAGTTAATCCAAGGGAAACAACGAGAACTGAAGAACTACGGAAAGAAGAGAGGGCTGAAGAAAGACTTCATGCTAATAATGTGGTTATAAGATTAATAATTACTTGAACAATTATAGAGTTGAGAGTATCTTTCCTTAAGATCCCATCTTAAGGGTAGGTATTAGAATTAATCAAAAATAGAAAAGAAACCGTAACTTAAAATTAAACTGCAGTTGCCGCTTGTTAGGTGCACCTGGGGTAGTTTTAAGTGAGAGAGTTTGGGTAGTGCTGGTGGAGCCTCCCTCGCGTGCCGGCTGCGCACCGTGCTGCTGTCACCGGAGCCAGCAGAACCCGGCTGAATTCCGAGCTGACCCATCTCCTCTGCAGCGGGGTGGAAACAACAGACCCAGTTCTAAGGTCTCCTGGAACTCTGTACTGAAACCACTTCTGGTTTATTTATGCTTCTTAAATCGATATAAAAGCAAGTTCAGCACCGGAAGGCTAATCTTGCACACACACAAGTTCCAGCATAATCAAAACACTAATACTGTCATGGGAAAACTAATTTCTGAGAAAAGGGAGATCAGGAAAGCATGGGCAGGATGAGGGATTTTCAGAGGCGTACTTGCAAATTGCAACATGATTCAAGGGTGAAGCCTACCTTTTCCATGGAGAACCAGGACATGAGTGCAACGACTGTCCGTTCATTCTTTTAGGCTGTAGCGTTTTCTTCAAGTACCTGTGGTGAAGAACATAGTTTATTGTTACTGATTTTAAATGGGATTTTGATCACATCACACTCGACAGATGTTCCTCTCAAACTTGTACTGGCTTCCTGTACAGTGCCTGGGGTTTTCTGGAGAATTAAAGGCAGGTTCCATCCTGCAACAGAAACAATTACTGGAGAAGCAGGTACTTAAAATGCTTTTCTTTTTTTTTCTGTTGTTCTGCAATGAGTGGGGAAAGGAGAAAAGGTTTAGAAAACCACCACTTGAACCAGTCACAGGCGCTGGCAGAAGCCATCCCTCTCCCCAGTCCTGTCCCGGGGGTGACAGTCTCACTGTGCCAGCAAAGTCAGAACACAATCACATCCCACCAGCCTGATGCTTCCGAGTTAAGGATCCTACCTTGGGATTCGTTTCACCCACCTCTAACAGGATACACACAGTCCAACCCTTTGCAGGAAGAAGCCTTTAAACAAACAAAAGCCTGGGAGTTAGGGCTATTTATCCCAAGTACTTTTTCTTTTCTTTTTTTTTAAATCGTTGTTTAATTTTGTGTTTGTTTTAATAGAAGCATGGTACTGGCCCTTGAAAAGGGGACAGCAGCTGGATACCATTGTTAACATATTAATATTTCTTATTGTGACTTACGTTGCTTTATCATTGCCTATAATATCTTTTAAGCATGCGAGTGTTTGTGTACGTGTACCCTCCTTGGATCAGTTTAAGTGAGCTAAATTAGTTGGGTTTGGTTTTTTTTTTTTTTTAAATGGAACATTCTGACATTGTACATAGGTTTAGGGGTTTTTTCCAGTAGCCCTTCTTTTTGCTGTGTATACAGAAGTCTCATGTAGAGAACTTTCTAAAAATAAAAGTGTGAATATTTTTATTACTCCTTTGTACAGTATTCTAAGAGAAACTAATAAAGTAAGCATTAATGTAAAAAAACCCCAAAACTTGTGTTTGATTCTTTGGCTTTTTACATGGACAGGTTTTGCTTTTAAACAAGCGTGGCAAACGAACACTGTGCAGCAATCCCAAACCCAGCAAACGACGGGCTGCGGTGAAGCAAAGAGCTTGCAGCCCACACAGATTCCCGCGCAGGTACCACAGAACTGTCTGGGTTGGAAGGGACCTTTAAGATCATCGAATCCAACCATCAACTGTCATAAAAACCCACCACTAAACCATCTCACCGAGCACTGTGTCAACCTGGCTTTTAAATCCCCTCCAGGGATGGTGCCTCAACCCCTTCCCAGGCAGCCCATTCCAAGGCTTAATAACCCCTTCAGTGTCAACATTTTCTCTAATATCCAACCTGAACCTCCCCTGGTGCAACTTGAGGCCATTTCCTCTTGTCCCATCGCTTGTTCCTTGGGAGAAAAGACCAATCCCCCCAGCTACACCCTCCTTTCAGGGAGTTATAGAGACCGAGGTGGTCCTCCCCTCAGCCTCCTCTTCTCCAGGCTGAACACCCCCAGCTCCCTCAGCCTCTCCTCATAAGGCTTCCTCTCCAGACCCCTCACCAACTCCATTGCTCTTCTCTGGACCCATGCCATCTCCTCAAAAAGCAGCCCAACTGGAGTCAGCACTCGAGGTGGGGCCTCACCAGTGCCCAGTCCAGGGGGACGGTCACCTCCCGAGTCCTACTCGTCTACCGCAGCGGTGCGTCACACAAACCTCCTGCTATTAACAAGCCATAAATCACAGAAATGTGCACGTACCACTCGTCAATAAAAATTACTAGAAGTGCCTCCAGAAACACCACGTTGTCCCCTTGTCTCCATTGTGCCTAATTAGTTACCCGTCTCACGGGTTTAGTGAAATCCTCCTAAACCAGAACACGCTGTTCCTCATCCTAACAGAGCAGAAGTGAAAACTAGAATCACACTAAAAATTAAACAAATCTGATCGAAACGACACATCTGTAAAACAAGTTATCTGCAGCCACTGTAACAGATGACCACAAGTTGACTCAGGCCAATGACCAAAACTTTCTGGAGAAAGGATTATGCAAGGAACAGGCTCCTTCCACCCTAATTTAGCAGATACTTCCGGATCTCAGAACGGAAAGGTGGGGAAAACATCTCGCCGCACCCAGTTTCTTTACAGAGGTCACCTCCCTTCAGAACCAACAACAATTGCTCTGCACGTTGCTCCGACAGTAGAGGAGAAGCCACTCACTCTACAAACAGGCAAGTACATTTTTAAGAGCTTTTGGGAAGGAAAAGGGGTGGAACAAACCGCTTAGTGTTCTTGTTTGGTTTTTCTCTCTTTTGGAAGTCTCCAAGAGGGAATGAGTCCTGTCGGTGCTACTAAAATGAGCCCATGTTAAGCACGCAGGACTATCTCCCTTCACCAGCTCCAGCACATACAACACACCGTCCTCTGGGATGCAAGTGTCTTTCTGGAACAATCAGACTAAGTCAGGCTCATTTTTCAGACCCCTGTGGGATACGAGGCAGAGGGAATACATCCCCTCCATCCGCTCATCTGAACTACAAATGGGGATCAGTGTCTCTTCTCTAACAAAACTTGATCAAGGGGGGTGCAGAAGAGTGTAAAGACCCGCAAGCTCTTCTGCTTTTCAGCAAGTAGAGGTTGTTTTCTCCTTTGTAGATGAAAGTCTTTCTTCATTTCTTAATGAAGCAAGCAGCTAAACCAACTGTCAAATTAAAGCAAGCTGCAACAGGAAACCAACACCAATTTTGCTTCTGCCTCTCAAACACCCAGCTCTTCTCCACGGGGGATACAGGCAGAGCACCAGGCCGTACCCAAGTTGCTTTGCTGGGATGATTTTACATATATATATAGATAGATATAGATATACGGGGGGAGATTTGCCATAGGACAAGCTCTCCTGCTTCCTCCCTCAATGCAGTAGTGACTTCCCAGAACTTTCACTTCCTTGCAGTCAAGACTTCAACAAAACCACTTTTTTTTTTCAAAGCTCTGTTTTGAAACAACACTAACCCATTCACGTCTGCTGGGCAGCAAGATGCCTGGGGAAAACACAGACCTGGTAAAAACCAGCAAGAAACTACTCAAACTTTTTTCTTCATAAACTTACTTCAGGGCAAGGCGTTAATTAAAAGATTAAAGCACTTAGGACCATGATAGGTCATAGGTTAAGGAGCAATGTCTAGTTTAGCAATGAAAATTATTATGGTGTGTGTACTGGTATATGGAACAAAACTTCATTGAAAGAAGGGTCACAGGCTCCTGTGCTGAAGATCAGCACCATCGGGAACCGCAGGCTGCGTTCTCGGTCTGCTCGACAGCCAGGAGTTCATCAGGAAAGAGGAATGACCCTAAACAAGCCTTGTCAGCAAACCTCCGCTTGTACTCCTAACTCTTTTGGTTTTATTAGCAATTTTGAAAAGCCCTTAGTGACCAAAAGTAACAGATGTTTGCTTAGAACCTTCTGCTTGTGTTTAAAGTCATTTTGCTTACCTCGTCTTGCCTCTTCTCCTAAGGCACTTTGCTTCGGTTCCAAAATCCATCTAGCTGCCGCAGAATGTTTAAAAAATTCACCCAATCCATAGTCAATCAGATGGAATCAGGAACAGACTTGGTCCCAGTTCGCAGCATCTTAGACCATGAACGTTTCAGACCCCGCTGTCTAGTGGTGAGACAAAGGAAAAACATGTTCAACCGTTCTTTCCACTACGGGACGGCACGTCTCCGCCTCGACGATGTGCTGCTGCCTGCAGAAGACGATGAACACACAGGTAAAGCCCATGTTTATCAATCCTAAATTCACAATTTCCACAGACAAAACATTTGGATCTTCCGTGGCTAAACTCTACAACCTCCCATCTCTGTTGTGTGGGTAACAGTTATAAGATCGAGTCTGTGTAATCACGCTTAAACTAACACATTGCATTATTTCAGAGTCCCTCTTTCTCAAAGGAAGCCGTCAAACCCCAACACAATTCACAGTCACAAAAAGGGTCAGTGACAGGGTTGATGGGAATGTAAGCGCTAGCATTGAACCTGTCAGTGGAGAGGTGAAAGCAGCCATCTCCTCGTCCAAAGAGTGGTCCATCAAGCTGGAGAAGAAAGAGATACCAGTACAAGAATTTGAAGCACTGGCTACAAAAAGGTAAGGCAGACACAAAGGGAGAACACTCCCCCTGGTCATCCTTCTCTACCCCATGCTGGATCACACGATGTTTTTTCAACAGCCAAAACACAGGATTAAGAATCAAGAGTACGACTTTTCCCTAACTATGAATCACAGAATTATATGGGGTTGGAAGGGACCTCCTGGAGATCATCCAGTCCAAGCCCCTACTAGAGTAGGTCGCATAGGAACGTGTCCAGGTGGGGTCTGAATATCTCCAGAGACAGATTCCACCATCTCTCTGGGCAGCCTCTTCCAGGGCTCTGCCACTCTCAAAGGAAAGAAGTTCCTCCCCATGTTTAGATGGAACTTCTTATGTTTCAGTTCACGCCCGTTACCTTTTGTCCTGTCACTGGGCACCACTGGAAAAAGACCATCCCCATCCTCTTGACACTCACCCTTTTAGTATTTACAGGCGTTGATCAGATCCCTCCTCAGCCTTCTCTTCTCCAGACTAAAAAGACCCAAGCCTTTGTGAAGGACAGGAAAGAGAGGTGATAAAGATTCCTTAACAGCTTTGGAATGCTTACAGATTTCTTTGTAATTCAGAACCCCTCAAGATGGAGTCAAGCCACCTTTCCTCACAGTTTGTACCCGGAGAGCAGCACAGAGATAAAGGCAGATCACCTGCATGACCTGCCAAGGCCGTGGTCTTGCTGCCCCCAGTGCCCCTCAAACACAGCAGGGAAACATACTGAAGACAGCAAGAATTGCAACTCATGTTCTGCTGCCTTTTACCCTTGACGTGATATTTACACATGCTCACATAACACAAGAAAGGACACAAGCATAAGTTTTCCGACTCTGAGTAGACTATAGTACTTTTGTCATAATTCACGGAAAGCTAACTAGGATTTTGCAAACTTTTTCTCTTTTAGAAAAATAAATATGAATCACCGCCTCATTCAACAACTGCAGAAAACAAATCAGCCTTTATACGTGGTTTATGAAACAATAGAAAACTCAGAAGAGGCCACCTACCAGGAATCCAGAGAGGCAGGCGGGGGCTTGATGGCCCAGATTTACGCCACGTTGTGTATGAAGGTTTGAGGTCTCTTGATTTCTACCCAGGAGCCAATCCTTCCCAAACACCTGCACCCTACCCACACCTACTAACGGATATATTTGTTTTTCCATTGAGCAGGGCAGCAGAGAGAACAAACAAAGCATAACTATACCCAAGGGCTGCACCCTGGCATTCCGGGTGATTCCACTGGTCATTACAGATGGATCGTGGTGTAAGTAACTTCTAGAAATTACCAATTCCTCCATTCAGGAAGCAATGCAGGAGATGAAAAACAGTTTCTGGAGTATCAGGCAGCCTCATGACCACCAGTAGCTCATCTGCAAGGACATGAACATATGCACTATGAGTGCCAGAAATCACCTGGGAGAGAGACATGAATAGTACATAACTTAAAAGAGATAACTTGGGAGAGAGATGCAATTTTTGGGGGGAAATTGGTAAGGAAATGAGAGAGGGAATGAATGAGGGATGTCTCAGCTCTATCATTCAGGAAGTGCAGAGCTCCTGTTGAAGAACAGCAAAGAGGGCAATGGTTTGCTTGCTTTCCTTTTCCTACTCAGAAGAAAAAAGCCAGGGAGAAAAAAGGGTGGGTGACCCTTCAGTGGGAAGGCCGGCATAAAAGATGCTTATGCTGGATCGGTAGAAAAAGAGAGGAGTAAGATCCACGAAACCTCCTGCGGGATTTTAGAGACTGCATTTGGCTTGGTTCCCCTACACCAGCCCGGAGCTTGTTGAGTAGCAGCTGTCATTTTAATTTCCATGTATTTTAACACACTTACTGGCCCATCCAGACCCTAACATGAGGCAGGGGACAACAGGGAATGACGTACAGGAATAACTAGTTTTAAATGACCAGGCAAAAGACAAGATGCTCTGGACAAGAGCACAAACACCAGTCTGACCTACGACTTGCACGTGAGACTTCAGACCTGGGATACCAGTATCCTTAAAAACAATGGTGGGGGGAGGAAAAATACCTATCCAGCTTTAAGTATTTTTCTAAATCGGCAATGCCCTTTTTATCTCCTTACAGATCTTGACTGTTTCTCAGGACAAATGAGATCACAGCTTGAATATGATGGTAAGCAATATATGTTACTACTCGGACCCCTTTTGGGTAAGACGGAATCTCTCAGAATAAACACGCATCTCCAAAAGCAACGTGGTTTCTGTAGAGTACCATCTATTACCCAAGACTTGACAACTGTCCAACTCAAAATTGCATATTGCTTTTGAAGACATTAACAGAATTATTTCAAATTCTAAATTTAGGGCTGCCAGGGAATTTCTTGTGGGATTGCCTAGCTTAGAATTAACTTAATTGGCCTCCTTCTGGTTTTCAGGTTTCTCAAGAGGAGAATTAGGAAAACTTGAGCCAGAAATTGTAGAGAACTGTCAAATTCTCCCCAAGCTATCTCTTGATGTGTCCATCAAACTCTTAGAAGCCATCAAAGCTGTGATGAGAGACACACATCTCTTTCGAGAACTGGCCCAGAAAGTAAGTAAAGTTCTTTGTACTGCCAGGATTTATAAATACAGAGACATCCACGGTCATACCTCTTGCCCGACAGGTCACCTCTCCTGCACCACAACTATCAGTCCAAAAACCCTTCACCCAGCACAGAGAAAGGTGCTCAGGACAGAGTCAACCGCTGAAATACGTCCTAGCAGATTTACCTGTAGATATCACACCATTTAGATTTCATATCCTGTCTTTAACTGGAGGTGGTGTGAATGCTAAAGTCTGAATTACAGCCTCATAAATAGCTTAGGGCAGGGAGCCAGATACCACATCGCTGTTCATATCGCTGTGGTTAGACTGGAAGGGGCTATCAGCAGCCTCTTCTCTTAAATCCTGACATATCTTCTTCTTACCCCCTAGATGGATGCAGTTCTTTGTGGAATTGATAGCTGTGAGCTGAAAACAGAAAGCCCAGAATTAAAAGACCTGTCGGGCATCCTACAGCGTTCTTCAAGACAAGTTCTCCTTCAGATGGCAAGAGCCATCGCCTACACTCTGGACGCGTTAGACGGTAAGGCTTCCTGGTCATTTGCACAGAGAAACCCCGTAGTGCCAAAATGCAGTAAGAGCATTTCTACCAACAAGACTAACAGAATATAGAAAAATTCCAGAGTGAGAGGCTTGCAGAGGATTTACGTAAAGTAATTCCTTAGATTATAGGAAGGAAGGTCGTTTATGCTGAGAGCACAGCTCTGTCCGAGGCAGCTGCTGTTCAGCGACGGTTGGAGAGTTGCACCGAGTTACTATCGGATCCAGGAAGAGCGTGCACCTTGATAAGAGGGCTCGAGATCAGAATCGAGACACGGGTGAAGACAGCAAGACCATTTCACAAGATGAAGCCTGGACTTTGCACTGCTCTTGCTCCCAAAACACAGTTTCAACCTGCCCTCAACCCCCTGGGTCCCTACACTTGGTGCCACCACCATCTGTACCCAGAGTCCCGGCTGTACTCGCCTCACAGGGGGGTGCACTAATCATTTAGTTTAAAACATCTGAAGAACTTTTGACCACATTCCCTGCCAGACAGCTGACAGTCACCCTTCACATCTCCCCAGTTGTCTCTGAAATGTGGGTGGGGGGCTTTTTTTGGTATAAAACCTGTTTTAATTCTGCAGAGCTAACAGAGGATCAGCTGCTGCTACTGCTGGAGTCTTTGCAAGTGAAGATTGTGCCCCAACAGCTCAAGCTGGTGAGAGAACACACATCTCATTCAACTCAAAATGAAGGGGGGGGGGGGGGGTGTTATTTTACACAAAGCAACATTCAGATGATGATACAGGCAGCAATACCACAACTTAAGGTAATGCTGGGAAGAAGGGAAAGAATAATCGCTTCAAACTCGGCAGGGATCAAAATATTCACTTTGAGAAAGAATCCCCCCAAGACACAGAGACCCAACAACCAATCTGCTAATAATAATAAGCATTAAATTAGACAGGGGTAAACACCATTTTTCTTGAAATGGTAACCAGCATTTTGTGACTTCTTTGGATCCAGATTTAGGAAAAAAAACAACACAAAACCACACTTCAGTTTTACTTTCTTGGACATAATGAATTCATAAGAAACTGGGAACTGAATACACGAGCACGATAATGCACAGTCCCATATACAGAGGTGGATTATTTTGCCTGCCTGTAAGATGGCAAAGCCCCTCACAAGTCAAAAAAGACCATTTACTTACTAACAGCTTCTGTAGATGGCAACATTAAGATACTGACTTGGCTTTTTGTTCTTGTTGCAAAGGTTACCAGCATCTTGGAACATGACATAGAACAAGAGAAGGGGAATTTCAAGGTGGACGCCAGGTTGCTCTCTTTCTCAGGAGAGAAGGAACAAGAATTGACCATTGCAATGGTCGGGATGAGTGGAGTGACGCTCCAGAAAGACGGATCTGTTGTCTGTAAGAAAGACGCCATCTCAGCCACGGAAGCCCTGTACGTGTCTCTGTACGTCCTCAGTGTTCTGAGTAAATAGACTGGGCTACGCACCCATTTGGAGCGGCTTAAAGGGAATCACTTGACACGTCCGTTACCGCAAGACGGTTTCTCTCTCCAAACCTTACCCCCCACAAGGATGAAGTATTCCTTATAAACACTCAGTGCTCATTTGAAGTGATTATAAAAAGCAGATTTCAGGCATGAAAGCTCCTCAGGGAAGCCAGATACCAAAACTGATCTTAATTTCCTCCTATACAAACACAGACCGAACAATCCTGTGGCTCCAACAATCGCAAGTTTATCAGCTGCGCTTCACGTGATCCTGCTTCTCCTAAAACACGCTAACACACGCCTGCTCAGGCAATCAATAAGGCACAAAGGAATCGATCAGCAATAATTCACTTACCCTGCTCGCACTCGGCGCCTGTGCGTGGCCCCGGCGTTGGGAAAGCTGCGGGATCCAGAGCAGCACCCCCCGCCACGGACCCCACCAGCCAGGGGCAAATCACAGCATTCCACAACAACGCTACAAATACTTTGATGAGTGATTTATAAATAAAGAGAAGCATTTCATAACGAGTAACTGGCTGCTCACAAAGGCAATTTTGTTTGTTTGTTTGTTTGCTTTTAATCTTCAGGTATTTTCAGTCGCTTGCCAGCACTTGTGGGCCTAGAGGTCCGCCCCCCCCCCTCCCCCAGTCACGGTGAGTGATTGACTTCACTCATAAGAGAGAAGTAATAAACTATTTATTAAGATGAAACAGATTTAACAAATTAGTAGTAAACGGGACAGTGTTTTACGAGGGTCGGTGCCAAGGTACACTTGTGTATTGACTGCGCAGAGGACAGGGTCGGACAAACTGTCAGGGAGACCCTCCCGTTGGGTCAGGAGGTTCAGAAAGGACCCTCTGGCTTTATAAACTCCTTCTCAGAGAGGAGTCTGGGGGCGGCTGGATCCAATCCTC
>VZRU01013422.1:0-13174 GCA_013398155.1 Pedionomus torquatus
TCCTGTGGGCTTGGCAAGCGCTGCCGCACCTGCGGCCTAGGCGCTCTGCCGGGCCGGGGCACCTGCCGTCCCTCCCGCCAAGGTGCCGCCTGCCCTGCAGCTCCCCCCGGGCCCGCCTCACCCCGGCGGGACCCGCTTAGGGCCTCCCCGCCTGGTCTCTGTGCAGGGACTGTGCCGTTCTCCCTGCGCTCTGCTTGTCCCCAAAGCGTCGCCTCAGCCCCCCGCGTTTGTGAGGCGCTTGGGGTGCGGGGGGCAGCGGGTTCCCGAGGGAACAGGCCGCGGTTGGGGTGAACAAAATCACAGAGTGCTTCTTTCACGATTAAAAGCCAAAACGGTTTGCACAATCAGTGGGTTATTCTCCTGTGGTTGTCCGTTCACCCTGTTGTTGATAAATCCCTTCTGTGTGTTGCTCTGTAACGGCGTTTCTTCTGAGATAAGCCATTTCTGTGAGCAGTAAGGTGCTTGTGCTAGGGACGTGTCTTGTTTTTATTTCAAACATAAGAATAATCTTTGTCATGATGAGAAAGTTGTCTGCAAATTCTGTACCTCTCGGCATGTAATGATGCAAGGCTAAAGTTAATGTTTTTACTGCCCCAGGTCACGTGTTTTTTTAAGAACTCAGCGATACAGTGGTGTTTGCAATGATGTTCCCATAACAGTTGCGGTAAAAGGTATAATTGCTGAAGGTCGTATGTTTGTCTACTTGGTGTTTTTCAGCAAAGAAAAAATGTTTTAACATGGTTTAGTTTTAGTAGCAGTTTCTATTCTGCTAGTAGAAAACTATTCAATCGTTATATTAATCTTGGTGTATCTTTCTGATTATTGGCTTTACTGGAATGGCTGAAGGGGTTATCGGTCCTCATTATGCTGTACAGTGAAGTTATATGTTAAATTATGAAAGAGTTTGCTACTGTTTAGATCTGATTATTCCCTTAAACCGATGAGATCTCACCTGTGTTCTTGACTGTAAACTACCTTCAAAGCAACGTCAGTGACTACTTTTCCTGATAACAGTCTAATTACAGATGTGCTTTATGTAAATGTTTTAACGCGATAAGAAATATCAACCTAAATTCTAGACTGTCATGTGATGTACTTCAGTCTATACTACTTAAACTGGGCCAGAGAGAGGTTTCTTTAAAACAGTATTGGTTGTATTTCTTGGTCTGCTGTGGAGGAACTGTCTGTATGATAAACAACTGTACATAAACACGTATAGTGTAATTCTACATCAAGTGAAATGCCTATTCCATCCTAAAGCCATCAGCAGCCTTACATATGTGAATCTTCACTCAAGCTGCATAGGTTAACATTTACGATGTTTTAGCCTATATTTGCTATGGATGTATCTATTAAATTAATTTTGAGAATATGAGAGCTTTTATATTTGTGATCTTCAGAGAATTTCTATTTGATCAATAGATCGAATATCTATTGGTTATGATTTTATAATTTGGGACATTTAAAAAAAAATCCCCAGATAAAGCACAAAATTCTGCTCAGCTGATAATACTGAGTAACTTTTTCTTTCTGCAGTGCGTTGAATGGGGAGAATAATAATTACTTCCTCTTGCCTGTAATGAAAAAGTCCTTATCTATATTGTATGAGTTTCTATTTGATTTTTTTATTTTTCTTTTTAGTTATGGGTTGAATTAAAGTGGAGTGATGCTCCTCAAGCCTCATAATGAATCCCATTATCTTTTGAAGTGGAACAGGGCTCTCTTTTTCCACTTCCTAAATATTCCATAGGATATACTTTTCAGATGTTTACATAAAATAAATACCCAACTTCTAGGTTCTGCGCCAAACCAGATTGTCCTTGGTCTTAAATTATTTTTTGTAGCAGTCACTTATCTGACAGAATTTACTTTTTTTCGGATTTAGTAGTATTTCACATATCTTTGCTGTCATCTGAGGCTCTTGAGATACTATTATAGGGCAGAAAGTGCTCCCACTGTCACAGAGCTCTGTAGTCCCACCCACGGATGAGGACTCCAGGAAGTAAAGTCAGGGATTGCTTTTGGTGATGTGGCAGAAATGTGTCTGTTGAGAATCTGTTTTATTTTGTTTGGTTTAGGTGTTGAAGTGGGCTGTAAAACTTAGTTGAGCTTAACTGAAAAGAAAAATAAAGATCTTAAATGGGTAGCAGAAGCTATTAAATGGAAGCAGAAGCTATTAAAAGATAGTTACCTTGGTTAATTTTTTCTTTTACCTGAGTTCAGAATCCTGGCCCCTTTACTATACAGTTTTGCTCATGAATAAAACTTTCCTGTGACTGTTGAGCTCTTCGTGTTCAAAAGCTAATCTCATTGAATGTTACTTGCAGTGAGGACAGTATTTTGGTTTAGGTACTTCTGGCAGACTTTTTCTCTGTAACCACTGTTGTACAGAGTCCTGAACTTAAACTTTTTCGCTATCTAGTTACTTGGTATTTAAAAATCCTGAGCAAGCATTTATTCTGGTTTTGTTCTTTGCCTGAGGTGACAAGAGGGTGTGCTGGAGTTCATACCTCAGTGCATAGATGTTCTAACTCCTGCCTTATCCAGGTGTCTTAAGGCTCATTCTTGCATTTCTGTATGGACTTCTTTTTTCCTCCTCCCTGAAATGGATTGGATCCTGCCTTGCCTTTGTAAACTACCCTATTCTTTGCTTTCTCAACAATTTCTTTTGCAATAAACATCCTCTCTTTAAGAATACTTTACTAAAAATAATGTTTCAAACAGGGCAACCCAAAAAGGTATCATGTGTAAATAGAGGTTAAGGTAGTGTACTGTAAAGCTCCACCGAGCTTAGATGTTTAAAATGTTTTAAATGTTAACTATGTATGATGTTGTGTCTCCACAGCAACCATGTCAGAAGGGGACAGTGTTGGTGAGTCTGTGCATGGAAAGCCTTCGGTGGTCTATAGATTTTTCTCAAGACTTGGACAGGTTGGTTTCTGGAGGGTTTCTCTGAATCCATTAGCAGCGGGTCTCGGTGTAGCTTCTTAAAGTCATTACTTTTTGGATGACTTGTTGAAATAGTAAAATTATACAAAATTGTTTTGAAGCCTTTTAAAACTAGATAACAAGTGTTATAATACATACCTTAATGGAATATTAAATACACATAACATTGCACAGTGAAAACATGTTGTTATTGTCAAAGAAGAGGAGTGACACCAGATTTCATGTCAGATTCATCTTAAGGAAAGTGCCAACTGTTTCTACTACTACCCAGTAATGAATGGTATTCATTGTGCATCGTGTATTTTATCTGTGTATGCTTTATATTTCTTCCTAGATCTACCAATCCTGGTTAGACAAATCTACTCCATATACTGCAGTGCGATGGATTGTAACTTTGGGTCTGAGTTTTATCTACATGATTAGAGTTTATTTACTGCAGGTAAGAAAACTGGATTTATTGTTAAAGTAATTTTAGATACCATTACTGTTCTAGTTTGTGTGTTGGATTTGGTTTTTTTTTTAAAGTGTGGTGCTATTTTGGAATTACATGTGGTATCATGTAGCACATAGTAGAAAGTAAATTAAACTGAAGTAAGAACACATCTTTTGGGTGTTAAACTTTGTGCTTAAGAATAGTGAATAAGTGAATGTGTGAGGATATTCATGTGATGGCAACAAAAAGTGGAAATATTCCATTGGTTCTGATGAAATTACATAATAAATCTCCGAAAACTCTGTTGCAATTAAGTTTTTACTTTTCTTTTTAAAGCTGTGATAGAACATGTTCAGGAGCCAGTGGTTACTTTCTACCCTGCAAACCATAAAGAACTGCTTTTTCAGCATTTTTATTGCTGCAGGCCAGTTATTCCCAAAGTCTGAAGATTACAGCTTGAATGTGAAAGCTGTGCAGGTGGTAGCAATAGGAATGTTTAGGAGACTGAAGCCTGCAAAGATTATTAAGAATGTGATGGTTTTAGGCTGTGTACTTCTTCTGTGCTGCTTTTATGCTGTCTACATTGTGAACATAGAGACTGGATGCCTGAGAGAAGCTTGCATATTAAATCCCTCAATAGATGAGGGATTTGTGCTACTCTCAAGTTCTAAGGCTTGTTTTGATGAATATATTAGGTTTACAGTAGTAAACTGGAGAAAATGTAGCTTAAAAAGGCTAATGGATTTTATTTTATTTTTAATCTTTTCTATTAAAATACATTTATTCAGTATTTAGGTGGTTTTAAATGGCAATTGTTATATTTCTTAGCTGTCAGTAAACAAATAAAAGCGGTACATTCATAAAGGTGATTTAATCTTTTAGTAGAATCAGAATGCTTAGATTACACTGTGAGAAGTTGTAGTATTTTTTTTAAACGAGTCCAGACAATTTTTCATGCTAATGTGTGGATGTAGAAAAGCATTCCTCAAGGAAGCAAAAAACCCAGGTTCTTTAGTCTTTTCAAAAAATCAGTATCTGAAAATGGTTTTCAGGGAGACTTTCATCTTTCCCTCTTTCCCTCCCTGCTCCAGGGTTGGTACATTGTGACATACGCCTTGGGAATCTACCATCTAAATCTCTTCATAGCTTTCTTATCGCCAAAGGTAGACCCCTCTTTAATGGAAGATTCAGGTAGGACGAGTGATTCATTTTGCCGTGATTTTGAACTTAGTCAAAATTCCAGCGCTTTTTGATGATACAGTAATGTAAAAATGTGGAATTTTAGCATGACATTGTATTTTTAGATTTGCAAAAAATCTCTATAACTTTTTTATTTCTTGTCCAGACTTGATCATACTCCATATTGTATAATTTTTCTTTGTTTTCAAAGAAAGTTTCTGTGACTGATGTTCTCCCCAAAGTAATTCAAGTACTATTTCTATTGGGAAATAGACATTTTCTTCTATTCTATTTTTTCTTCTTCTATTTGCTTTTGGGAAATCAATGTGAAGTTGCATTAAAACCAGCCACTGTAACTGGAATCTGTGTGGAACAGTAAAGGTTTATGTTGTTTGGGTTTTTTTTCTTTTTTTAAAAAAGATAATCTGTGATCCAAATAGTGTGGAAAAGTAGTGTGAGAGGGTTTTTTTTCCCTTTTTTTTTTTTTTTTTTTCTTTCAGATGATGGTCCTTCCTTACCTACAAGGCAAAATGAAGAATTTCGGCCTTTCATTAGAAGGCTCCCAGAGTTCAAATTCTGGTGAGTGGCACCATCTACCCATGCTGTTTTTGAAAAATATAAATATCTGCATCAAAGTAGTGGTAGCTGGGGCTGAAAGATTAATTGTGAATGTTATTTTGAAGGCACTCTGCCACTAAAGGAATCCTGGTTGCTATGGCATGTACATTCTTCGAGGCTTTCAACGTTCCTGTGTTTTGGCCAATCCTTGTGATGTACTTCATTATGCTGTTCTGTATCACTATGAAGAGGCAAATCAAGGTAACCTGCCAAGAATAGAGAGCAGCTCTTGTGATGTCACAACTAACAGTATTGTTCCAAACTGTCCTTCTGGTTGAGCATTTCAGAGGTATGAAATATCACATGCTTCTGTTACTAGAGAAGCCTGAACAACTAACACTTCGTTCAAGTGCACTGTGTGTTTGCAACTGAGCAGATATTGACCATGGGAAACAAAACTACTTGGCAGAAGTCTTTGTATGCTACCTTACAAAATGCTACACTTTCAAAAAATTTCCATCTTAGAATATGCTATCTGGTTCTTATGCAGATCAGCCCTATAATTTCTGATCTGCTTCCATTCTTCAGTTAACTGGCTGTTTTCAAGGAAGAGGTTTTGTAGGATTTCTGATAGGTGAAAAGGGAAGTTCTGAAAAGTTGGTGTGAGAAAGTAGATGGAGAGAAGGAGAAGACAACCATAGGCAAGGCACTCAGGCCATTTTTAGCAAATTACTTACAGTTTGTTGGCATTTTGAAAAAAAAAACCACTTTTTTTTCCCCCAGACATTCAAAATTCTGGATAGGTGCTGTTATTCAAAGTTATACATTGAAGGATAGTAAAGAATTAATACCTCTGTGCTCTCTCCATTTTCCTGTGATCTCTCTATTGGTGATTGTCACTGTACTGTGTAAGTTGTTTGATATACCCGAACTTGAGATTTATAGGGTACTTATAAATCAGTACTGGTGTGCGACTAGCTGCTTCATTGCTGCTAAAATGCTGAAGAACTGTCTTTCTAGAGAACTTTGTAATTTCCAAAATGTATTGTAAAACATGTTTGGAAATATTACGTTAAATTCTTGCCTCAAAAATTGATCTTTTCTCTTTACAGCACATGATAAAGTACAGATATATACCCTTCACACACGGCAAGAGGAAATACAAAGGGAAAGAAGACGTGGGGAAGACCTTTGCTAGCTAGAAGATGCAATCAACCTGTTGACCAATTCTAACTAAAGGAACGATTTTGAGCCATTGTAACAATGCCTTTTTTCTTCATAAAAAATGATTGGTGACAAAGCAGTTGAATTTTCATTTTAAGAGGATCTTGCTATTTTTATCTGAAATATCAGTTTCTTGAAGAAACTGGCATTCTAACCAAATTGCATTGAGTTTATTATCTTTTGTAAGAAGTTGGAGAAACTTTGGATAATCCCATGGATTTGGGATAATGTTTTTCTTTCAAGATCCATCGCACTGGAGAGATTAATGGTTTAGAGTTGAATATTTTTACATAGTTCTCCTGCTCAGTATCATGCTGAAGTGCTGTGCACGTATATGGAGGAAAAATGTATGATGGCACACACGATGCTGTTTTCTGCTTCATGGCTGTGTGCTATTTCCATAGAAAACTTCAGTAGACATAAATAGACGCAGAACTTAAGCCAATTTCCTAAATGCATGGTATTACTGAGTCATAACCAAACAAATGTAGATAGGAATAAGAAATCTACTAAATTATGGGGTTTGCAGTACGGAGAAAATACTCATCTGGCTTCTGAAGCAACTCATTTCTGTTGGGTTTTAATGCCAGTTTCACCATTACGTTTTGCAGCAGATGTTAAAATTGGGCTCTTTACTGATGACTCTAAACTTTGTTCAAACTCTATCGCAATTTCCTTTGAGGACCTGGAATTATAAAAATATATATTTTAATTGTTATTAGTTGGAGTTTCTTTCATACTTAAGGGTTTCTTCATTAATTTAAGCTGACTTCATGCAGCCCTTCCAGAATATACCCAAACTGGCCATAGCAGGCAAACCATGTGAGTTTTCACACAGCTTTTCATTTTCTATGGGGAAAAAAAAAATCAGAGATAAATGACCTGCATGTAAACTTTTTCATGTGATACAACTGAAGTTTTATTAAGTGACTTTTTAATTCCAAAATTTATTAAAAGACAGTGTCCCCCTTTACTTGTTCTCTATCTTTATATACCTATATTGAATTAACAGTATTTACAGCTCCTTTTCAATAATGGTTACCTTCAATTTACCTTTATGCAATGCCTTTTTCAACTCTTCAGGGAGTAATCACTTGCAGAAAGTAGGAAAAGATTAGCTCCTTGAAGATTCTGAATGGAGAATAGTGGCAACTTCAACGGACACCTAAATGGAAAATGAATGTAGGAACCCTTTCATCTAGTTTTGTCAAATGAAGTCATTATGGAGCTCTGGAATTCAGCCGTCAGTAGTTCTTGGAAAATTGCAGGTAGTTCTAGTTCATGTTGACATGTTGTTTCTTGTTTGTGTGTGTTTTATTAGCAGTGTGGGAACTAGTAATGTCAAAACTTAAGATTATAGAACCACAGTATCCAGAGAGGGCCTTATAAAATGCCAGTCCTGTTTGCTCACAGTTAGTTGCCTAAAAATATGAAAGCCTTGAACTGGAAAAGCTGTCTCCATGTTTGCTGGAGTTTCTAAACAATACGGGCAAACCGGGAAGAAAAATAGTGTTATTAAAATTAGCAACCGGGATGACTCTTACTAGACAAGTGTTAACGACATCCATTGCAAACTAGACATTACCTCTACTTAATTTCAAACTTTAGTGACAGCTTGAGATGAATGCCTTTTCACTCTTGGGTAGGCACAGATGCTCTGCATTCAGTGGGGTTAACAGTTTTCAAGTAGGGAGTTGTAGATAATGTTGGGTCATCGGTATAGTTCCTTGCACGGTAGTGCTAAAAATAAATAAACCTTACAGAACGCTTGAAAAGCTTGGCTAGACAACTTCCCCAGACACTTCCTTGTCGTTGATTGCTTCCTATTTGCTTTTACATGCAACCAGATGTTTGTCCTCACTGTTTTCTTAGTAAGGAGACCAGGCAGTGGTTTCCTTGGGTACTCATGTTTTCATTTATGATATGGACCAGTTTTCTTCTGCTGTTGCCTTGACATTTTAAGTAGGCAAGGGGTGTTGGAAAGTTTCCTGGTGTAAGAAAGGGATGGTATTGCAGCTGTGAAGTCACTTTCGTACAGTAATGATGAAGCGTTCATGTAGTTACCAGCAACTATTTTTTATTCCATTTATAGCTATGATGAAAAGTTAAACTAATTTTATCGGGGGGTTTATGACAGTACTTGAAGATTTAATTGTTAATTAGCTAACCAGGATCTCTGCAGTAGAAATAACCATCTTAAAAAGAAGTGCTCTTACTGTAGCACACCTCCCCCTGCTGCTCCAAGTCCACATTGAGTGCCATTTGTGAAAGATTTATTGAAACTGTAACTCATGATCCAGAGAACAGATCATCTGGCTTTTTCTCCCCGTTTGTATTTAAAGAATATAAATAAATTCACCTTGTACATTTTCTATCGTGCAAGAATGACAAGGTATTTTAACAACTAACAATTTTTTTCCCTGCTGCTCTGAATACTGGTATAACATAACTAATAATTTATGGGAATAAACCTTTAGGAGGAGATGCTGCTGAATCCCTCCTCCTTTAAAATATTGGCTTGGCTGGAATAGCTCTTACTGTTGTGAAGAGTGGAGGGGGGGTGTGTGTCTTGTGGCTGAAGTCAGTGATTTTCCTGTGTTAAGACTGTAGAAACCACCACCCAGACAAAACCTGAGCTGGGTTGTACAACCAACATTTCATAGTTGAGCTTTGTTTCTCATGGTGTAGCTACTAGGGCCTCTTTGAAACAATGCTTGTTACATTGCTGTAGTCCAGAATACTCGATGAAGAATCTTGCTGTTTAATTGTGATAGGAGAGCTCTGAGTTTGGAAGCTGAGTGTGAGTTGATGAGTGTGCAGAGCAGTCTGCAGTACTCTGGGTTTGAGTTTGTGGCTTTTGTTGGTCGAAAGGAAACATACAGTTTGTCAAATTACAGAATCCTGCTTGATTGTTAACTTTGTTGTGAAAAGAGAATGGCAGGTGACAAACATTTGTCATAGAAATTCCACTGCAGTTAAACCTAAGGATTTGTGTACACCTTTTGTCCTTTTCCTCTGAAGTCTACAGCATGGACTCCCTATTATGTTACAGGAGAACCCTAGAAATTACAGAATTCTACTAATTCCTTACACGTGTTATGAAACGTTGGAATACTTACATTGAGAGAATGGGAATCTGATTTAAATTTTTTGTTGTCCAAAGTGAAGAAAACTTATATTTCTGTTAAGCACTTTCTAAAAAGACTTCTCTTTAAATACGGTCATGAACCTGGTTAGAAGAAACAGAAGGGCAGAGGCAGAAATAGATTTATTCTGTAAAACCGTAATGAAGTGCCACCTTGTGCAGTTACCAGTTTTGTAATAAAGTCTTTTTCTTGGCCTCACTCAAGCTGTCTGACAACTTCATAAAGAGTATGAGAGCTAAGGCCCTTGTCATCACACAGAATAGCTTTTTCTCTTACAGTTGATAGTGACGTAGGTAGATCAGTTTCTGAGGATGAAACTTCTCTCTGCACAGTGGACATTCTGTCTACAAAAAGAAAAGAAATTAAATAGGTGTACTAAGTTGCTGGATTAAGTTAGAAAGTTAAAAAAATCCAAATACAACTCTAGAAAATAATCAGCATCCATAACTAAAATAAACCTCAACACGTTTTTGTCAGTCCAGTTTGTGCTGCAAGCATTCTAAGCCAAATTTGAAGAGCAACATGAGGTGATATGAATCAAAAACTGGATGGATTCTTAACAGTTCATTTGCTCTGTTCGTGTTTGCTTTTTACTGTAGGTGGCAATACTACTGCTTGTACACACCACTCATTTCTAGAACAGCTGCAGTCATCCATCTGAGCTATAGCAGGCGTAGCCTCGTAGCAAAGATTTTATTTAACTAACATCCGATGCCTTTTCTCTGGCAAGCAGTTTTCAGTCATTAGAGAAAATAAATGGACAGTGTCTTACTTCACAGTATCTATAAAATCCTTAATGGATGAAAACTCTACTGTGTTTCATTAATGCAAAACAAAATGCAAGTCTAAAATATCATGTGTAAGAGATAAATTAGTTTGGTTGTAACTTATTTCTCCTTACTGGAAATCAGGTGAAGGCAGCTTCAGAACATTATCACTCTTGTTTCTTTGCAGTCAGAATTACAGCTTGGGTCTGTAGATAAAGGAATTCTCTCCCTATCTGACTTCCAGAGTAGTCTGATTGCATTTCAGTGGTTGGAACAGAAAACTGTTCACCTTATTTACCTCGTCTGTGTAATGAATACTCATCCTAATCTAATAAAATATAAAGGTCCTGGTAATCTCTTGTGTGGGGGTTTTGGGTACCTTAGCGAGAGAAAGTATTACTTCAGCAGCCAGGCTGACAAGTATTATCAAGTAGAAATTTCATCACATTTACCCCTTCCAGCCTCTGTTTGTCCTTCTGTACTTACTCTGGTGTTACACCACTCCGTGATGCATTCCCAGCAGAAGAGGTGCCCACAAGGTGTGGCAGTTGTGTGTCTTCGTTCTTCCAAACACAACGTGCAGCGGGAATGGCGCCCAGTAGTTTTTTCCTTGGTCGTGTTTCTAATTAACATAGTTACGTATTACTTAATTTTCTTTAGCCTGCTTCTAAGACATATTTGTTAACATCACCTTCAAGTATTAACCCTTTTTGTGAAGATCTCAAAAACATGAAAGCAAAGCATGACACTTAAGAGAGGCTTAAAACAGTAAGGAATGCATCAAACATTACATCAAGTGGTAACTTAAGCCAAAGTGTCACCCCAGTGTTTTCCCTGTTCATGAAAGCTATTACATTCCCTACTGTTGCTTCTACCCTCTTTTCTAGGAAGTAAAAATGATCATACTGTTGATGAGCCAGGTTGCGGTGTAGTTTCCATTCCTGCCTTGCTCTCTGCTTCTGTTTGAAGCTGTACATCTGAACAGCAATTGTTAGAAGAAGATGGAAGAGTGAAATCATTCCAAGAAACTTGTAACTTGATCGAATGCTCTGATCTTCTCCTTGCAGTCCTCCAATATGCAGCTACATAGTTGACAGAAATAGAGAAGTTTTGTAACTGTGGTTTGAGGAAACTATGCCCCTCCCCTTATCAATGAATTCTTGACTTGAGATTCTCATTTCTGTCAAAGAAGTGTCATGTCTCTAGGAGTTATCAGCCTGCTGTCTCTCAGGAGGTCTAACATGTCCTGAATATCTCATTCAGTCAGGCGATACTTAACGGCTGTTTGTGCAGGGATCAGTTGTTTTGAGTTGTGTCTGTCCATCAAACCTGCTGCTTTAATCGCTTTGGCTTTGCTGCGTAGCTCTGAGCAAATAGCCAGACGCCTCTTCCACACTGACACTGGAAACTGTCAAGAAGTCTTCTGTCTATACAAGTTTTTGGCCAGTGGCTGATGTTTTTGGGAAGATACTTACTGAAAAGATCATACAAAATTAAGCTCTTCATGTAGAAAAGCAGTATCTAAATGTGTCCTGATCTATTGTTCAAAACTATATTTAAGTATTTCCCGTGGATTTATTAGGCCCCATTTCACTTCTGCGTATCTAGAAGACAGACTAGACTAGACACTGTTCTAAAGTTGCGTAGGGTATTAACTTCTGACAGTGCATTCACATTTCTTAGTCGTAACCTTTCAACTGCACGGACTCATAACCCCTCTATGTAATATTAAAAACTCCCTTTTCACCCAGTCTGCTCTGCCCATGTATTAATCAGCTACAGCCAAATTCTATATCCCTTTTACACACTTGGTGTCCCAACAGAGACCAAAATACTGCAGCAGACACAGCCTTCAAACAAGGAATACATCCACTTACGTATCTGATTCCTGTGATTCTTTTAGACAGGTGATAAAAAGTGCCGCTAATGTAGAATACTGCCAGATGCAGTCGGTGAAGTAAAGGTACGCACTGCTTAAGAACATACACAATTTGTAAGACTGTTTTCTTCTGCTGTTCTGTAAGCTCCTCAACTTGTCTCCGTATCCAGTTCCGCATTAAGGTCCTGCTGGATAAGCTGGGTGCCAGGTCGCTCTGGGAGGTTCTGGGCTCATCGGCTTCTGTCTGCAACTCGCGTTCCAGGTGCAGCAATCCCTTTTCTAAGCAGTAGGGTACCACGGTATGAAGAGCAATGAAGACAGCCCGACGAAAAAAAGAAGGTACCCTTTTCTTGGTTGAGTCAACTTGGACAATGTTAACATACTCTTCTCCCAGAGTCTGGTAACCTAAATAACACATGTAATGGAAAATGAGCAGGGTAAGAGGGCAACGGCAACATCATTCTCTGTACAGCTGAGAATTGGTGAGACTCGGCTCAGGACTGAATACGTTGGGGTTTGGAGTTTCATAAATAGTTGTATTTTTTGTGTTGAATGAGGTGAGCACTGCGTGTTTACATCAGCATCTGCAGCATCAGTATCTGCAAGAGTTTTAGGCTTAAAGCAGGGATTCTTTTTCATAGTGTCACATGAATTTTTTAAAATAGCTTTACGTGTAAAAGAGCACACATCTGGGTTGATAAACTGCTGCATTTGAGCTCAAGCGAGAGACAATTTAGTTGTTTCATACATAGTAAGAGACATTTATAGAAAAAAAAACTGAACTAAACAAAGCCTCCACGGTAAACAAATCACTGTTGGAACTCCAGTGGTCACCAACACACAGCAGCCGCTCGGGGCAGAAAGCTCATTTTTCGCTCTGGGCTGGGTTGCTCAGAGAAGCTGTGGCTGCCCCATCCCTGGAGGGGTTCAAGGCCAGGCTGGATGGGGCTTGGAGCAACCTGGTGTGGTGGGAGGTGTCCCTGCCCAGGGGGAGACCTTAGAGGCTCCTTCCAGTCCCGAAAAGCCCCTTTTAGGGGGG